>JAJEKV010000004.1:20915618-21316646 GCA_021234155.1 Isoetes taiwanensis | reverse complement strand
CGCGGTAAGGTGCCACAACTAACCTATTCTTCACATCAACATTGGTGATTCCTCATTTCCCATGGAATTTGAGTTTGGAAAGTCGTATGAAGGTCCGGGGATCATGAAATGCCGGTCGGCAGACCTTTCTCCTCACAGCAAAGAGTATCCATTACCGGGCCACCCACCGCTAGTCAGTCACCGAGCGGTCATCTCAATGCCACCATGGACTCTGGGTAAAAGTGTGATCATTTCGTGGTTGACAACGCGAACCCTCTCTGCATACACGATTCCCGGAAGAAGTCAATATTTATCAAGTTCGCCCACCGCGAATCGCCTCCGCCATCCCACCAATATCATGTCAGACATCCTGGGGAGAAATGGACACTTGATCGTGACCAGTCAGGTCGCTGTTTGACTCCCTACCGGGTTCTTGCAATCGGACCAAACGTTGATCACTTTTCGATAAGCCAACTCGCAGAATCCTTCGTTGATGTACACGCTGTCATGAAGTAAACCGGGCTGATGAAACTGAAGTAACCCCTTTTTCACCACACGCTATAGTGCCACGCATCGTTATGCTGCTCCAACCTGCTCATTGTCCAGATACCTGTCATACCCCATATCATTCGCACGTGGTCGAAATTAGACGCCGGGTCAATCAATCAACCTCACCGGCCACGCTTAATCTTCCTCGCTCCCATCAAATGGCCGCTTGCTTGCTCAAAAATTCAAACACATTTTCAGCCTCGGAGTTTCAAAGATCTTCTGGAATCAACAAAGCTTTGGGGAACTCACCATTCCTACCAACTGGACATTACGCACGCACTCAGCGTAAAGCAACGCACACGGCCAATGTCCCCACTCACTGATCGGCTAAGGCGGAAATTGCTGACAAACTCTGGCACGCGTTTGATCTATGAGGTCGCAACATTCCCAAATGGCAGAGCCCCATCGCCATTGCCCTTAACACAATGTATATCCGCGCTTTGTGGACTCATCTTGAAACTCATAATCGTAGCCACTCTGAAGGTGGATCATTTTCCACTTCCCTTCCGGCTGCACTGTGTTCTCACAGGCGGGTCGTGGACATGAGATGCAATTTTATGGATGGTTTTTTCTGCTACAATCGTGATCTCAACAAAAGAATCTCTATCAACTCAAGATCTTCATCTTCACCAATTTCGGCACTTTACAGGTAATCTTTTGACTATCAAACTTCTCCATCAACGCTTTCAACGCGATCATGCTTCCTCTCAAAGTTTACATTCGAAGGAAAATCCCTTCTGCAGTTCCTTTTTCAAGATGACTTCTCTCTGCCACAGCCCATGGGCTGGTATTTGATAAATTAAACCGCCTTCCTAAATGTGATGAGTCCTGCATTAGTCTCAACCTTCGAAATGCACTCTTTATGCCACCTCCGGTGGTTCTCATAGGGCCATGTTGTCAAGAAAGCGTGTATCACCACAGTATCCCTTCAAAATCGGGCCAGGTGCTCAAGGCTCGCTAACTTCAACCAATATCAAGGAGACACGCTTCTTTCCGGTAGGTCAATTATTACCCACCTTCATACCAGACCGCAAAGTTTACCCCCATTCATAAACTCATCATGATCAATCTACCCTCCGGCTTGAATTCCTGTATGAAGTCGCTTCCAACAAATTCCAAGCTTTTTACTCGCACCGGTTTTGTTCTCCTCAATGGGACAAGCCCTTTCATGTTCATGTCGCATGCCCCGGGCGGCTTGCTGGCTGGAGCCGGTTTTTCTCAAGAATATGATGCGACATCGACAAACCAAATCGCGTCACAAATTTAAAACTCAATCGCTGATGCAACTATTCTCGCTACTGAAAGGAAGCTTTGGGTCTCATTTTCGGTCCAACGCCCGCCATTAATACCTTTTGCGCCAAACCAAGTTCTTTTGTGGACCACCAAGCACCCTTCTATTTGATCAACAAGTCCACGCCCACGGGTCGCGATTGTTCAAGGTCCTTCTTTCCAAGAATTTGTTCTTTTGAAATCACCATAAGGCAACTTTACTCATGTTGTTCCGGATTATCTTCACGCATCCACACATGATCCCTCAACCGAGTCCGTGACGCCTTTCCTGATGCTGCCTCTTTTAGTCACTAAAGTAACACCACATGGTTCCATGATTTTCGCCAGCACTCCTCACAGTGCTCTTCCACCCAAGACAAGACGCTTCCTCTCCCCCGCCACGACAATCCTGTCACATCAATTTCCTCCCGAGAGGTCCGGTGGATTACACCATGCTTTGTTGCAGTGACATCTCTACAAAGGGTAAGGACACCATCCTTCATCACCGTTCTACCTCATGAAGTTCCGTATATTGTTCGGAAGCTCATCAAGGGCTTTGGTGGTCATTTTCATGGTGACACCACACTCGCACGCAAAATCCTTCTCGCTGGGTATTATTGGCCCACGCCAAAGATGCTCACGCCCACGCCAAGACGCAGACGCTAAGGCCGGGTGGGACTTCCCCACCGCCCGTGACGCTTCTTCCTTGACGCTTGGCCACGCCACTTCACTTCCCCTTCAAAGAAATGGGGAATGGACTTTGTGGGACCTATAGATCCTCCCTGCTAGTACACCTGCGTCCCGCTACATTCCTCCTGGGTTCTCACCGACCACGCCACCAAATGGGCGGAAGCTTTGTGCACTTCTGCATAACATCGCAGAAGTACGCCTAGAGTCCTCTATCAACAAATTATCACGATTCGGTCTTCTTACTTGAGCTGGTCGCTGGAATCGTGGTGTTCATTTCATCAATCATACTATCAAGGAGCCGAATGGATTATCTCCGATACATCAATCACAAGAGCACACCTACTATCCTCAAGGTAATGGTTTGGCAGAAAGCACCAACAAAACTCGGGTCACCATTCTCAAGAAAATTTGTGACGCTTCCCGCACATATCAAGGCACAAAACTTCCATCGCTCTTTTGGGCCTACAATACTTGTTTCAAAATTGTCTACCGGTCACACCTCTTTTAAAATTGGTTTATGGTCGAAGCTCTCATGCCGCTTGAATACATCCTTCCAACACCGCTTAACCGCTACCGCTCATAATCCACCACCGCGCACTCAAAGAAAGGGTCTATCAATTAGAACAACAGCTTGGATGAACTTCGACGGATGCTTATATTCGTGTTTGTTCATGGACAACAGCTTGCAAAAATCTTTACATGACAAACGCCCAAGACAAAAAAACATTCAAAGAAGGCGATTTGGTTCTTTTTTATGATTCCAGTACAAAAATTTTCCGGTAAACTCAAGTTTCGCTGGCTTGGCCCTTATCAAATTGTTCAAGTGGTTAGACCAAGCGCTTTCCAACCGGCCGAAAGTAGATGGCACTCCATTACCTACATTGGTTAATAGTTTTCGGCTCAAAGCATTTCATCACACGTAAAGTGAACATCAACAATACGAGAGGCAGTTCCAAGAAGTAAACACCACGAAAAGACTAGAAAGGCGGTATATTATATTATAGTGGAGATTTTACAAAAATGTATGCCACCGTATTTCCGCTTATGGGCACCGCCTCTATATACAAAAACGGCTCAGAGCCCTATCTACTAAGTCCTAAGAGGAAAAACCCTCTACTCGAGGTTCGAGGCGTAGGTGATGCGGAGGGAGATGGTAGAGGTTCCCCCGATCCCAAATGGGGTGCGTAACCACCTCCATCCCGCTGGTCTTGCCGATGTTCGATACATCCCGCACACCAAATGTCCCATTCGAATGTTACCGGTTGTGGCAGCGCAGAGATCCGGAGACAATTCATCTTGCCGATGATCCACTCGACAAGCAGGGGGCATAGTGCGCTTTCGTTCAAACCAAGAAGAAATATATCGAGCGCCATCGGATGCCTTTGTTACTCGGTTCGTCTTATATAGCCAATCGAGGAACCCTTGTTGACGTGGACCAATCACACAAATAATACGCGTGTTTGCAATGCAAGGCTGTTTCTAAACCGAGAATCTTTTCTCCGCCGCATATCTAGCCATGGTACCCTTGACACATTCCTTTTAATGATATCCCACTTTGAGTTGCCAAAGATTGAATGCCATTCCTTCTTTTCACGCCGTCGAACATTAATATGTGTCCTTTGCCCAATTGGCTCACCTCCGATCCTTCTTTCACGCCTCATCCTCACCGCTCATTGCTTCTCCCTTTACGTTTTTTGGGACTTAGCCAAATTTTGCCCTCTCAATACCCTTCTTGGCATCTTTTGACACACTGCACCATCAACGACTCGATTTTAGCACTCTTCATACCTCTTACGCCTCGGTTATGCGCCCTAAAACAAACCTTTTTAAGTTCCCTCTGCCTTTGTCCTCCGTGTGGTTCGACTTTCGTCTTCCGCCTTTGAATCACTCTTCGTTTACGCACATCGTTACCATGGCTGCCCCAAGATTTTCTACACTTCAAACTCTCGCTCCCAAGGATCCGCCCCTTTTGCATCCTTGATCCTTCTTGACCCACTTCAAGTGGAAGCCCTTGTTGGCCCAAATAAAGAAGTTGAACGACACCAGCTTCTGAATTCTCTCAAATGGAACTTCCGGCTCCAAATCCCGACCGGTTGAGAAGGTTCATCGGCAATATCGTTAACACAAGATATACACCACATCGCTGGTCGATGGCACCACCATTTATTTGACTCAACATTTGATTTCGAGGTATTTCATATTCCTTGCACACCCTTGTGTATCATGGTTACGCCATACATGATCTCGATGTCACGAGTTTGGTGCACTCGCTTATCATGCCAATGTCCATCGTCGGCCAATATCGACAAGCCTCCGCGACACCTTTGTTAAATTTACGTAAAGCGCAAGTTCCTTGGGTATTCTATCAAGAACACCCATATCAATAAGCCTTTCTATAACACGGTCCTCAACGCTACACACTCGAAAACACCACATAGATTGGCCCCAAATGATGTTCTATCGTCTTCTCCAAGAAATGGACCGCCTTAGGGGGTACCACTTCCATTTCAAGTTTACAATGGGAGGCCACTTTCAAGCCCTCATCCGTCATTACTTCCCTCCCACACCACCAAATTCTCATAATTCCACTCGGCACTCCTTCCAATAACTCACCAAGCTGGCACTTCACGCTCATCTTCCCCTCGGTCATGTCCAAAGTCCGCACACCCATGTCACCGTCTCCTCCTCCGCTTACACCATCCGTTCACACCATTTTTCCCAAACATCACAAACCCGTGCAAATGACCCGGCTCCACCACCACAACACCCTCGTCGGTTGTTGTATCGATGATCGCCAGGATGCTCAAGCCGCCGCTCTCAAGTTACAAGAATCCCAAGACGCTCTTATGAGCGGGTTCAACGGGCACTAGAGGCCTCCGATGCGGTACACCAGACCTTCTGCCGCAATCGCCTGTTGTAACTTTGGAGGCCAAACTTCAAGACAAGCATGAAGCTCTTTACGTGCTCATGCATCTCAAAAGTGCACAAGCTCAAGTCACCAACTCGCGATCAACGGTGCTCACCCAATCGAATTCGGGAATTTATTGGAGCACAACAAGTCCAAAGTCAGCCTCCGAAAGTACCAAGGACGCAGATATTGCTAAGCTCAATGCCTTGTACTCCGGCGTGGTGGAAAATTTCAGCACTCAAGTTCAAAACCTTTCAAAGACGGGCGCTCAAGTTGCCTCCTTGACGGCTCGGCTTTCTACACGCACCTCTCGACCACCTCTCTTCAAGATCGCCTTACGGAGGTGCGTAAAAGAAGATACCGGATGACGCGAGATTGCCGTGGTTCGCCTCAATACTCCGGGAAATCCTCCTCCCGTGTCAACACTTCTCGAAACGGGTCCGACTACCACGCCTTTGCCGAAAGGGACAACCGGATCCGTGATCTTGAACAACACCGCAAAGAAGCTATTCCGGCCTGGCGATGAGGCTCAAGCAAAACTTGACGCTTCATACCGCCATTCTTAACGAATGCCCGTTGACTTCCCGTTCCTTCCTGCTATCACGATTATGTGGTTGCTGCTCCCACCTCTTCCTTTCTCAAGTGGCATGCGGCCCGATGGACTGCGGATATTCCCCGAAGCAAGGCATTTTCTTCGACGGTTGGCGAACTCTCCATTGAAGACAAAGGGTTGTCTTTGTGCCCTTGTGGTCTTTGATCTCATACACCGCGGCCGATCCGGACTTTATCACCTTCAAGAGTGGTTCAAACCCATGGCTTACATATTTCATGATTTCTATCCGGGTGATACACAGAACACTTTGGAAATGGGCCACGCCCGGCTTTTCGTGGTGACCCCAATCGTGCAATGGGTGCTTCGGGATAACAATCCATATCTTGCGATCCCGCCGGACCCAAACTCTTCATCGAGTACATGCCCCGAGCTTGCCAATCATTTATCTCTGCATGGCCGAAGCTACCGCAACAAATCAGGGAAGTATCTAGGGCATCCCGGGATCTTCCCTATGCACAAATTTATATCACAACACCTCGCCGGTTACAATCGGTTACAAGCTCATTGGATAGCAAAGGCGGTCCCCGCAGGATGGGATAGCCCTCCGCCAACTCTCGACTCTGCTTCTCTTTGGGATCGTTGGTGTCGGGCTCTTGATCCGGATCTTGTCGGGCAATTCCCGGAGACCGCTCGGAACCCACGCCCATCGCATGGTTCCTTCTCCCCATGCTTCCTCAAGCGCACCTCCACGCCGGGTTCCCCGACTTCGATTGGCGCCTTCCTTTTTGGACCAAGGTCATGGATGGTCATGCGGGATGGACACCACCTCGGATCTCGACGGATCTCAGGGTGGGATCCACGTTTTGTTCGCCGCTCACATTGGGAAGAAGGTGCCACTCTGACACCACCACGGTGGATCTACATTGCTAATGAGCGTGGTTGGCAACGGCCGGCGGATCGCGCTTCATGGTCTTGACACCTTCTTGCGGGGAATGCCACCACCTCACATGATCCTTGGTTCATCTTCAAAGCGAGTTTTTGTCTTGCCCTCAAATGCATTTTGCTAAGCTCCCTTAAATCGGGCGTCCCATTTTTCACTTTACAATCGAATGCGGTGTCGATTGCCTTTGGCCTCGGACTGTCTCCTCATGGAATGTCGGTACATTTCTTGACGCCCACGCCGCCCTTGAAGACATGGTGCGGCTCTAAGCTTTCTTATTGATGCAGATCCGCCCCTTGGCCAACACACTCCTCCCGCTCTTCAAACACGCCAGATCTCATTAGCCGTAAGTACCATAATGGTGCGAGTCCTCACTCCGTGGGATCACTTTCGAACCGATGGCTTCCGCCCTCGAAACACTTCCTCCTTTTCTTCACTCGAGTGTCGTTTGGTGGGGAAGTGTTAGTCCTGTGCCTCCCCAGTACAGGACTATTCATGCATACAACGGACCAGGTCAAGCTCAAAGGATCCTCGGGATCGACCACGGGTCACCATCAAAGGCTCGTGAGAAGCCCAAGCGGCGGACCACGCAGTCAAAGCCTTTGGCCGCTGTCAACAAGAGGCGCCAGCGGACAAGTGACGAACCGTCACCGCCCGCGTCCCGGCGTCAAAGTGATTCTAGGCACTTCAAGAGGCACCGCCAACATTCCTCGCAGAATCGGGCCTCCTTCCGTGAGTCGGCACCGAGATCACGGTCAGAGTCTATATTGGGCCCAAGGCCATTGTACTATATATATGAGTAGAGCTAGCACATAAGTTTTTAGATGAGTTTTGAGTCTTGTCTCCTTTCAGTTTTCTCTCTATTGCGAGAGTTCATGTATTTTCATCACAAGGAAGCTTATCATCTTTCTCTCATTTGTTCTGTTTTCTTCTTCTTCTTCTCTTCTTGCAAATCCCGCGTGACATAGTCCCCCGGACTCTCCTGTTAGATCCACGGGTCCTCACAGAGGGCTGTCTTCCAGGAGTTCCCGAACCCAGACCCCAAACACTCACATCTTTTACTAGCGAAAAAATATTAGGTTCAAACAAAAAACCCAACTGCTTTATATATGTTTAGATAGGTTTTGTTTATTTGTCACAATTGTTGTAAAGATATTGTCACAAGTTTGACATCTTCTAGATTACGATGTAGCTGGAATTTGACTTTGCATCAACATTATGACAGAAATTGAAGCCACAAACTTGACACAACTGTTGACGCTATTGTGGCGTATTTGTGACAAATGATCACGACAAGTATTGCGTCAAGATTGTGACAATAATTGGGGTTTGACAGGTTCGGCTTGTGTCAAAAATTTTGACGTTACTTTAGACACTATAGGTACCTTTTTCTTGTTGCATCTCAAGCATGTCTAGAATTGAGATCTATTCGACTTAGCACGGAACTTCTTTTGCAGCAGGTTGGAGAAGAGAAATGTTCGCGGCGGCCGCCGCGATAAATTTCTTGTAATAATAATCTTTGAAGGTTGGTATTCTAAAAAGGATAAACGGTGGGCTCAATCTTTTGTTGATGGAGAGGGCATTTAGAATTACAACAAACATGGATCGAAGGAGAACAGATCTACTCCTTTGTAGAAAGAATGGAACTGTTAAAGATACAGAAATGAGTACATAGAGACCAATACTTGAACCTTTTTTTATAGACGCTGCATCTACATTTTGAACATAGAACTCGCCAGACAATTTTCCTGCCAAGTAAATGGAACCTAACATCTAGCTTGTAGAATGGATAAAGCCAAATCTTCGTGAACAAGTGTTACATGCTTGCATAGAAACCAATACTTGAACCTTTTTTATAGATGCAACATCTACATTTTGAACATAGAATTCGCCAGGCAATTTTCCTGCCAAATAAATGGAACCTAGCATCTAGCTTATAGAAAGGATAAAGCGAATCTTGCTGAGAAGACACATAAAATTTGACACAAAAATTCCTTTTTACATAATCTGCTATGGGTCATACACCATAGTAATAGTCATAGGAAAGAGACTACATTTATGTGGTGATAGTATCATCTTCATTAGTCTCCGCGGAAATGTGTCGACTGTCTAACACCAGTAACAAGTAACAGGCAAACTCACATGTGTTTATTTCCCAAAAGAACAAGGCTAAGGAAAATTAATAACTACTGCAAAAGACATTTATGTTGAACATAACTGCATAATAGGTGAATATTTTAGTACACACAATGCTTGGTATTTGAATTCTCTAAAATGCTACAAATAAAGTATAAATTTGGCATACAAATTTTTGTATCTTTTGCTACGATCTACATAATGTTTCTTGCTACAAGCTTCCAATGGAAAAGTGCAATTGCTCAACACATTTTCTTTACCTTAGGCCTGGAATAAAACTTCAAAAACTTCAAAATCTTCAAGAACAGCCTCACAATCACCATTGTTTGCATAGTGCCTCCAACTTGACTGATTTCTAGACTGTTGCTAGTCATATGATGGTCCTTAGAAGCCATAACATTCATCGGATTAGGCATTCCAAATGTATATTCCAGAAAAACAAACAAACAAAAAGCTTGCGTGCATAATCTGAATGGACGCGAAGCTCTCATGCTTATTTGATAGCTGACTGCATAGTTCATGCTCCGTGTTCTCTTTCCAAGCAATAGTGGGCAATCAGATACAATGAAGAACCCAAGCACATCTGGCTATGAAACTGAAACTGTATTGTTGTCCACATTTACATGAACTTGTGAAATGCACAATTTCTTAGCATAACTACATAAGACCTGCATGCATCCAATCATTTTTCCATTACCAGGGCACAGGCAAAACATTGTAATCTAAAATTGTATTGTCCACATGAAAATGAACTTGTGGGTGTGCATAATTTCGTAGCTCAAAATGTCAAGACTGTGTAAGATCTGCATGCCTACAATCATCTTTACCTTTGATACATAGGCATGGCCATGATGAATATCAGGCCGAAACATGGCCATGATGAATATCAAACCAACCAGAGTTGATTCAAAACTATGCCAGTCATTCTTTAAGCTTTCCCAGTGCGTATTTATTCTGACAAACTCCCTCTGATGTGACGTGCTGCAAGAAACGCAGCATCTATAGGAACAGCAGGTGGCACATTTCTACAAATCCGGATGTTCCTTATAATTCCCATGTCCTTTGGTATCAGAAGTTGGATGTTCAATAGGTATTTCTTTCTTATGTATCTTCTGAAACAAATTATCGATAGGTCCATCTAACCCTGAAATTGGGGCTAAATTTGCCATTGCATGAGTCTCAACGGCAGTATACCATCTTGAAATAAAATATATTTAGCTTGCATTGAATGGAATCAAACTAAAGAAGAATTACAAACCAGAAAATGCAAGACAGTACTCACTGCTGGAGAGGAAATTTGCCAAATCCCTTGCTGCAATTTGAGTTTCATTCGGATTCCCACCTTTCCCACTTTCAACAAGATTATGATTTACTTCTTTCCTTATACTATTTTCACCAATATATCCAGACAGATCAGAATGGAATTCCATTTTCTCTGTTGTTCTAAGAACTTTTACAGTTGTTGCATCTTAGCTCAGCTATTCTGCCATGTATTTTGACGGTGCACCTTCTGGAGAGTCTCATGTATCAAAAGGTTCAACAAATTTAACAAGCTTTGGAGTAGAATCCCTGTGAAATGTAATATCAGAAGAATGCTTTGACTTCTCTTCACGTTTAACCTCATGAGAAAAAACCAGTTTCAAATTACTTCCGTACTTTCAAAGTGACATTCCCCATCAAATTTGAGGGAAGTAACTTGGCCGGACTCCTTACTACTGTTGCTCGCATTTGTAGTGTCAATGGTCGCTTCGCTCATTTCACTTGCATAATTACCAAGTGGTATGCTTAGGGAGCCAATGAGAAGTGATGCACTCTTCATATCCCTAGAATTAGAAACACTAAGCCCATTATGACAATCATCATGTTGTACAACTGATACAACTTGCTCAGATGCAATATGTTCCCCAATTGCTATATTTCGCTTCTTCCTGCCATCGTCAACTTCATGCTTTACTACTATTGATATATCACTAGGTAACTCTTTATTTTCACTTTTGCCTTCACTCCCCAATGCATTATTCAAGCTGTGCACAAGTCTCACATCTGCCTTCGGTGCCCACATAACATGACTGCCAATAGAAGGTATTGACTGTTTTCCAGCTATTTTCCGCCTATATTTCTGTGTACCTTTCGCATGGGCCCCACTCCCTATGCTTCTCCAGCCATATTTCTAGATTTCTGAAATGTAGACAAATGAAAAGTATTATGCTGTCTCCTATCCAGTGAAGATCATTCCAGCTTGAAATACTATCAATACTTGGACTACCAGAAACATGGCATGTCAAATTAGATCTATCTTTCACATCCTGATGATCCTCTTCATCAGAAAAAATTAAAAACCCATTTCATCACGCTTATCATTGGTCACCATGTCCATCTCAAGTGATTCAGCAGCATTTGACTCATAACCAGAAGAGATGACAGAGGATGTGCTAGATCCTGTAATTAGTATGGAACCACTTTCATCAACTTTCCCTTGCTTTGCCCCATTCTCATCTACCAATTCCATGTTTGGAAGTGCCATTTACCTTCGTTTCAAAGATTAGAAGGTAAATGAAGTTCTAGAACTACGAAGATAGTTAGTTGGTCATCGCCCATGCGTTCTCGCCCTTTTAACTCTTTGTGTCTTAGCTTTTTCAAACGTTTCCTTTTCAAAAGCTTTGCTTGCTTGCAAAACAGAAAAAATTAGACACATCAAATAATGATTGACTTTTCACATTAATGTACCAATTAAATGACAACTTAATTTTGATAAGCAGCCTCTTCCTCTTTTATAAGTGCCTTCTGAAAGTGTAAAGCTTCCATGTCCTTTTCCATCCATGCCTTAACCTGCATATACAATATACCCCTTATATAGAGTATAGTCTCAACAATTGAAATGCAATAGATCTCAGAATGCTTACCAGTTTCTGCTCAGCCAAGTTTTATCTTCAAATTCCATGCAGAACAGAGAAAGATGCTCCATCACACAAGAATGTACCTTCCGTTGCATCATCTAGTAGCTTGAGCAAGTCCTTTGCAGTTATGGAAAATGATTTTTTACGCTGCAGGATATCCTAACAATGATAACCAAGAGGAGCAAATTACTGTCAAATATGGAAACTCTAAGCCAAATATGAAAGTCTAGATAACATACAAAAAGAGAAGTGTCTGCGTTCACATATGACTGAGGGAAGCCAGATAACCCAGGATGTTGGACAAGAGCAAAAGCTTGTATGAAAACCAAAATGCTTATCTATATGTATACAAGCTAAATCTCCTCTTAAGAGCATCTTAAGCACTTCAGGCAGATACCTCAATATTGTCAATGGAAATAGTCTTTGCAGCATCTTCTTTGAACAACTAGAAGCATGGAATAATTTAAGGGCTAAACTTAGCTATTTGGCGATTTTTTAGCACAATTTCAAAAAACATCGGCTAAAGTAAATGGAAAAAACTGGGAAAAAAAATATAATTTTAGCTTAACTTTTTTCGGGACTGCGCTAACCCTGGAGCTCTTTAGCCAAATGCTAGAAAGTAAGAGAGTGAAATTTTGTATTGTTTAGCTAAACCATAGAGACTTTTGGAATGAATTTCGAGCTAGTTTAGCTAACATCATTCTAGTTTATATGAAATATAGTTTAGTTTCTAGCATTATGTATTAATTTGAGTCCTAGAGTTTGCTTATTAGCATTGTTTTAGAATGTTTTCACAAAGAAAATGACTAAAATAAGTGGAATATATTGAAAAAAAAGTATAGTAATTTGGCTAAATATTTTCTGTTGGCCACACCATAGAAATTTTTGGGGTGATGTTTGGGTAGTTTAGCTAAACACTAGAAGGTATGAGAGGAAAAATGTGTATAGTTTAGCTAAACCACAGAAAGTTTTGGGATTAAGATCGAGCAAGTTTAGCTAAAGTCATTTTGACTAATAAGAAATATGCGATTCTAGAATGGGACTCGCATGAAACTAACAAACCGGACTTAGACTTGCTTCTCATTCATCTCAGCAGATTTTCTACAATGGTGGATAGTGGGTAGCCGCACACATGCGAACTACCCATAAAAAATAAAGGGAAAATCCAATTATATCATTTGGACCCCAACAAAATACAATGCTAATAGAGACTGGCTAGTGTACTGCTCAAAAGCTTATCAAGGGATTAAAAAACCCGCCCTTTCGGGTTTTGAGGAAAAACCTAGTGATAAGCCTTGACGCAAGGGGCTTGGACAAACGTAAGGCATAAAAATCTCCCAAAACCCACGAATGGAAAAGTCGAAACAAATGCCGCCGCTAACTTTGTACGCACATCACCAACAAAACAACAAGACAAACCAAACCTCCCATAGTGGAGGGGGCTGATTCTGTAGCGTGCCACGCGATAAAAATACAATAACAAAGAAAGGGGGGGAGGGTGGGTTCAAAGAGAATAAGGTACTGGCTTTGAGAGAAGAGGAAGCGCCGATGAGAAGTCGGGCGTAAACGCCGCCTAAAATAGCGAACTCCCAACCCGAAAACAGGCATGCGCGCCGCCGCATGCAAAACATGCATGCTCGTCCCATTCTAAAATGGCGATCCGATGTCTCGGATCGATGGGATTCTAGAATGGGACTCGCATGAAACTAACAAACCGCCCGAATACCAAAGGACTTCCTTAACAAACTAGGATCGAGGGGCGAAGGTCACGCGGGATGAAGGCTAAAGGCGAGAACGGATAGCATGAAAGACACGCAAATTGGCCAAACCCCAGCAGAAGAAGCCCCTCCCCGCCTCGGAAACAATTCAAAGAGAAAAAAAGGTGCTGGCGAGAGAAGAGGGAAGCGCCATGAGAAGTCGGGCGTAAACGCCGCCTAAAATAGCGAACTCCCAACGGAAACAATGCATCTTGCGCATGCATGCAAAACATGCATGCTCGTCCCATTCTAAAATGGCGATCCGATGTCTCGGATCGATGGGATTAGTAATTTATTCCCTGACTAGAAGATGTCAATATCAAATTACCTAAAAAAGACTAAAGTAAAGATACAAAAAAGCAGATTTATATTAGGGGCATAAAGGACTGATCTTATTCCAAAATTCCAATACTTTAGACCGCTCTTTGCTTAGATCCTACATTTTGTTTCCGGTATATGAGCTCCAAGTGTGTTAAATTAGAAAGATATATCAGCTTTAATCGACCGCCTATGCAATAAACTATGCCTGTAATAATTTAAGGAAGAACAAAATTGCCGCGAATGCTTATCATGTTTGTGCAATTGTGGCGGGTAGTCTTCGTTTTGCAGCCCCCCCTCTGACGTGGCATTATGTCAGCCCTTGATTTGCAGATTGTATGGTCTGGATCCGGGCCACGTCAGGTGGGGGGGCTGTAAAACGAAGGTGTCCCATTGTGGCTTTGCTGAAGATATCAAAGGCCATGCACGCAAATCTAGTAACATAATCAGACATGTTGGAATCCAGTACCATATTCACAGTTGTTGTTTGTACAAACAATATACTCACCATTCAAGTTTTGAGCTGCTTGAGCAAATGCTACTACCGGGACTTTGGAAGATGGCTGCAAACCTATGTTCAAGCTTTCATTGAGAAACCAAAGGCAGATACAAGGATCAACCACGAGCAAAAAATTATGAGGATGTAAGTTGTCCAAATATTAGGGTACTCGAACCACGATGTGTTCTTATTCATCAGATTCGAGTTTCGGTCGTTATCCGGTGGAACATCCACGATCCAGAACGCAGGTGACCATCAGTTTACAAGGAACAATGGGTTTGGAGCAGTCACTAGCATATCTTGGGTATATTCCACCATATATCCAGATATGCCACAAACCCACATAAGTGAGGGTTTGCCCCCCTAGGGGCAACCCAAAAATGACTCTGCTGCACCATTGGATTTATAATTTTCACATGTAGGCTTAACGGTTAGGAAAAACCCTTGAAAATCGGCTCTTAGAGGTCTGGACTGGACGAGGGGAGTTCAGGGGGTCCCTGCTAAGCAGAAAGGTTACATTATCCTGAGGCTTTAGAGGATACATAAAATAAATCACTGGAAGAAGGTTGACATAAAAAACTCCTGCATATAGTGCAAAACTTTATCGTGCCTGACACACAGCTCTGTAATTGAGAATTGAGGCTTTACCTTGATATTGCTTGGCCTGGATTTTCAAAGATATGAATGTTCAACCTTCACAGCATCAAAAACTCCTCTGATACAAGTATAAAATGTTAACCATTAACTTGTTCCAGTCCCGAAAAAATTACTAGAAATATCCAAGCCAAATTTCTCTACATTTATCTCAGAATTTCAATCTGCTGTGCAGAAGGGAAAAAACAACATCCTCTGCAACCATGACTTCAGTTCAGGTAAGCTTTTGTGCATTATGAGTATAACAAGAACGCATTGTGCCATCTTCACCTGGCGCAAGTCAATGAATCATCAGCAGTATCCATGCCTGATTGTGTGAATGACCACCAAACAAACATCGGAAGATTTTTGGTAGATGAAGATAACAACATAACTATATGCTTTACGATTATCTAATTCCACATTCACGCTACGGTATGCATTCAAGTGTGATCTATGTTCGGATATGATTGCCAGGTACCATTAACACTTCATTTTATTTTGTTCTAGTGAATGTTTGTATCTCAAAAAAGATTTGATATATCTTTATCATGCGTGAATAATAGAAAATAGAATGATTTCTATGCTATTCAACGGCCTGCATTCAGTTGTAGCTTTCCTCATAGTATCAAAATATGCAGACCAACCTTATTCTAGCTTCAGCACATGTCTACAGATCTTTTTAGTTATTGTGTTATGTTTAAATAAAGGAACTTGATTCCTAGCTGCTTGCTACTTTCCCCATGCAGAGAGTCCCTTCTATCACAGCCACTTGGAGGTGGACAGGATGGGCCCGTATGTCGATCTATATGATGACATACAGCAGCACAAGCGGATGGGCAGAGTCATGCTCCTTGGAGACTTCAATGCGCGGACAGGGATGGAACAGGCCATGTAGTTGGACCCCCTCGCGGATGACGTGCCACAGTTGCGTCCCGCAGAGGCAGCTTGCCCACGGGACTCAGATGACAATCAGGTCACCCGCTTTAGCAGACAATTGCTCCTGATGTGTGGTATCTTTGACCTGCTCATATGCAATGGCCTACCACAATGGACCTCTTCCCACGGGTACACTTGCGGGCCAGGACAATCCGCGGCCGGCGGAACTAGTGTAAGTGGATTATGTCATAGTGGCTGCCGGGGATGTACACCTTGTCCGACCATTTTCACGTGGACGCGGGCGGTCGGGCCGGGCGACTCGGATCACCTCCCACTCTATGTAAAGGCTGACTGCCCGGTAGCTCGGCCCCCTCGATGCGATACCTTGCCAACCTCGGCCGCGCTTGGATTATGACAGGCGGAGGGTTACGCTGACATGCTCGCAGAAGTCCTCCCGACAGTTCTGCGGGCCCAAACGCTGGAGCAACAAATCGACCAACTGGTTGAGCTCCTCAGAACAGGGGCAGACAGCTGCTTTGGGAGACCTCCCTCACGTCAGAGATCAGAGGGCGCAACCTTTCCGTATAACAGATGGTTTGATGATGAGTGTAAGGAACGCAAACGCGCACTCCGTTCATCGTGGATCAGGACACGTGAGCTCATGCCACCAGCCATTACTGCGCCTTCCTCAAGGAAACAAAGGCAAGGTACCTGGCAAGGCACCAAGGAGAAATGTTCGGCCTACTAGACACCCACCCGAACTTTACGGCGGGGGGGTACTCCAAAGGCCAGCACAGCCTATGGGGCACATCACGGCGGAGCAATGGGAGCAGTACATGCAACAGCTTTATGATCCCCCGGAAACATGGCCCACCGCTGGTGATCACAGAAGAAGATGTCGAAGAGGGGCTGCATCGCCTGGCTAATGGGAAGGCAGCAGACTTAGACGGCCTACAAGCAAAGTTGCAAGTGGGCAGGGCAGCCCATGGTGCCCGTTCTTGCTGCTTGTTCAGCGGTATTTGCAAGAAGGTTTTCCCGGTCATGGACCCGCAGGCGGGGTTGTTCCGATCTACAAGGCGGGGGACCACACCTTGTCCGATAATTCTAGAACCATCATGGTCAGCTCGGTGTTTGCCAAGGCGTTTGGCGGGCATTCTTGAACAATGGCGGGTAACCAAATTTGGCGAGGCGGCAAAAATCGGGGCACTTACCGAGGCGGGCTTCCGGCCGATATTCGACCATTGATCACATCTTCACACTCGGGGCCCAGTGGAGGATAGCGGCCGTCGGGAGGACACATGCTCTTTGTTTTGTGACTTTGCAAAACCTTCGACCGCGGTACCGGGGAAAAGTTGTGGGCGATATTGCACCATCCGGGGCTCCACAATGGATCTCTGCGAACGCAAATTAATGCCATCTGTCACGAGCTGCACAGGCCGCATGCAACCTGAAGGGCAGTCATTTGTCAGCAGCATTGGAGTTAAGCAAGGTTGTCTTCTCTCACCCACACTCTTTGGACGTTACATTGACCAGTTGGAAGCCTGGCTTGCTGCCAATGGGAGGGGGGGGGAGGGGGGACGGTATACAACTCTTGCACCAGGTCATCCGACCGCTCATCTATGCGGATGATGTGGACCTCTTGGCCCATACACCAGAGGGCATGCAGGCACGCCTAGATGCCCTGGACACATTCTGCCAGGCGACGGATATGCGTGTCAACCTAGCCAAGACTAAGGTGGTCCTCACATCCTCCTCATGTCATCCAGCACCTCCGGCGCTCACTTATCAGGGGCAGATGGTAGAGGTCACATCCAGCTACAAGTATCTGGGGGTGGAATTTCCGTCCTCAATGTATTGGGATGCATCCATTCGCCTTCGGGTGACCGCGGGTTGGAAGGCGATGTACGCAATGCAAAACAATAGTCACAGGGCAGAGATGTATGACTGGGACCACCAGTCACATTTGTTCCGGGCACTGGTGAGGCCAGTTCTTCTGTATGGGGTCGCGACGTGGGGCCCAGTGGTGTCTTTGGCGACTTGGAATTGGAGCAGGTCCAGAAGGCATTTTTGACGCGGGCACTTGGGGTCAAGCCCTCAGTTCCATATCCGATCTTGTTGCAGGAGACAGGATTCATGCCCCTGCAGCATGTGGCCCTCGATAGACACATTGTTTATTTCCAGAAGGTGGCCAGCATGGACGACACTCGTCTCCCGCATTTGGCTTACGTTGTGGCGATGAGCCTGCAATGACTCAGGGCTTGTTGGAAGGACAAGAGAGCCCAGTGGCTGGCACGCTAGAACGTAGAGGCACATAGGTGCGTCCAGTGCACCACGAGGCGCCCGGTAGGGATAGGTTTGAGGGGTACTTGGACTCTTGTTTCTGGGGAAGCTCGGGACCACAATGCTCGAAGGCGGTAAAGATGGCACACTACAAACAGCACATAAACCCCACCCTGGTTTGAGGCCCACAGCTCTACCTGCGTTCTCAGTTGCCCATGAAGAAGCGCAGGATCATCGCGTCCATTCGAACAGGGGCCCACCATCTTCGGCTTGAGACGGGTCGGTGGATTGGAGAGCCGCGCCAGGACAGGCTGTGTCACTGTTGCCCGCTGGGGGTTGTTGAGGATGAAAGCCATGCCTTCCAGGGCTGTCCAGCCTATAGTTAGATTCAGGCTCGCTACGCCCTCTTGGTGCGACCTGGTCTGCCACTGCACGAGCTATTCAATACGCCGTCAGTTCGATGCCTTGGCTCCTACCTCCAGGAGGTTTTGGATCTGCGGACTCACCTCTGTCCCCGCGCGCCTACCTGAGGTGCCGGGAATTCATGTGTATATGTATATTTGTACAGTTGCCAGCAGGCTTGTTGCTGCGACGGTTTTTCCCTCGTAAGGGGGTTTTTTAATCCGGGTAGCAACGGGCTTGCTGCACCCGTGTAATTTGGGTCCCATAGGCCGATTGGCCTCCGCGGACGATAAAAGAACCTTCCTTTCTTCCTTCCTTCCTTTTGTAGGACGAGGTGATATGAGGTGATATTAAACATTTAGACGTTCATGTGATAGAAGGATGGGCTTACTTGTAGATCCTAGCATTTTAAATGGTCTGTTTATACGAAGGCAATATAGATTTTTCAGTCTCAGAGTTGTAGTATTTGGTAGTGTTGAGAACGATATCCATGTTTACCAAGGCAGTAGCTTAAACTTTTTCGGTAGGGGAGTAAATGTCTTGAGTAAATGTCTTGCATATGCTCAGATTAATAACATTCTGAAACTATTGTAAGAACACCTTGGATTTGTGTTAGTCACTACCATATTCCAGTTTCATCTTCATTATCACCTTGGATTTGTGTTAGTCACTACCATATTCCAGTTTCATCTTCATTATCTTTCAATTAGGAATATTTTTTTTTTTTTTTTTTTTTTTTTGAAGGACGTCAAGCTTTATTCACCAACTAGAAACCAGAGCAACATAAATGCAAAGACAGGATTATAACCCCAGTGGACAAACAATTAGGAATATCAGCGGCTGCATTTGCTTGAAGACATGCATGTGGAGGCGCACTTAAGAACACAAAACAGTGATGCACCAATACCAGACCTTATTTTGTCATCACTATAGATCTCTCATCATCTATCTCCACATGGCCAGTTCGAAGCTGCTTGCTTATGCAGATGGTTAAAACTTTCAAAGTGTATACTTCAATAGAAACTTGTGGACTGTTGTAGCTGGGATTGTCAGGTTAGCTACACCTATATATGATGCACCTGATCTTTAAGTTCTCGAATGGAGGAGATCTAGCACAGCTGGCAAAACAATGATGTTATAGCAATCTTTGTTTTTCCATTAGAGGTAATTTGAGATCTCCTTTTGTCCCCATAAGAATCCTCCAATAGAATGACTACTCTACATCAAACTGCAATTAATGCAGCATTAACAACTTCATTGCTGTCGTTTTTTCCCTATAACTTTTGATCTACTCATGAAAATGATGCGGCGTTTGTTGCATTAGATGCAGAATGAAAAGATCTTTCAAGTGATATATGGTTATGATGTATTTCAATACAAGCCATATGTGTTAACCTTAAAAAATATGGTTTTTTGTTCTTTTCTTATATATTTACATCCCAAAAGATATAACAATGGGTTGTCATTAGAAAGATCTTGAGGAGACGAATCCATTGCCACAAATAATGTTCGAATCGGAGTTTTTGATCAAAAGTTATAGTAGAAAAATGACACTGCAAAAGTTAGTTAGAACTGCATTAATTACTGCTGCCACATAATCCTGGAATAAAATACACTGGAGCTCTTCTCTTATTGGACAGTTTAAAAAGGTGATGTGGCTTTTTAAGCATCCCTTAATGGGACAAAATGAGATCTCAAATTACCTCTAATGATTAGAGTGTCATCATAATTGTTTTCTCTTGTGGTCACTATAATTAATAAAACTTAACCTCCAAATGTCTATCTCTATCATTAGAGCAAATGCAAACCAAAGTTTAGAATATCTCTAGAAAGTCAGAATGAAATGGAGGAAAAGGAATAACAGTATGATCGGCATTATCCATAACCTTAGGACAGCAGATGTGACATGGTTTGAAAAGCTCCATTTCATTATTGCTTATCATTTGTTGACAACCAATAGGAGATAAAGGAGGCGTTGTGTGAATAATGATCTACATGCAATCATGTGAAAGTCTTCTATAACTGAAAAACACATAACAATTTAATTATCCAAAAGCTTTAACTGCTATTGCGGTTATTTGAATGAATTAGTTGCATTTGTGTGAAGTCCATGAAGTATTGTAAAGAAAGTTTGAAGTTGAGATATTTTGGTGTGCATACATAAGATCTTGTGGGACCTTTAGCCATGTTGATGTCAACCAAACACTAGGTTGTGCCAGAACATCAATTGCAAATGGGAGGCTGGAAGAACCAGATAACTCAAGCGCAAATTTATCTTCACGAAGATTACTTTCCATAATATGCAAAACACATTTATATATATGGATCTGGTTCAAGGCGATGATAGACAGACATATCCACCTTGGGTTTTATGCCAGGCCACAACCGCACAAGGTAGTATGAAATTATTTATAATATTTATAACATTTCAAGTTCAAACTTTTATAATAACAGGATAACGTGGTCTGTACACTATATCAATGGCATATTTTCATACTCAATATATCGTTCTAAATAATGAATTTCAAATCTGTTTCAAAATATTCATGTAAATTATATTAGTAGCATATTTTCATACTCAATATATTGTGTTAAATAATGAATTCTGGATTTCTTTCAAAATATCCATGTACATTGGTATTTCACAAGAGATGAAATTGAGCATCATTCTCTGTCCAAGAAAGATGGCCAGCATACAAACGTTTGCAAATCTTATTGTACATCTTGGCATGTGAGTGAAAAACTATCATTTTCATGATTTTACTCCATATTGTAGTGGTTGCAAACTATCTAGAAAAAATAACAATGTTTAGAGCTCCATAGAAGATAAAAGAATGAGCTTCTAAAAGTGTGGTCTATCCTTTCAGATTTTAGGTAGCAAAAAATATCCTTGTGTGAATTGCAGTTAGTTCAGAAATTAGATGGAATAGTGTTTTTTCCATGCAGCTTGAGCAGCACAAATATGCAATATATTTTATTATTAAGTTAAATGAAGATTCATAATTGTTTAATAATTTTGTATAGCTTTGTAGCTATTGGGTTAGATTTCTATCTCAAAGGGCTGCAAATATTCTCGATTTATAGAGTCCAATTCATACTTAAGCAAAAAATGGCCTTAGGATGTTCTAAAAGTTGTACTCCTAAGTTTTCCCATTTTTAGGGTTAATAATGATATGATTAGGAATGTTTTATTAATCTATACATTGTATTGAATATATTGGATATGGTGGCAAATTTGCATTGCTTTTAACATAATACATATTTGCAGGCATACACATTTGATTATCGTGTGGTTGGTAAATTGCAACAACCACCTTTGTTGTGGTTTTTGTTTTACATAAATGCTCCTAATAACACATAGCATTATCCTATTGGATACAAGCGGCAGACATGACAATGAGCTTACATGTACCCAATAACCACTATAGTTAATATCACCCCAATTTTCTTTTTCCACAAATTTCACAATGGCATTTCATGGCATTCGTTCTAGTTTGTGACATGTAGGTTCTGGTAATCAAGCTTCACCAGTCCCATGACCCACGATCACTATCCCCAATCCTTGCCCCAAGCCTGCCCTTTTTTTCCTTCTTTGGGGGGCCCGCGGGGGGGGGTGGAAGGGGAGGTATCTATCTAATGACTTTATAAAGGACAGAAGAAAAAATTGCATGTACAAAGACATAAGAAAAAGGGTATGATAAAATTAAGTATACGAAATCCCATTATGGCCACTATAACACAATAACTTGTTCTTACTTAGTCTAACCACATGGCTGCTAATAATCAACGCAACCTTTGGTGGAAATGCCTATTCACGTTTATTGTAGTTAGAGATCATAATTATAGACACAAAACCTGCAATAGTGGCAGTGGCAATGGCCATGGCCCCTCCATATCGAGTGCCAAAGCTGGCTACATCCAACATGAAATCCACCCAATTATAGATGGACACATAGTTGTGCTTGCCGAGGATGCAATATATAACACGTAGAGGAGTTAGAATTAGTTGATATACAAGTGGGAGAAATGATGTTATCCCAAATGCATCAAATACATGATCGAGGAACCATTCACTATGAACAGATGCTAGGACATCATTCACCATTATTGTGCCATCCATTGTGAGGGGATTATATAACCCTTGCTTCCACACTCTAGATATGTCTGCAAAACATTATGCTATCAATGTCAACGAAAACTCAACAATGTATTCAAGTTAAGAGTTTACCTGTGACTTCCAAGGATGAGTTTCCCGTGTTCCACATATTATCACCGATTCTAATATCTTGTGCACGCTTATAGTTAAGACCTCGAGGCTCATCTATTTTACAAAAACCATGAGATAGATAGTGTCATGAAAGATCATGAGTTGGAACAAGTGGATACCTTCCATAATTGGCACAAAATGAAGAGTCGTGAGCTCAAGGGCATAATGAGTAGATATGTCACGACTTTTAAGTCTTATCCTTAAAAATTCACTAAAGGTGTTTGGATCCTTGTGACCAAATGCATAAATATCACTATAGAGATTCTTTCCATCCTTAGACAATACAGCCACCTAAACAAAAGAAATTAGTAAGAATGTGCCTTTATATTATCATAATTGGTTAAATACCTTATCACCAACTTCAAGATCTCTCATTGCTTTCTTCTCACCATTCATCAGTTGCACCAAGGCATCACCTAGATTTTGGACAAGTATATTATTAACATCCTCACTAAAATTTGATGAGAGATGACATTGTTGATATGCTCACCTGGAAAACAAACTTGTTTACTAGGAGGTGGTGGAGGAGGAGAAGGTGGAGGAGGGGGAGTACCGAGTGGGGGAGGAGGTGGAGGAATAGAAGAAGGTAGAGGAGGAGAGGTAATGGGTGGGGGATGTGGAGGATTAAAAGAAGGTGGAGGAGGGGAGTAATGGGTGGGGAGGTGGGGGAACAGAAGAAGGGTGGAGGTGGGGGAGTAATGGGGGGGAGGAGAGTGGGTGGGGAGGTGGGGGGAAACAAGAAGGTGGAGGTGGAGGAGGTAATGGGTGGGGGAGGAGAGTCGGGTGGGGAGGTGGGGAATGGAAGAAGGTGGAGGTGGAGGAGTAATGGGTGGGGGGAGGTGGGGGGGACAAGAAGATGGAGGAGTAATGGGTGGGGGAGGAGAGTTGGGTGGAGGTGGGGGAAATGAAGAAGGTGGAGGTGGGGGAGTAATGGGTGGGGGAGGTGGGGAAGCAGAAGAAGGTGGAGGTGGAGGAGTAATGGGTGGGGGAGGAGAGTTGGGTGGGGGAGGTGGGGGGAACAGGAAGAAGGTGGAGGTGGAGGAGTAATGGGTGGGGGAGGAGAGTGGGGTGGAGGTGGGGGAATAGAAGAAGGTGGAGGTGGGGGAGTAATGGGTGGGGGAGGAGAATCGGGTGGAGGTGGGGGGGAATAGAAGAAGGTGGAGGTGGGGGAAATGGGTGGGGAGGAGAATCGGTGGAGGTGGGGGGGAGAAGAAGGTGGAGGTGGGGGAGGAGAATCTGGTGGAGGTGGGGGAAAGAAGAAGGTGGAGGTGGGGGAGTAATGGATGGGGGAGGAGAGCCTGGGTGGAGGAGGTGGGGGAACAGAAGAAGGTGGAGGTGGAGGAGTAATGGATGGGGGAGGAGAATCGGGTGGAGGTGGGGGAAATGGAAAGAAGGTGGAGGTGGGGGAGTAATGGGTGGGGGGGGAGAGCCGGGTGGAGGTGGGGGAAACAGGAAGAAGGTGGAGGTGGGGGGACAGAAGAAGGTGGAGGAGGAGGAGTAATGGGTGGCGGAGGAGAGTCGGGTGGTGGAGGAGGAGGAGAGTTAGGTGGCGGCGGAGGTAACTGGAGCAAATGCCTAGATGATAAATGGCCATGGGTTAACATGAAAGAGGTGAACACAAAGAAGCATAATGCTATAGCCCGAGCCATTGTTGAGGATTTGTGAGTCTGTGTGCAAGGAACTCTTTAAATAGGGGAGGATTAGAAATATTGGAACAATTTTCAACCTGGACATTAATAGAGATGACATTTTAATCAAAATGGGTATTGACAAAGGATTCATAGTTTGGCACAATTCTTGACTTAACATGTAGTATGCAAGTGGGTTTTCTTATAAAATCAAACATCAAACATATTAGCGTATGCTACGTGTCATAAACTAGTTTGGTATTTAGAAGGATATTAGACACACCTTTTTTTCTTCCTTGCATGAAGACATTACAAAGAGAAACGTAAACTCTAATGTTTTACATAGTACAACATGTCCTCATATTAGGAGACACAATTACAAAAATGCTAAACTAGAAACAATTTTAGAGGCAAGTTGTATAAATGGTCTAATATTGGTAATGTTATACCTTATCCTCGTCTTAAAAGACACAATCAATAAAACGTGAAACTAATAACATTTTTAGAGGCAAGTTGTAAACATTATCTAATACAATAAATTTATCGTGGCGGCCAAACATTTCTCTTCATAAGTCTTTGAAAATAATGTTTGTGAATATTGTGAAAGTTGAAGTCCATGGTTTCGAGTGTTGTTGCATCGATGTTTAAGTCATTGGCCTTAGTTGAATACAGTTAGGAAGGGTGTTAGAAATAGAGGTAAAAATATGAAAAATGGATGCCAAATATGCACTTCAAATCTTAGGGAACATATTTTTAAAGCAAGCACAAAGGAACCAGCATTTAAATCCAACTACGGCCACACTCAAAGGTTGATATTTATTCACGTGTATCCAACATATATGCTTAACATTAAAATCGTAAGAAGGCCATTCAGTTGCCTGTCACGCCCATCAAGACAGTCTAACACAACATTCTTCAGGAAGCAAAATGCGTCATTTGGTCCAGAACTTCATTTTCTTCTCGAAATTATCTGCCCAACACAAAATGTTCTTGATTCATTGATCATCTGACATTATCATCATTGAAATGGCGATAGCATGCTTTCCTAGCTATGAAGTGGCTGGAAGAACATTTGCTTTACATGGAGAAAGAAATAAAAAGTAGACATCTTGTTCCTTAATTGAAAAAAAACATGAACTTAGATACCATATACATAGATAACAGAGCCATAAAATAAAGTCTAAACATGATATATAATGCTGAAAATTCTACCCAACGGACATCACCAACTCTATGGGTCTAAAACACTGTGTTGGTATTCGTGGAAATCACAAAATTCCTGGAAATACTCTGCCAATCGCCCTTGCCAAATTTCTCCAAGCCCAATAAAAACGAGGATCCAACCACGGCAGTAAAAAAAGCATGATGTCCCAGCAAATCAGATGTTATGGACATAATATCTATGTTATGGCCATAACAGATTCGGCCACATATGTTAGTAGGGATAACATCTTGAAATCGACAGTTGGGATTCAATCCTACGGCTAAATGCAGATGCCTAGGATGTTGAGGTAAGATGGCCGATCAAGCACACATTAAGGTTACTTAAGGCAACTTTCGCTTCTTAGAATAGCTCACACTTCACATTGCAAGTTTACTTAAGGCATTTCTCTCTTAAAACAAGTCACATACCGACCTCCAATCTCCTTCCCTATCATTGTTTTCAACATATTCATTTGTAATTTAAAACAATCCATGTGGTGACATTCAATCTCCTTTGCTATGGTCCTTTTTTTCCAATCTCGATTGCTATGATTGTTAATTCCTATCATTGTCTTTTTGCTCGCTTCTCCCAAGAGGCATTTGATCTTTGAGGTTTATTAGTGCCTGGCCATTAGTGGGATTTTGATTTTCCATTGCGATTTTCTTCCTACCTTTGCAAGTTCTTGTATATTTATCTTGTGGTGTTATTTATAAACAAGGTGCCAAGCCACTATGGATTGCCGCAATGCCATATCTGTGGGTTCATTCTCTCTCTATTCTTCTCCTCTCCCCATATTATTTCTATTGTCTCTCCATTCTCTATTTTGTTTATGCTCTTTCTATTCTTTATATTTTTGTCTATGTTTTCTCTGTATCTCTTTTCTATCAAATCTCTTTGTATTTTCCCTCTATCTATTTATTCTATATATAATCTAATCTATGTTCCTCTCTTCTTGTTCTATTCTCTTTCTATCTCATCTTTATTCTCTCTCTATATCATTTCTCCCTTTTCTCTCATCTCTTACCTCTTCTCTCTCTCTATTATTTTCTCTCTCAAATCCCTCTCTAGCTATTGTCTACACTCAGTGCCATACCGAATGCCATGGGTTCAGCACCCTAGTGGCCATGGTGGGATGACACACTTCATTCACGTACAATGGACCGGACCAATCAAGGTGTGTAGTGTTCCATAAGTTACGGCTTCTGTGCGTTAAAATCCCACAACCACCACCACCACCACCACCTCTCTTTATTCTATTATCCTCCCTCCCTCCCTTCATTCCTTTATTCACGCATTACAATGGACCGGGTCAATCAAGGTGTGTTCTACAGCGTTCCATAAGTTACGGCTTCTGTGCGTTAAAATCCCACAACCACAACCACCACCACCTCTCTTTATTCTATTATCCTCCCTCCCTCCCTCCCTTCATTCCTTTATCGCTTTATTATCTATGTTATCTTTCTCTCTCTAGCGCCCTCACAGCCCTCACACTCTCTCTCTAGCGCCCTGGTCAAAGCCCCTTGGTCAAAATAGGCGCACTTAAGGTTTTTGATGATGGTCAAAACAGGTGCACTTAAGGTGTTTGATGCTCCATCAAAACAAGCACACTTAAGGTTTTTGATGCTCCATCAAAACATGTGCACTTAAGGTTTTTGATGCTCCAAGTAAAAAACTAAATCACAGAGGAGAAGGACCGCCAGTCTCGTCGATTGAACATTGTGGTTCGGGGCTTGCCTGAAGAACAGAGGGAAGATCTCCCAGCTAAGATCCATGCCCTGGTATTGGCAAGGCTCCAATTGCAGCACTTGACAGTAAGAAACCCGACCAGAGTCGGAGGGCCAAGCATGAGACCTCGACTAGTTAAACTCACAGTGCTCGACCAGGCGTCGAAGACGTTGATGTTGCTTGGCCAGCGCTAATTAAGCGAAGGGGACATCGGTGTACTTAGACCACGAATCGACCCGACTCAACGAAGGAGAGGCGAGGAGGAGTTCGCAAAAGATTAGACAAAATGCGGGGGGATCGGGCACGGTGAATGGCAAGATGAGGGTATTTGTGCTTCCACGACCAACAGTGGCAGAAGCAGCGACCAGGGGACCAAGCACTTCTGGATCCCCCACTTCCAGAATGGCGGATCACACACAGCAGCCTAGACCAAGTACCCGGGCACCACCCACAACTGCAGAGCCGGACATAAGAGTCCTAGCACCTGCCAAAGGCCCAACTCCTGCAGCCTCCATGGGGACTGGGATAGGACAGTCACCACAGACAGCATAGGAAGAGTGCCTTCGAATTGTATCGTGGAACTGTAGGGGATTTCCCTGGAAGCGCGACGAGGGCATTGCTGAAATTGCTACAGGGACATCATCTTCTTGCAAGAGACATTCGAATATAGTGGTCATCTATTACCGGACATCCCAGGGTACTCATTTCTCACTGGCCAATGAGCGCCATGGCAAGCGAGGGTATGGAGGGGTCGCGTGCTACTTCAAAGATGCTATAGCATCCACAGTCTCGCTCCACAAGGCTGATCGACTCAACCGCTACCTGTGGATACAAGTGCTGCAGCCTCACCATCGCCCACTGTTTATCGCTGGATGTTATATACCCCATGAAACTTCTAAGTTCTACAGGGTGCATCAGGCAGATATAGATGTGCATATGCCCTATAGGGAACTGTATGATGACATAGAGCAGTATCGCCAGGAGGGTCGTGTGTTTTTATTGGGAGATTTCAATGCACGTACGGCACAGTGGCAGTCGGTCATCTTTCAGGGAAATGCTGACTCCAACCCACTTTGGCTAGAAACGGAGGCATCCCAGCATGCAAGACGCTCCCAGAATACAGTCTCCGAAGCCTTTGGAAGAGAGTTAGTCCAGTTATGTCAGATCTTTGACATGGTGATTTGCAATGGTATGCTCAGGTGGCCGCGATCAGGGTGCTTCACTTGCAGAAGCGACGAGGGCGATGGTGGAGCCAGCATGGTGGACTTTCTCCTAGCTCCAGTGCCAGAACTTGATATCATTCGAGATTTCGTGACAGGCACAGGAACAAGAGATGAAGAGACTTTGTCAGACCACTATCCACTTTATGTCACTTTGGATTGGAGGCATTCAGTGGCGTGGCCACAGGACAGGCGCTCCCCGGGTTTGGGATACACCCCGAACTATCGGAAGCAAACAGGATATGAGGTAGCGCTTGAACGTGGGCTACAGGGGATTGATGCCCTCTATACATTGCATGATAAGTGTGAGTGGTTGATGAAGGCCTTACTCGCAGCAGCCAGTAAATGCTTTGCAGCAAGAAAGCCCCCGCGAAGGGACACTGCGCAATTCCCTCAAAACCCCTGGTTTGATGCTGAATATAAGGCTCTAAAGAGTCAGCTACGCATCATCTTAGATCCACAGCTCCGGCCACAGGCCATTAGGGACTATAAGGCATTCTTGAAATCCAAAAAGCATCGCTACATTGCAGAAAATCAACAACGCATGTTTGATCTACTGATGACTGAGCCAAAAGACTTTTGGCATAGGGTGTTGTATAAGAGGCATCAACCATCTGGCAATGTTACCTCAGATCAGTGGAGACAACGGTTGGAGGAGTTGTATGACCCTCCAGGAGCAATTGCTGACGTGCCAGATCAACTAGGAGAAACACTACAGCTCTCAGAGGCGGACATCCACCAGGGTCTTAGGCATCTTGCTAATAGTAAGCAAAGGACTTGCAGGGACTTCAGGCCGAGCTGTTGAAATAGGGTGGGCCAGCTTTGCTCGGGCCTTTGACATGGATAATCAATCAGGCCATCAGAGAGGGCCTCCCGCAGGAATGGATGGTTAGCAAGGTCACCCCTATTCATAAGACGGGAAGCAGGGATGACTCCACCAACTACCGTATGATCATGGTGAGCCCGTTACTCGCAAAACTTCTAGCAAGTGTGCTAGAGAAGAAGTTAACGCAATGGGCGGAGGAAGCTGGAGTATGTGCAGTTGGCCAGGCAGGTTTTCTCTCCACGAGTGATCATATTTTCACTCTCAGAATCCTTATGGAAGCTAGCCCCAATGCACGACATGACTTGTATTGCTGTTTCGTGGATTTTAAGACGGCATATGATACGGTCCCTCGGGACCTGTTGTGGCAACGCTTGCAGGAGCTGCATGTCCCATAGGATTTGCAGAATGCCATCTACCGGCTCTATGACAGAATATATGCCACTTTGCCTGCGTCAGACCACCGGGTGAACAGCACCATAGGTGTTAACAGGGATGCCCGTTATCTCCAACGCTTTTTGGACTCTATATTGACAAGTTGGAGACCTGGATGCAAGAACATGGAGGTGGTGGCCCGCAGTTGCCAGAGGCATATACAGTAAAACAGTTGCTCTATGCAGACGATCTGGGCTTATTATCTCATACATCTAGGAGTATGCAAGAACATTTGGATGCTCTCAGTCAATTCTGTGACATAGCAGGAATGACAGTCAACCAGCAGAAAACCAAGTTGCCAATTCTATCTGCGCAGCATGATATCCCAGACTTCTATTACAGAGGACAAAGGATGGAAGTTGCACGGTGCCTTATCCAATTTTGCTGTATGAGACTGGCTTTTGGCCCCTGCAGTATTCTGCTATGCGCAGGCACCTTGCGTATTTCTATAAGGTTGACAGAATGGATGCACAACGTCTTCCTCCCTGGGCTCTGTTATTGGCACAAGGGCCACAACGTCTGAAGAGAGTGTGGCAGGAGCATTGTAGGGGATGGTTCGCAAGATGGTCCATAGACTATCAACACATTATGGATATGTCGGATATTGCGGAGCAGGAGCTGCATTTGAATGAGCGCTTTGCTGCCTCTCTGTGGGATGCACCCACTCTTGCAAAGCCCAAAACAGAGCACTAACACACACAGGTCAATCCGTCGCTTGAACACGGCCCCCACCAGTATTTGAAGGCACACATCTCCACCAAGAAACGGAGAGCTATAGCTGCAATAAGGACAGGATCCCACCATCTCAGAATTGAGACAGGCCGCTGGGGTACGGATGGAGGGCAGGGAATCCCCCGGTTATGCCAGTGCTGTCACATGCAGATAGTAGAAGATGAACACCATGCTCTACAGGAATGCCCAGCATATGCACACATCCAAGCAGCTCATGCCGATCTCGGATGCTCTAAGATAGCAATTCATCAACTGCTGGCTTTGCCAATGGTGGCACGTCTTGCGTCTTACATTCTGCAAGTCTCCACCATCAGGGAGTCCCTTACAGCATAGGGAATTTGAGCGCCCAGATAGGGCCTCTCAATGCCTACTACAAGGGTTTTTCCTCCCACATGGGGGGTTTTTTCATCCCAGTGGTAGGGACACATTGTACAGGGTTTCTGTGGTTTTCTTTCGTGTTTGGAAACTTTCTGCTATATTGTAAAACCGTCTCATAGGCCAGTTGGTCTCCGTGGACGTTAATATATACTTCCTTCCTTCCTTTCTTTTCTATGTTCTCTCTCTTCTCTCTGAAGTATCTCTTCTCTCTTTTCTCTATTATTTATGGGAGCTGCCCATAAACAATGATATGCCCAAAATGAGGATGCCCCTTTTTTGTGTAAATGGATGGCTCTGATTAAAGGGTTTAAAGTTTCCCCCTTTTCTTTATTTTACCTTTTACATCATAGCTTTATTCGAAATGGATGAAATCAAAATGGACAACTATCGTCAAATAGCTCAATTTGATCTTTCAGAAGAGTGGTCTCACGAATGATTTTTCCAAGGAAATCGTGGTGCACCATGAGAGGCATCTTGGCACATCATTCAAGACCAAGAGGAGGTCAACTTTTAGCACTTGTAACTCACCATTTGTTCTCAGATACTTGTCAATCCAAGAATACCACTGTTTGGGTGATTGTTTCAACGCATATACAACCTTTGTTAATCTCCAAAGTATGTTGTTTTCCACCCCAAAACTAGAAGCTTGCTTCATGAATATTACTTTCTCTAAATTAGCATTTAAAGACGCCGTTCTCATATCCATGTGGTGAAGCTCCAATTTATGTGCATTTACATAGCAACATTCTCAAACTTGCTAGTTTGGTCAAAGGCAAGAATGTTTTTTTTTTTTGAAGAATGTCAGACTTTATTAACAACACTCCTTCATAATACATAATACAATGCAGAGACAGGAATAAAAAATCCAGTGGATAATTAGATCCAACTGAGCAGGGCCACCCGTCCAAGCATGACAATGTACTGCAATTCACACTATTTCCCTCTCCTACGAAAAGAAGAATAATATAAAATTATATTTTTAGAAAAGTTACTTTAACCAGGTCGAACTTCCACATCCATAGAATCATTAACATCAACTTGATCTGCTACCTGGTGTCTCAATGCCACTGAATCAGGGACATCCACTGTAACAATCGTAGCAGATATTGGAGCTACAGAGTGAACTAACGCAGATGGAGGAGCCGAGGACGTGCAAGCTTCTTCAGGCTTGGAGTAGACCATCCTTCTTCCAATAATTCTTGCTTGTGAGCAATGTCCTGAAGATGAGAGTGTTGATCCTCATTAAGAGAATCTACTGATATAAATTGAGATGGAGATGCACTAGAAGAAGGTGATGGTGCAGAAATAGCTTGAGAAGAAGGCACAGGCTGGTAATATTGGCAGATTAACTAGTGCAGAGGCAGACGAGGAAGAAGATGATAGAACATGACAATCAAGTGAAGTGGATACTATGTGACATGGGATAGGAGCAGTTGGGGAGGTAGAGACAAAAGCATGCCTAGACCTATAAGTAGCGAAAGCCTCAATATTGGGAAACATTTTGGCAAACTCAGGTCCATTAAGCAGACGGGTGCAAAATCGGTACTGGGTAGCAGAAATCACCGTCCGGACGCCGCTTACAAGTGCTTAAAATCGGTGTGTTTTAAACACGACGTGCGTGATTGAAGTATTGATATGTAGGGTGCTCGCCCGTCAAATGACAGGCTGAGAAAATCATGAGCTTGTTTGGTGCCGGAAACATGAATGCCTGTAGCCCGCCATATTCGTGGATGGCGGGCTAACCCATCTTGAATTCAAGCAAAATGGAGGGACTAATTGTTTCCAAGAATTGCCTGAACCGAAATTCAACAATTTGCCCTCACCAATTTTGCAATACACAGAAATCCGGGATCTATAGATGAAACCCAATTCCTCTCCCCGTTCAATTTACAGAGCCATTGACGCAGCAAGGAAGAGAGATCAGAGGCAGAGATTGTATGCAAAGAAGATAGAATGAAGAAGAATTCTCCTTCTAAAGATTCGCCTTCAAAGAAGAATAAGAAATTGAGACTGAGTGATCGCAGAATAAGAGAAATTTCAGGAGAAATTTATGAAGTATTCAACCAAATTAGTACAAATGTTGATGACAATGACAAAGGCCGTATCCTTGACAGTCTTCTTTGGAGGGCAAGGGATTTACCAATTGCTTCTATAAAGAAATCTAAGCAGGTTACTATGGCCGAGCAAATGGTGAAGAATTTGAAGGAAACAATGCAAGAACATAAGTTTGAGAGGAATCATGACATGCTTCGGTGCAAGGAAGTCCACCCCGATAATGGCGGAAGTACAAATGGTGTCAAGCCATTGAATCAAGCGTATGTCCAGATTGCGGCAGATCCCCAGAAAAACAATTTCAAATGCTTTTCAAAGAAGGGTGCAAGCTAACAAAGGGAAGGACCTTGGTCAATGTTCGGGAGGAGGAAGCGGATGGATAGCATGTTAGATTACAATAGAGAAGTCAAGTTATCAAGTTTTGGACTGTAAAAATACAAGAGTTTCTCCATACAAGAAAGACGTGAGGAGGTATGTATCGAGACAGGAATAAAGATGGAACATCCATTCACCTTCTTGAAGTCAGCCAAGTAAGTATTCATCCTATATTGTAGGGTTCATTATATGTAGCATTTATTTGGCATTCACACGATTTCCACTAGCTTGCAATTCTACCTCCCGTGTTTAGAGAGGAGAATCCTCATATCAAAATTGCATTGCGAGACTTTTGAGAGGTTGAAACCGAGTTTTGTAAGGAAGATCATGAGAGGCATATATCTTTGTTGCATCTACCACTTGAAATTTGAATACATCATGTAGGGATTGAACACTGAGAAAATCGGGTGGAGTTCATGACAATTACAAACCCCATTTGTGAGATTTGTGGCCCCGCCCGAAAATGTGCAGCCAAGGAGCATACAATCAAGTGCACCAGTGATTTATGGAGACAAGTGGTCCGCAAAGAAAGGTGATGATGAGGAGTGGTTTGATCATAACGCTTGATGTTGGCGTGTAAAAATGTGGGTTGGATAGAATTAGAAAATGTCCACAGAAATGGATGGCACGGGTTCATTACTAGTTACTTGGAAGACATTTGAAAAGCAACCCATGGACCGGACAGAGAATTCATGGATCCAAGAAAGGCTTTGAGGTACAAACCTGTCTTGAGATTAGTACAGAAGGAGAGAAGTCCCAAAGAGTTTCAAGAGGATGTGAAGAAGGTAATATCAGATTTTGTTCCACACATTACATAGCACATTGGCAGGCCAATCAGTTTAAACAATGTGTGTCATCATTTCCAGAAGATACAATTGTATCATTATTGACTTTGGAGAAAAATTACAACATCAAGATCCGAGAATGAGCCCCAGTCAATGCACTGGCATAAAGACCAAGTTTCTATACTTGTTCACATAACATATAGACATGACAAAAGTGCTGATATTCCTGTTCCTGTGCAGACAGAAGAAGACTGTCCAAAGAAGAAAAAAAAGAACAGAAGATTGGAGCAGATCAGGAATAGACTCAACAATGGTAGGAAGATCATAAAAGAGACTCACTTTTACATTTCTGATGATAAAGTGCATGACTCATTATTTGTGGAACACTGCCTACAAAAGCATGTTGCATGGCTTAAGGAACAGGAAATAGAGTATGAGAAGCATTGGGTTTGGAGTGATGGTCGCTCATCACAATTCAAGTCGAAAAACCTTTTTTTCTTAGGCGTGTACTTCACAATGAATGACAAGGAAAATAGTGTGGAACTACTTTGCCACCGCCTCATGGTAAAGGTGAACATGATGGTGCAGGTGCTGTTATCAAAAGGCTGCTAAGTAAGGAACAACTCAAACCCAATGGTGTGCAACTGAGGCATGCTAAAGATATTGTAAAATTTCTGTGTACATATTTCAGCAGTCTACCAGTTGATGAAACAGATGAGATCAAAATATATTTTTGGGAAATTGAACCTGCTGTTGTGGCAAACATGCAAGAATATGAATTGAAACACTTAAAGGCACAAAGAAGATTCACGGTATCAGACCTGTCAGCAGGAGTAGACCAAACAGGCTTGCTCATAGATGCCTGTCATGTTTCTGCTTGTTTTGCATGGATCATAATTGGGACTCCTGCATCAATACAGGTAGATTTGGAAAGTGGGAGGTAACTGACTTAAAACCAGGAGTTGAGAAGAAAAAGGAGACTCTTGAACAAGCCAATGAATGGATCAGTAATTTGGTAGAGGTAGGTGACAATTTTGCAGTGAATGCTGAGGTAGACAATTCAGAGGGTGTGGACTTCTACATCCTCAAGTGCACAGAACCCAAATGCACACTTGAAGATTCATACAAAGATGGATGGGGGCAAAAATTTGGAGAGTGGATTGTATTATTAATTCTTGGGTAATTTCAAGTATATGTTGCTCACTAAACAACCCGAAGCCTTCATGCACAGCCATGTGGTAAGATATCCTAAAATTGATATGGATAAAATAGAAGGCACAGACATGTACAGAATTTCACAGGAGACCCATGAAAAGATTATAGCCAGTCTCCCAATAACATTGTAATTCTTTGACACTTAACCAAATTGATGTTATTCTTTTCAAGTGATTTGTTGTTCCAGCACCTAAGCACGTAAGCACACATTTTTATATATATTAATAATAGTGAGGATGCACAAGGGTGGTGTGCATGGACACGTACTTCGAAATGAAGATTGAATTGTTGTTTATAAGAATGTAGATTTGTGACATTGGAATAAGATTCAATTATTTATTTTGGTACCATCACTATCCCAACATTCTTGACAAAATTATATTGTCAAGGCATATTTCCTCGATGTGACATGTGTCAATTCGAAATATTTAAGCCTGATTACGAATTAATTGTTCTGGCGCGTGTGAGGTTTTTCAGCCCACAATCGCTAAGCCGCGAGATTTAAGCGAAGAGGCCTAAGCGTAAGCTCTTCTCACAAGCTCACGCTCCGCCCATTTCCCGCCGCATTACTTCCCAATTCCTCCGCCCAATCCGCATTCCCAATTCCTCCCAAGCATTAAAGCGAGCTCGGCGGAGGCGGGAGGTCACCTCAAGAGGCGCTTACTAAAAGCGTCGAAGAGGTGTTCCCTCCACTCTTCCCACCTTTGCCTGAAGTACTTGCCTCCTCTGCTGCCTCCTCTCCTGCCCACTCTACTGCCTCTCAATTTGAAGAGGATTCTTCTGATTCTGATTCCGATTCTTCTGATTCCTATGAGGAATCAGAAAATGATGAATCGGAAATGAATTCGCAGGAATATGTCACTGCTGTTCTGCAAGGATGGATAGGCAATTCTGAAGAAGAAGACGAGTCCGATGAAGAAGAAGTCCGGCAAGAAGAAGAAGAGGAAGACGAAATTGAAGACGAAACGGCCGACTTGGAGGAGTTCAGGGCGGTCCTTGAAGGTATGCATGTTTCATTTGTTTTCTGTAATCAACTTTTCATTTTCATTTGTTTAATTTTTCATTTTCATTTGTTGCGAATCACGGTCTGGATCTGAGATCATGAATGAAGAATGAAGATCACGATCTGCATGAAGATGAAGAAGACACCCAAGAAGACACCCCCAAGACACCCCCTTGAAGACACCCCTTGAAGAAGACACCCACCTTACGAAGAAGACACAGCACGAGGGCGAATTTTTTGTAAAAATTTTGTTTATAACATGTACACATTGGCCTTGAGGGCCTTTTTTATAAAAATCTTGTTTCTATCAAACTTTTTTTGTTGTCTCTATCAAAGTTTTTTGTTTCTCTATCAAATGTTATTTTTGTCTCTATCTATCAAATTTATGAAGTTAATTCTGTCACAGTCCATTCAGATTCTCGCTTGAATGTAATGATTGCTCTAACTCTTTAATTAGTTTCAAACACTAAGCATTTTAATCTGTTTTCAGCAATGCCGATGAGTAAGCCTTTGGAACACACTGACACTTATGCAATAAACAGAACCTTTGCACCTTAACGCATGACAAGTAAGCACATGATGACATTAACACTTCGCTGGCGTTAAGCAACTACATAAAAGAAACCGCAACGCATGACAATAAGCGGTATCGCCATTAAGACTCATACCAGACTAGCACTTGCAGGCAATTTTTTTTTTAAGCACTTGATAAGTTTTAAGCATCCCTTGCAGTCAGCATTGAAGTAGATATAAACAATATAGCAAAAACTTATAGACAAGTCTGCATTGAACTACATAAACAATATAGCAAAAACATTCTTAAATTAAGATAAAGATGGTACATAAAAAGTGTAGGATTCCTTGGCCTAAATAAATGACAAACAGGCCAATAATCATGGAGAATGACAATCGTCATCACCATAAACCTTTTCCAATTCCTCCTTCACAAACCTGCAGAACTGCAACTGTTTTCCAGAAAGTCTTTCCAAGCATAGCTTCATAATCTTTCTATCTGTCTTAGGCCAAGGCTTGTATCTATGTGTGTTCTTCACCAGTAACTTCATTTTTCCTCGGTCTTGGCCTGCGGTATTTCTTCTATCTTGGGGTGAGTCTTGTTAGCACTTCATCATAGACATCCATCTTGAATCACGGGTACCCAGAAAATTTCCGAGGGGCTGCTAAGGTAAGTCTTGTATAATGAATCATCAAGAAGCAAAGTCTTACCTTTGAATCTTGGGTATGACTCATATATTTTCCCAAGTGGCTTCATCATGACTGGACAGCCAGGTTTGTTAGGGTGGTGAAAACTGGTGCACACACATTTTCCTATCCCCATACAAATTGAAATCCGTCCCTCAAATGACATAGTACTTGCAAAGACATTCCACATTAGAGAGTTGCATTGATGACCATATACCAACACAACATACGTAACAAAGTCTTCAAGAAGAACACTGCTTCTGGTCTGAATATCACTTTCTTTCTGCTAGTATATGTCATTGTCAATCCTGCTTCCAAGCGTATGTGTTCATTTGCACCAAATGTTTTTACCAACACACCATTTAAATCCAAGACAATGAATTTATCTTTTCTTTTGCCAAATCAATATTTAGTACGTTGGAACATCCCGAATACCTACACAACAAGAATTACTACATGAATAAATAGATGAAGATGAAAATGAAAAATGGGTTGAATGTGGAAACCTTTTACGTATCAACAATGAGATTCTCGACCTAACAGATTCAACCGGTAATCCTACACGATGAATGCAACAAAAGAAAATCAATAATATTCATTGTTTATTTCTCGGGCTTGCCCAAAGATGCCCACACCGACCCATTGTTAAGGGCAGCAATCACTTGTTGAACATCGGGCTCACACGAACCCGGGGCCTGATTACGCATTTTCTTGAGAACACTTCCGATAGGTGTGGTGTCATGATTGAGGCCCTTCCCGCATCTTTTGCATAGCTACTTCTTGTTCTCTTTCTTGTAGCTTTGAACAACTTCTTTGCTATCCTCCGGCTTACCCCTCTTTGTTCTTACGCCCTTTCCTTTTGGCAAATATTCACTCAAGTTGCCCTCATCCAGATGGAATTACTCCCTCAACTTCCTTAGGTGCTTGATTAGGGCTGTGTACAATCGGTTCATTGTTTTTCCACAACCCGATCTTTGTGTTTACAACTTTGATGCTTGTGTTCTGACTTCTTCTATAGCTTCTTGGGCTTCTTGGTGGTGGTGGTGGTTCTGTTGTTGCATTCAAATCGGTCACAATTGATTTGTACTCCTATAGGACTTTGCGGTGTGTTGTGCATCTTCAAATGGCACCATTGTCCTTCTTTGAACCACGAAGGGTGAGACCTCAATTGCGGGACGGATTAACACATCCTTTTTTTTTGGTGTACTATTTGAAGCACCCGCAACATGGCCAAAACCTAGCTCATCAAATACACCCTCGGCACCTTTTCGGGGCAATCATGAATACATTGTCCTCCTCTCAACAATGAACAACAAGCTATATGATACTCATGTTGGCAATTCGATTGCTAAACTTAACCTCAGTAGCTTTAGTGAATTCCGGACCACATCTTTGAACATGTATAAAATGGATCTTCCACTAACAACTTATCTCGTATAATAGTAGAGATGCTAAATGTTGCAGGAGTATCCATTTTCAGCTTCCACAAATTGTTTATGTAGAATTGCAAAAGTCTCTGTTCTTCTTCGAGAACTTTTAACTCCTCCTCAAGTTTGAGTTTACATTTGACCTGCTCATTAACAGATGTAGGGTTCATTGCTTTTTGTACCTTGTTCTTGTGCCAAGTTTTCATCTGGACAGTCTGCTCCAAATCTTTAATTTCTGCCTCCAACTCACAGTTTGGATTAAGCTTGAACTCCTCCTGTTTTGTAGCCAAATCATTTGTGGCCTATCTTAAACTGTTTTCAGCCTCATCCAACATCATTTTCTGTAATTCAGAGGCCTTCTCATTGCCTTTCAGCTCACTTCCTACTGTTTCCAGATTCTTTGTGATAAGTAAAACTGATTTTCCAATCTCCTGTACTGCATTCTCTAAGGTTTTTATGTTTTCATCACATGCACTGATATCATTTGATCCAGCTGCCACCTTTGGCTTTGCCTTCATTTCAGTTTTCCTAACATGTGCTACAATATCTGCCTCTGTTTTTACTTGTCTATTGTTGTGGTATCTTTGGCATTGCACAACAAATGCAGCCCAGTTTACTTTGTGTTCCTCAGGTGCAAGTATTGATCTAGTGCAATTTTCAAACGCAAAAGCAAGGGCCAGTTTCTTTCTTACTTCTTTGTTGTGATAATTCTTGTAGATTTTTCGGCAGAGTGTTTCCAACTTCTCTTGAAGATGTTCCTTTGCACAGTGCCATTTTATCTTTCTCTTGTTCAACTTCTTTGTCCAAACAGAATCCCAATCTTGATCCGTGATATTATTTTCCAACCAAGCTTCTTCCTCATGGGGCTTCACCCCCGAATTGCATAGACCTCTGATGCTGTGAAAATCATCCGCGCTCCATGCCTCCATCATCAACAGCGAAACACTGATCTGAGTTTTCGCGCCCAGGGGAAAAGGAGGGAGAAGGGCGTGACGGGCTTCGACGTCCGCGAGTTTCAGCACTTAAAGTGCTTAAACGCTTCGCCAAAAGTTGTACCCCATTAGCGATTTTACACCGAGACGTAGTTTGTACTTGAAAAAAAGTAGGCCACTTTTGATCACTACTGACTGAGGAATAGAAACACAAGCAGAAAGAGATACACAAATTCGAGGACCATTAACAATAGAATGGGCAAGACACATACCCAATCCATTGGCAATAGCAATTATAAAATTAGACACTTACAATTCTAGCGTAAAATCCTCTAAGACAAGCCAGACTTACTTGGCAAGAATCCCAGGAGAATAAACCTGATATAGAAGATAATGTCCCCAAAGAGGATCAACACCACGCTCTACAAGCCTATCAACTGCAGGTGAAGAGTCAAGCATGACCAAGAAGAAATTATTATCTTTATCCAAAACTTTCAGAGACGCATAATGAGGGAGATCCAGTCTCTGAAGGTGATGTTTTAGCCAGAATCCAACTCTCCTGAGGTCAAGAAATGCCTAGTGAAATGGCAAACAACTGCATGAGACACAAGGTTCTGAACACACTTCAAACGAGCATTTTGATCAATTTTAACAACTAGTAGGCCAGCCCCGGGGGTTCATCTCTATATAAGACATATATGGCATGTGCGTTCCTTGGGTATGGAGAAACCCCTATCTATATAGCTCGCCCTCCATAGAAATATTGTACCCCTATGTATGCAATCTTGTGCCATCGAAGCAAAATACCTTTTTTTTTCTTTTACACGGTCTCATCCTAATTTACCCTACACTTAACTATATTTTTACGTTGAGTAGACTATTCATCTAACCTACCCTCTACCTTAGATTTACCTTCAAGCTAGAAATGTTGCAAGCTCACATAACTCAAGCTAGAAATGTTGCATGACAACTTTGTTGTCGAGAAATGCATGCCCCAAAAGGATTTATTGTATTTTATCTCAAATTTTACCATACTTTGCACATTTTGCAACTTAACAATAGATTGTGTTGATCCCATTACCATTAACACGTTTGTTCACTTATTGGACATTCATAAATACATTTAGAAAAGGTGGTCCAACATATCCTTCAAGATCTATTTGATGTACTCTCTAGACGATTTATACAAACTTACGCAAGTCTAACAAAATGGGTCTTCAATTTTTTGTTGGAAGAGAGGTTATATCATTCATTTCAATGGAGTTGTGCAATATTTTCAATATGAAAATCATAGCTTCTCCATGAACCAACATTTAAAAGATACAAAGTAGCCAATGTTGAAAATTCAATCTGTAAACATAAATAACATATAATAGAACAAGGATTATGGGCCAAGCTGAATCATTGGGCTGCTTCACCTTGGATTATAAACCAGGCACTAGTTATTTTTAGGTTGACAAGATTGTTAGATCGCTATGCATTTTTTCTCCCATAGTGTCGATGAGGTGGCATATTTGAGATTCATCTAGATTTTCCTACTACATGTCTACACATCATTTTTGGTTTTAAGGTTTTCTTACAATCTCATTGTGGTTATCTAAGACAGAACTTCCAAAGCTGTATCTGAGCTTTTTTTCTTATATATTTGCTTCTGGTAGCAACATGAATCTTTTTTTGCATCAAGCAGAAGAAACGCTCACACTATCTCCCCCCGATTGGAGTTATTAAAAAAAAAAAAAATTGGAAACCCTTCCAAATTTCCCTAAAACCCGGAAGGGTTTCCACAAGAATATAAATATTTTTTTTTGGGTTTCCAAAATATCTATCACTAATTAATAGTAATTAATGCTTAGAATTAAAGTTCTACGGCTCTTATTCAAGAGCTTTTTTCAGAAAAAGATTTTTTTTTCTTCTTAGCTCTTACAGTCGATCCAGCAAGCCTTTTATAGGAGCAATCAGGATCAGAGCGGCTTCAATTTGGCTTATTTTTTTTTTTGGCTTTTGAACTGATTGAAAGCTCTCCATTCTGGCAGGAGTTGCGCTAGACAAAACCAGAAAACCAGAACACAAATTGATGAGGCCGCCTCTCTTTTGCAGCTCTGTATTGAAAACAGAGCACTTTCGGAAGGAAAAAGGGTTCATGCTTGCATAATTAGAAGCACTGTGAAGCCAAATATGTTCCTCGGGAATACCCTTCTTAACATGTATGCGAAATGTGAGAGTATAGAAGATGCTAACAAGATGTTTGACAGATTATTTGTTTGAAATGTGTTTACAGGGACCATATTGATCGGTGGTTACACTCGCCTTGGATGTGGTCGAGAAGCTATTCATTTCTACCGTCAAATGCAATTGCAAGGACTGAATCCTAATAAGGTAACATTTGTTAATGTTCTAAGCGCATGTGCTAGCGATGTAGATACTATAGGGCATGGCAAGCATGTCCATGCGAATGCTTTGAAGATTGGTTACGAGTCTGACATTTTTATTGGCAGCACTCTAATTGACATGTATGCAAAACATGGCAGCATTCAGGAAGCACGCAAAGCATTTGATATGTTGATTCATCGAAATGTGGTTGCATGGAATACCATGATTTCTGGCTTTGTGAAATACCAGGATTCTAAGCAAGCTTTTGAACTTTTCTGGGCAATGGAACAAGATGGCATTAAACCAAATAAGGTTACTTTTGTTAGCATTCTTGGTGCATGCTCTGTGGAACATGCTTTGTGGAACGTGGAAAACAAATTCATGCTGAAGCATTTCAATTGGGGTTTGAATCAGACTCATTTGTTGGTAGCACTCTTGTAGACATGTATTGCAAGTCAGGGAGCATTGAGAATGCTTGTGTAGTTTTCGACAGGATGCCTGCACGAGATGTTGTTGCTTGGAATGCAATGATTGCAGGGTATCCCCAAGATTCAAGAGGCAAAGATGTTCTCAATCTGTATTGGCAAATGCAAAAAGAACATGTGAAACCAAATGACGTCACTTGTTCAAGTGTTTTGGCAGCATGCTGCTGCATATTAGCTTTTGAGTTTGGAAAATTGATTCATGGTCACATTGATTTCTGGGTGGGTTAGTATATTTGTTCATAATAGCCTCATCGATATGTATGCTAAATGTGGAAGCATTGAGGATGCCCAAAAGATCTTTCATAGATTAACTTTACGGAATGTTGTATCATGGAGTGCTATCATTTCTGGATATGGACAGCTTGGAAATAGCAAAGAACCTCTTTTATCTGTTTTATGGGATGTGCCAGGAAGATATTAAACCAAATGGGATCACATTTGTAAGTGTTTTAAATGCTTGTGCTGGCATTTTTGCTCTGGAAGAAGGAAAGCGCATTCATGCTAACATTTTACAGGCTGATTGCAAACCGGATGTCTTTATTGACAATGCCCTTGTTAATATATATGTTAAATGTGAGTGCTTCGAAGTTGCTCATGAATTTTTTGTTAGGATGTCTATGCAAGATATGGTGTCTTGGAATACATTAATTTCAGGATACTCTCAGCATGGGCGCAGCAAAGAGGCACTTATTCTATTTGAAGAAATGCATTTGAAACCAGATGCATTCACATTTGTGAGCATTCTTTTTGCATATGCCAACCTATTGGATGTGGCTCATGGCAAGCATGTTCATATGCAAATTTTGAATGCTAGGTGTGAAATAGATAGCTTTGTGGGTAACACACTGATTGACATGTATGATTATGTGGGAGTATGGAGGCTGCTTCACAAGTTTTTGACAGCATGCCCATGTGGAATGATGTGACATGGAGTATGATGATTATGGGATATGTCCTGCAGGGATGTGTGATGGAGGCACTCAAAGTGTTTTCTGCTATGCAAAAGGAAGGCATGATGCCAAATGAACTTGCTTGTACTAGTCTTATAGGTGCATGCAGTACTGTGTCAGACCTTGAGATCGGTGATTGATAGATTGATGATGTTATTCTTGACTTGGCTGTTGCCTTGCCCCTTATGTATAGCGGAAGGAAAGCAGGGGCTCCCCTTCCCCTTCTATGTGAAAGTGTATTATCAGATCCTAAATCATAATATATGTCAAAATTTGATATAAAGGTGTATGATGTAAAGCTGCGCAGTCAATATTGTAGCAAAATGCTCCTTGGCAACAAGTTTTGCAAGTAATTTCCCTTATTTGAATTGAGTTGACTTTAATGCAAGATCTGTCATAGCAACTTCTTTTTTAGATTCTTTTACATATAGCTCCAATGCTTTGGATTGTTAGCTTGAATAAAACAAACTTTTTGGGTCTCTTTAGGGCCAGATGATATGGGCCCTAGGAGATGAGTCCTTTTCACTACAATTTTAACTAAAACACTTAACTTTTAGTGGCCATTTTTCTTCTAGCTTAACTTGTCATCATTTAACACCAAGCTAGCCTCATGTTGACATCTTTGAACAAGGATGTACAAAGACATAAGTCTCTGAACAAGGATGTACAAAGACATAAGTTTGGTGAATCCTAATATTTTTTTAACCTAATTTTTTCTGTGGAGCCTTTTAAGGGCAAAAAGCGCAACAATAATCCAAGAATTTTTTTTTTGGTGGATCCTTTTAAGGGCAAAAAGTGCAACAATAATCCAAGAAACTTTTTTTTTATCGGACGTGGAAACCCTTCCCATTTTCCCCCATTTGTGAAAACCCTTCCTATTTTCCCATGGGTTAGGAAGGGTTTCCATTTGAATTAAAATTTAAATTCTTGAGTGTCGTGCATATTTATTCTTGCGCGTGCACCATTAATGGCGGCGTGCGTGTTGGGCGGCGTGAAAAAAAATAAAATGGAAACCCTTCCCATTTTCCGAGAAAACCCTTCCGATTTTCAAATTGGAAACCCTTCCATTCCTGGTTTTAATGAAAGCCGGAAGGTCCATGGAAAATTGGAAGGGTTTCCATGGGAGCCCAACCCAAATAGGGAGTACTTAGAACCATCGAGAAGCAAACGTGCCACTGTATCCAATCCTTATGGCCATTTGTGAGAGCACTTAACTTCCTTGCAGAGCCAAAGATAGAACTTATACCAAGAAAATAGGAACTGCACATGGCTGGGACATAGTGTTCTACATTTTTGGTGCTCTTTACTGCGGTGATTAGTCTCATAGGCACAGGCTGGTCTTCCATAAAATCTTCTTTGTAGGAAGATCCTATGGTTTTTTATTACAACCTGATTGTACAAAATATGATGCAATTTTGAGCATGATCCTTGGATTTTTTTTATTACGACATGCTGAAATTAATTGTTCAAAATATAATCCAATTTGAGCATCCATTTGAACTGATTAAAATCAATGCAATAGGCGTTTCTTTAGCAATGGGCAATGTCTAGTTTCGTGAATATCATTATCTTAAGGCACCAGGCATAAATGCAAAACCCATCAACTCTTCTGGAGGCTGCAACTCTTGTGATTGAGACTTGAAGAACTTACTTCACAAACGATTTTGCACTTCAGACAGGGTGTGAAGATAAGACTCAGACTTGAACTTTTTTTACTTAAGCATTCAATGCCTGTCGAGTAACAGAGTAATTGAGTGGTTCAAGTTAATTGAGCAATATTAACTACATCTGCTATTGACTTTAGGTCTTCAAAATGATGGAATTATGTAAGCCGAGGTTAGAAATCGCAGCACCACCTTTCTAAACTTGAAGAACAAATAGGCAAATGAAAGCTCCTACATTACATACCATAATAGAAGTAAAAAATTCCAGGGGAAGCTTCCAAAGCCGGATTTTTGCATGTGTGCTTTTTTATCATGGAATGATTTTGATGCAGACATACAGCACGGATAAATCTGCCGGAAAACGCAGCTCATAAGGTCCTTACAAAACCTACAAACAGAAAGCTCGGCGGAATCGGTTCTTCGAAGAGGAAATACTCATCTTCGGCAATAGGTTTTAACAGGAGGCAAAATGACGTCACATAAAAATGTGCCACGCCAGCTTACAAGTGGCTTTAAAATAAATTCTTTGCACATTTTTTTCTCCATCATTTAGCCAAAGAAGAGGAGAGACCGTTAGGTTGTGGCACCATATATAGGAGAGCAGTGCATGTTTAAATCCCATCACTCGAACCATGGCAATGCATACTGTGTACAAGCTCTGCCTTATGCTGGTGCTCTCTCTTGGAGTTGCTATCATCGCACACGGGAATTTAACACCCCCCACACAAGATGCATGTTATGCCGAGGGGCAAGCCATCATTGCTGTCTGCAATGCCACTGAAAGTTCTGTGAATAAGAACTGCTGCAAGATGGGTGGCCTGCTAAATGAAGATTATGGTATTTTATGTCGTTGCCAGAATTTATATCCCAATGCCACAATTCAAGCTGCCGCCACTGCTCTCAATGCTCGTTGCCCCTTCAAGTGTCGCTAGAACACTTTCCTCTCATGCAGTAACATGCCTCATGTTTTCTTGCAACTATTGCTATGCTATTATAATAAAAAGAGGACAATAATGCACCTCCTTATTAGTGTGGTGTGTGTGTAGACCAATTGGTTTTCATTCAATGTTAAATACTATTCTATTTTATTCCATTTTTATCTATTATATTGAAATAAGTTAATATAATTGCTTGGGCTTGGCCCTTTGGTCTAGTAGTAACACATTAGTTCTAGAACATGTATGTCTCGAGTTCAAGATTGCTCGAGTCGCATTATATATATATATATAGATCCAATGTCATATCTGATTGTTTTGTGTGTTTGAGATCTCTCTCTCCATGTTATTTCTATTCTCTTGCTCTATACTTTTCTCTCTTCATGCTCTTCCTATTCTATTTTAGTTTATATTTTCCTTCTCTATGTCTTTCTTCTTTACAAAACCTGTATCTATATCCTATCTTCTCTCTATTCTCCCTCCATCTCTTTATTCTTTAGATAATCTACTCTCGGGTTGGGGCTGGTTGGAAAGCTTGCTACATAGCTTACCTTAGTAGAGTTTGCATCTCAGAAGTACAAAATTCCAATGGAAACTACAAAAGTTACTATACTCAAATACAATTCCAAAAGTGCAAAGGCGGTTGCTATTTCTACTAGCATTAAGTTGACGATATTCTGACAACTGGTCAGGTGTCTTAAGAAAATTTTGGCTTCAAGGTTAGCAATATCTTGCGACTTTAAGGGCACAATATAACAAGAAAATGGGAAGGGAATTGAGTGCGGAGGTTGTGAAAAGAGGTTTTACAGAGCGACATAGATATACATTCCCAAGCTTGGTGCTAGCACCTTGAATGATATACATGCAAAATGTCGAAGCGTGGAAGATGTGTGCAAACTCCTTGAGAGAATGCCATATCACAATATTGTGTCATGCACTTATAATTAATAGAGCGTCATAGAATGCACTTATAACCAAATATGTTCAAAACGAAGAAAGCGAATTTGCTCTTAATGTAATTGCATATATACAAATCGAAGATTACACCAGATAATAGAACCCTTGTTTTTGCATTTTAGGCATGTTGTATAGTAGCAGCAAAGGGAGATGGCAAGTTCTTTCATGAGAAAGAAAGGAACATTCACATCTATTGTCCCATTGCATTAGAATTTCTTGTCTATAAGGACATGTTTTTGTCTCTCATATCTACTACTGCATATAACAATGTTGATGTCCACTTAAAGTCATGATTACATTTGTATAGAATGCATTAGCTAATATGCCTTTACTAATTAAATGTTTAAAGAGAAACACACTTATTTAAGAAGTGCGTTTGAAAGATTCATTTAAAAAATTTGGAAAATTTTCAAATGAAGATAAAATGGAGGCAATTTAGGTTGATAGATACAGTTTTTGCAAAATTGATCCTGAAAACATCCATTTTATGGAGACATACTGTAAAAAAAAAGAACAAGAAAAGGAGATCATTTTTATGAGAGTAATTAAATACCAAGGCAAAAATTTGAGCTAATATTGGCCCAAGTGAAAACTGGTCATTATCATGCACACATAAATCCCACCTTGGCACCAGGGCCCCAAGCTTATTTGCTTGCTTCATTGTCCAGGAACAAGCTTGTAGCTATTGCATCAATTCGCACGGGGTCCCACAGGCTACGGATTGAGACAGGTAGATGGGAGCGGCCGCAATTGCCGCGAGAAACGAGACTATGTGCCTGTTGCCAGTTACAGGTTATTGAAGATGAAAGCCATACTCTTCTGAGTTGCCCTGCTTTTGAGATAGTCCGGAATCATTTTTTTACCTTAGCATTCCATTCCACGCTTCCACAACTTCTCAGAGCACCATCTGTGCATGACTTGGCATTATACATACTTGAGGTTCTAGATAAACATCTGCAATTACTGAGCCCTCAGTAGTCATTATCTCCGCTTGTCTAGTATCATCATTACTGCAAAGGTTTTTCCCTTGAAAACCTTTCGAGGCAGGGGTTTTTTAATCCTAGTAGTAATGATTGTACTAGCCCATTGTATGGGTCCCATGACCTATGGGTCTCCGTGGACGCTAAAAAAACTATTCTATTCTATTCTATTCTTGCATGTTGTGTAATGATCGTTTTCTATTTGGAGTTGCAAAGGCAATAAAAGATGCTTCTACACAGCAAATGTAAGCTAATATAATACATAAAACACAATGACATGCAGTGTGACGTTCCAGCACAGTATACGCCCCAGAACGTATACCGTACTGCCTCGTCACGCGTACACCCACTCCAGCTGACGTGTACGCTAGCGTGTAGCCAGGTGAGTAGCCCTAGGGGGCAACTTGCCAGAAATATGTGCAACTATTAATGTGCACATTTTCCAATGAACACATTAATGGAGCACACATTGCCAAGTGGGCCACACCCATAGGTGCAATTAATGTGCACATTTTCCAATGTACACATTAATGTGGGCACACATTGCCATGTGTGCACATTTGGCCACCTAGCCCTTAAAGGCAAGTGGGCCCATTTCCAATTATCCCACATGCCAAAAGGGGATAATTGGAAACCCTAGCCAACCCCCCTTGTCTATATAGGGTAGGAAACCCTAACTAGCCCAATTTTCGATTTTAGGGCTTCAGAACTCTGTTTTGGCTGCCTCAACAGCCAAAACCACATCCCAGACTCTGACTAGAAGAATTGCATCCTTAGTTTCTCTAGATTCGAGCGTTTCAGCAGGATGGTCGAGCTCAGGTCAGGAGGAGCCCCTCAAGGATCAGGTATTTGGCCAATTAGATAGTCTAAACCCTATTTTAGTCATTGAATCAGTAGGTTTAGCCTATTAGATTGGCCATAGCAGCCCTCTAGATCATCTCTAGATAGCAGATTCTAACTAAAGAACCTAACTCTATGTTGTAGGTTAGATCTTGTTCTTTAGTTCTTCTGTGATGTATATGGATGATGTATCTCTATGAACTCCTTGTATTGGGAAGGGGGGTAGAGACCTAAAGCTTTGTAGTTGATGCTCCTAGAGTAGCCTCTCTAGCACACTGTAGATTCGGCCTGTGCACAAGAACCACACCGGGATGTGGGTGAAGGGGCCAGACTGGCTGAGAAGGAGGTTCGTGTCCTGACTCTTGAACGATCCCTATGGTGTGTTAGTGCTACCGGGGATCATTGTGACTAGGTCTAATGGCTTACCACCGAGTGCGGGTAAGGCATGGGCTCGACACCCGTGAAGTGGTGTACACTTTCCAGTGGGTTCAATCAATCTGGGCAAAGGGCCCTCTAGTCACCTTGAGTCGGCATGTAGACCTCTCGGAGGGAGTGATCCCTACCGCCCCATCGGAACTGGGAGATGGAACCCGGGAATAGCCCTTTTGGCTATGCATCCGTGCGGCTACTGTCGTCCCAGACACTTGTCGACCACTCACGCAAAGTGTGCACGTGAGGGGCGGATGGAGTGGACAACCCTAAGCCATGCTCATATGCCAGCCAAATCCATTGCCATGAATTCTGTCTGCAATGAACTCTGGAGACCCAAGCCGTCAGTCATCCTTTGAGTCTGAGCCTTGGGTAGGATCCCCTATGTGATGTGCTGATATTTGTCTATGCAGATATGTGGAGGACCATCCTTCGAGATGGTCGCATGATGTTGATGTATGTGCTACTGATATGTATGTTTACGCCTCAGCTTGACTAGGTAGGCCCCGAGGAAGGCGGGTGCAATGACCCTTCCACTCTTCCCACTTTGGAACCCGACACGGTTGCGGTGTCATGTGGAGGCCCCACAGATTAGCATGGAGCTGGTATGGGGATGAACTCCCGTTTGTATCACGGTGAGTTGCACCGTATCACGAGTAGGGGACGTCACAGTGGTATCGAGAGCTGTGATCTTGGCGGCACTGTGATCGAAAGCAATCGACCAAAAACCAGAGGGACTAACTCATCTAGACATCCAGCCTTGGAGATAAAAGCCCGTGCACAAACCTCGAAAGTAGCGGAAAATTTTTCTCCTGGTAGAGATAGTAATTATCTAAGATTAAGATAATTAGAGAGCATAGGTAAGATAGAATAAACAATCGAAATAGCACGTAGGAGACCCTACTAAAATTCAAGCACTTTTGGCCAATGACTCCAAGAGTGCGCCAGGAGCATGTTAGGTTCAGACCTAATGGCCCTTTCGCGCACTCTTAGAGTCGTCACCCATATAAACCCTAGAACTTGACCTTAGGAACTCCAAATGGTAAGATAAAAGATGAAATCCCGATCAAAAAAGCTCGAAATAGCTAGAATTGTATGTTAAAACATCGAAAACCATTAAGTACAAGTCACTTTTGGACAATGACTCCAAGAGTGCGCCAGAGCATAGTTAGGTCCCAACCTAACACCCCTCCCGCGCACTCTTAGAGTCATCCCCAAAAGTGACCCTTAAAATTGATTATAAATTAATAAAAGGGTCAAAGTAATGATAGGATCTTGCTTAAAATGCTTAAATTAGTGAGTAACAGCATGTAAATTGTGTAAATTGGGTGTGTTGGAGCAGAAGGCCGACGACTCCAAGGGTGCGCTTGAGCATAGTTAGGTCCCAACCTAACACCCTCCCACAAGACTCTTAGAGCCATTCAAGAAGCAGCACCAAACAAGACCCCAATTTCGCCCAAGACAGGGAGACTTTTGCCAAAGAAAACCACCGAGAAGACTAAATCGACCAAACCCTAAAAAATCCAACCCTATAAATTACGGGACATAGGCTCATTTTTTAGGTTTCTCCCGTTTTCCACGAGCTCCTTCTCATTAGCCGATCTTTTGGCTACCTCCAAATCGACACCGTTGTCATTAAATGGCTAGGGACCAAACAAACCGCCCAGTAGCCAAAAAGGGACGATAGGCCCAAATCCCAAGTGCTCGCAATGAAACAGAAGCTCAAAGATGCCGATGACAAACCGAAGGCTGACATGGAGAGGCGGCCTAGGTATTACAGGAATCTGGAGAAGAGGCGGAGGAAAGAAGAAAAGGCAAAGAGGAAAGAGGAAAAGGCAAAAAGAAGAGAAGAAAGAGCCAAGAGGAAGGAGGAGAAAGCGAGAACAAAAAGCATGAGGAGGTTGCGTAACCGTAAGATCACCAATGGCGGGAACAAAGAACCAAGAACAGAGAGGACCCCGACCCCAAAGGAAAAAGGGTAATGACTCAAGAACCCCCGAATAAGAAGAGAAGAACCTCGGTCGTCGTATCTATAAACGAGCCAACCGAAGGTGAACAACCCCCAACCTCGCCGAGGAGACCGACGATATAGCAAAGATTCTTGAGGCAACCCTTCTGAACGGGAGAATCCTCACAGCCAGGCTTCCAACCCTCAACCTGAAAACAGAGGAAATCCAAGCGAGGAAGAGCCAATCCCAACTCCAAACACGCTTGAGACACGATTAACCTACCCCGCCAAGGTGCCCCCACCATTCTTGGAATGGCAAGAAGCAAAGAAGCTAGATGCGTAGAAGGCAGCCGGCAAGAAAGCAACCAAAACTGCCCGAGACTCGTACACCTTAGGACCAGAGAGGAGGTACAAGAAAGAATTGGCAGATTACAAAGTATACAAGAAGATGCACGAAGACTACGCAGCCTATTACGAAGCAAACAGGGTCAAAACTGTCGAAGGAGGGAGGCCAACTCGGGAAGCATTCCAGCTCAAACCCCTTGAAACTACCGACCCCCAAGAAGCCTATGAAGAGATCCCAAGACTCCCCTTTTGCCAGAGCCTTGCGGGAAATCAAACACTTTCAAAGGAGCTACGGATTCCTCATCCCGAGAGCAGCATTCCAGAGGTTTGTCCGAGAAATCTTGTGGGAGTTCGACCCCAACAAGCGAGTAACCAACGACATGTTACTCGCTTTACAAGAAGCAGCAGAGATGGAGGTTGTGCAGCACTTCGAAGATTCATTAGCATGCACTCTCCATGCAAAAAGAGTCACCCTTCAGCCAAAGGATATGAAACTGGCTAAGTACATCAAGCGGAGGGACTAATAGAAGGGAAATTACTTTTTTGTAACTAACAGGATTATATCTGATGTATAAAATTTTGAATAATAAAACATATAGTTGTTTAAGAATGTACATTCATTAGGCACAGTATTAGTTTTTGGAACAATTGGAGTAATTTCACCAATGACTCCAAGAGTGCGCCAGAGCATACTTAGGTCCCAACCTAACACCCCTCCCGCGCACTCTTAGAGCCGCCCAAACTTCCCAAGTTCATAACTTGAGCTAGACATACCCAAATCGACCAAAATTTGTTGCATTAGAACCCTAAGACTATAGGCAAGCCACTTCGAGCCTCAAATTAACCAAGAAACATTAGCCTCATCCCAAATGTCAGGAGTTTTAGAAACCCTAAAAATTTTAGGGCATAAATTCCCTATATATATCCCCGCATAACCCCTAAACCTCAACCACAGAACTGCTCCTGCAATTGAGGCGATCTTCCAGCTTACTCAGGCGCTCCCAGTTCCGTTTGACATCGGCAGCACGCTCTTCGCCATGGCTACAGAAGCCTTCATCAGTTGGTATAGCGCCTCCCCCCACATCACTGAAGTAGATGTCAATATAGTATTCCAAGTATTTCAAAAAGAATTTGACCTTTCAGCAACCCTGAACTCCAATCCTTTCTGCCAGCAAGTCCTGCAGGAATTCCAAGAGAAAGTTGTCCCTAGCTTACAGAAGATACCGCCATGCATAGGGTACTTTGTACCAAGGACCGCATTGCAAACAGCCCTCAGTCATGTACCCAATATTGCCAAGGCATTGAGGAACAGAACCAACCGCTTACCAACCTACATGACCCTAACAAGCAATGGCAAAGTCTTCTTCTCCTACAACACAGCCTTAGCGCTATATCTAGTATATAGGGCAGAAACCGTAATAGGTGAACCATCAATTCAGCCACTAGAAGTCACACCCTTGGACGCAGCAGCGGACGAACGCCTCCTGCTTGAGTACGAAGAGACCATAGCAGAAGCATCCGAAGAGAGTGAAGACTCCGAGCAGGAAAGCGAGGATGACATAGAGGTGGACCCAGAGGAGGAACGCCGGGAAGCGGAACAAGACATCACCCGCTTCGAAGCTGACAGGACCACCCCGAGGATTGCACAACCAATCGGGCTGGGAATAACAAGTCTAGCACCAGTCATAGTCGAAGGACAAGAATACTTGCTGCTAAACGACATCAAAAACCTCCCCGAATGCAGGGACAGAGGCTACCGCGTCGATGAACTCCTTCACCTCCCACGCAACAGCCGGATCTAGAAGACTTCATCGACCAAAGAAACGGAAGATTTTCGGTACAAAATACGAGGGCAAATTTACTTACACAGACACACCATCTCGGGACATTGAAGCTACGGCACTATCGAGGTATGATGACAGAGGAACTTCCCTCGAGGAGGAGTTTTATAGCACTTCGTGAGCAGATGGGAATAAGGGGAAGACAACAAGAGTACTTCAAGGGGAGTCTTCTTCCTTACAAGAACAGATAGCAAAATTCCAAGGAGAGCCACAAACCCCACAAGTGTAATCTAACGCTCTTCCACGATTACAAGGAATTAGTTCAAGTACCGTAGACCAAAGATGCATCAAGGCACGGGGGCACCTCAGGGGCACGTGGAGGAGTACCGGGAGCAGCACTCAAATATTATCTTCCGCTCCTAACAGACGGTAGAGTAATAATATTTCACAAGCGCTTCAGCCCACGCGGAGAGGAAGGCAGTGCGGATCTTTGGTAGCACTTTCAGGATTTGGCATGCACGCGCCTATCGAAAAGGTGGACCATGTCATTTTAGTGAAGCGGAAAACAGCCTTGGGCATTTTTTCGACTTTGCATTACCCACCTTCCGACAAGGTAGGTTGGCGTGAATGCTGACTCATACCTCCCATAGACGGGTGGAAGAGCTAGCATCCGCCATCCGAGGGGGAACAGCAAGGGATATACTCAGGAACTTGGGAAGTACAGTAGGTACAGCCCAAGTAAAGAAGTTTCTCGAGGACAACCCGTCTTACCGGCGATTTCAAGACTAGTCAGACTCTTGATCCCGGAGACTTTTTGTATCTGAAATATTATATGATATATGAATATAAATCCTATTGCACTTTAAATGTTTTGTTGATGTATTTTGCCCCACAATTATACCAACAAGCATAATCAATGCAAGAGAACAAAGGAACTAATCATATAACCATGAATTGCTTGTGCATGCAGCTAGAGGCCTAAACGCAGGGGAACGACAACTGCGAGATCTTATAGAAGAGCAAACCCCACCCAGACCACCCCCGGCAAGGAACCTATTTGAAGATATGGAACCCATGACCCCAGAGGAGGAGATAGCCCAGATGAGGACGGACCTGGAGCAGATAAAGGCATTACTGTCCGCGCAAGCAGGAGGGGGTTCGGTGGGCAACGCTCAGTTGCCGCAAGCATCAGCTCGGAGGGCAGGAAAAGACAAGAAGAGGAGCAAGAGAAGGAGATCCTCCAGCCCGGAATCTTCCGACTCAAGCTCAGACTCAGACTCCGACTCCGAGGAAGAGGAAGAACAAAGCTCGTGAACTTAAACGGATGGAAGGCGAGGAACACCCCGTGATGGACGACAAAGAGACACCAGGGCCTCTCCGACTACCGTAAGAAGGTAGATTCCCGACTGGGCAATGTATGGAAGGCCCAGAATCGAACAGCCTCGGGGAGAACAGGTCGATTGGAAGCGTAAGCATGGTCTGGACAAAATGAGCGAAGTACGGAAACGCTTTTATAGCATGAAAGATAAAGACAAAGGCAGAGTTGCAACAGCCAACTTGAAAGGAGCCGCACGGATTTGGTGGAAGGGTTATGCAAAGGCACACGGCTTGAGCAGGGATGCTTGTAAGTTCAAGAAGTTTGCAAAAGCCTTCAAAAGCGCCATTACGTCCCAAGGAACATAAGTCCAAAGATGATGCGGCAGTTTTACGCTTGCGGCAAAGGCAACAAATCACCCAGAAATATACGTGAGGAATTCATGAGGCTAAGGTTGTATGTGCCGGTTGGGAGAGAAGCATGCAATGAAAGCTATATTGAGGGGCTGAATGAGGAGATCCGCAAGCTTGTGAGGGCAATAAACCCTAGGACAAGATCGGCTTAATCCAAGGCTATAAGCTTGCGGGGTCGGGACCTCTAATAGCGGGCGTAAGCAGCAGTACTTCCGTGATAAAGGCAAGGCGACAGAAGCTATAGCCCCAGTGGCAGCCAGTCCAGTCCAAATAGAGCCCCATATGGTGGGGAACCAGGGGAAACAGCCAGGAGAAGAAGCAGTGTCCTTCAAGGACAAGCGTGAGGGGTCAAACTACTCCAAAGCGGTCGCGATCCTTTTTGCAGGCAATGCCCAAGGAAAAGACGCAGAGTGCATAGAAAAGCAATCGTGGCTTCAGTGCTTCCAGCCGAACCATAGGACAGCAAAACCGCCCCTACGCCATGAGTGCAGCTCTAGCGGAGTTGGGAGATTGGGGCGCCCGTCCGATGATGATGACGGCGAAGAGGCCCGCGACTACATTGGGGTGAGTGTCATATCTTTGCCGCGAATAGATACAGAGCAAGCAAGAGAGCCGCGATAAGGTAATCTCGACAAGAGGGAAGGCCAAGGCCAAGTCCTTCATAGTCTTGATAGACTTCGAAGTAGCCATAACTTTGCATCCCCTGAATGGTTCAAATGTTGAAGTTGAAGCCGCTAAAGTCAAAGCCAAGACCCGTTGTCTTAGCAAGTGGTGCGATAAAGCGCGCGGCGGCGGCAAGAGAATTAACCGACATCGACTTGCCGGGGATTAATATCCGGATGGGGGCAGAAGTAATGGGCATTGGCAAATCTGACTTGATCATAGGAATGGAGTACCTTGGGCCAGCAGGGCCATTATCGATCGTGGAAAGCGGAAGGTGACCTTCCCAACCACGACAAGATCATTGAGATAACAGGTAAGGAAGTTGTTCCCATCATGCGGTGTATGTCTTCTAAACGGCTGCTCAAGTGCATCAAGAGCGAGCAGGTGGCATACATCTTCAAGCTTGAGATTAGTGAGCCGTAATCGGAAGGAAGCAAAGAAGACAAGGTGCTCGACAAGTTGCGAAGCAAGTAGCTAAGCTGATCACGGAGTTCCATGATCTCTTTCGGATGAGATCAAGCAGCTCCCTCCATATAGGGGAGTTGAGTGCGAGATTGCACTCGAGCCGAACAAAGCCAACAAGCAAAGCTCCATATAGAATGACAACGCAGAGTTGTCCGAGAGCTAAAAAGCGATTCTGCGGGAGCTGCTGGACCTAGGTTTCATTAGACCTAGTGTTTACGCCATTTGGGCGCCCGTTCTCTTCGTTAAGAAGAAGGATGGCGGTTTAAGGATGTGCATAGACTATAGGCGCTTGAACAAGCACACCATTAAGAACAAGTGCGTGCTCCCCGGATCGAGATGACTTGATGGATCAGCTCCAAGGTGCAAAGATCTTCTCCAAAATCGACTTAAGGTCGGGGTTATCATCAGATCGGGATAAAGGAAGAAGATATCCATAAGACCGCCTTGAACGCCGGTATGGGCACTATGAGTTCACGGTAATGCCTTTCGCTTATCGAATGCCCCCAACGTTCATGAGGCTCATGAACGACATCTTCGAGGAGTTTTAGACACCTTTGTGATTGTTTTCTTTGATGACATTTTGGTGTATAGCGAGATCCCTTGAAGAGCACGCATACAACACTTGAGAAGAGTCTTTGGAGAAGTTGAAGAGGCACCAGTTATGCGCCAAGTTGTCGGCGCCACCGCCTTGCAGAAGGTGGAGTATCTAGGTCATGTGATCTCGGCAGAAGGCATCTCGACGGATCCTGCAAAGATTGAAGCCGTCATTCAGTGGCCGGCGCCGAAGAATGTGCACGAGGTCAGAAGTTTTCTCGGTCTAGCAGGGTACTACAGGAAGTTCGTGAAGAACTTTGCTAAGATAGCAGCCCCGTTAACAGACCTGACGAGGGCAGAGAAGGTGAAAGATTGGGTAGAGCATTGGCACAAGAAAGCCCAAAAGGGGTTTGAATTGTTGAAAGAAGCTCTGACGACAGCCCCTGTCTTGACCTTGCCGGACCCGGAGAAAGATAAGCTTGTAGCAACAGATGCGAGTAAGATAGCTACAGGTGCAGTGCTTATGCAAGAAGAGCGTGTGGTAGCGTATGATTCCAGGAAGATGAACGACGCCGAGACGCGCTACCCAACGCACGATCAGGAGTTGCTTGCGGTTGTCAGGGCATTAAGAATATGGAGGCATTATCTCTTGGGAAGGAAGTTCCAATTGGATACCGACCATCAGAGCCTCCAATATGTATTCACGCAACCACACCTTAATCTGAGGCAGCGGAGATGGATGGAGTTCCTCGAGGAATACGACTTTGATATAGTCTACAAGCCGGGGAAGCTCAATGTGGTAGCGGATGCGCTTTCAAGGCATCCCCTGACAACTAGAGTGCATTGCAATGCAATTTCGACGATATCCAGCGACTTCGGTAAGAGGATTGAAGAGTCCTTGCCAACGGATGTGGATTTCAGGGAAGTATGGGCAAGCCTTTCTAAGGAGGCTAGAACAGATAAAGAGCGGGAGGCCTTCAAGCATTATAAGAAGGAAGGCAACCTGTTATACCATAAGAACAAGTTGTGCGTACCCGAATCATCAGATGTAAGGAAATTGATCCTCCACGACACGCACAACAGCCCAATAGCTGGCCATGCGGGATTCATGAAAACATATTTCAAAGTCTTGCAGGCAGCTATTATTGGCCAGGAATGAAGAAGCAAATAGCTCGCTACATCAAGGAATGTCGGCTATGCCGCCAGGACGTGGCGGAGCAGCTTAATTCCGGGGCATTAGAGCCATTAGCGATGCCAAACGCTAAGTGGGAGGTAATCGGCATGGACTTCATCACGCAGGGACTCCCAAGGGACAGCAAGGGGAAGGATGCCTTGATGGTAGTGGTCGACAAGTTGTCTAAGATGGCACATTTTGTGCCTTGCGGGGACCACGTCTGACTATGGATACAAAGAAAGCTCTTCACCAAAGAGATCTTCAGGCTTCATGGCATGCCAAGGAGATCATCTCCGGCAGGGGATCCAAGTTCATGGCGCCTTTTGGCAAGACCTCTTTGCGACAATCCGCACGAAGCTATCCATGAGCACGGCATATCATCCTCGGGCGGATGGCGGGCGAGCGGACCAACAGGATTTTAGAGGACATGCTACAAAACTATGTCGGAATAAGCAAAGTATGTGGGAAGAATTTATTCACTTGGTGGAGTTTGCATACAATAGCACCAAGCGGGAATCATCCCAAATGTCGCCGTTTATGATCAATTACGGCTATCGCTGCTAACTCGGACACTTGGCACAACCCCGTCAAAAGTGGAAGTTTCGCAGCGGATGTTGGCGGATATCACGCGGCTTGTGGAAGAGGTTCGAGGGTATCCGCTAGCAGCAAGAAGTCGACAAAAAGAGCATCGCCGACAAGCATCGAACGATAAAGAGAGTTCAAAGTTGGAGATGATGTTTGGCTCAAGATCAAGGTGAAGCGGCGGCTTCGGGGATCGGAATTGCAAGAAGCTTGCTCCAAGGTGGGCTGGACCTTTCAGAATAGTCGAGAGAGTAGGTAATCAAGCCTACAAGCTAGACTTGCCAGCACACCTAAAGATTCATAAGGTCTTCCACGTGAGTTTGTTGAAGAAGCATACTCCAAATCCAGACGAAGTCTTGGATTTGCCAACGTTGTTGGAAATGACGGAGGAGCAGCTGGAAATAGTTCCAGAATTGATTCTTGATAAAGCTTTCAAGAAAACGAGGAGATCAGAGTTCCTCCAGTATTTGGTCAAGTGGAAACACTTACCAGTGGAAGACGCGACGTGGGTACTTAAGAAAGATTTAGTAAAGCAGTATCCACAGTTTATGGAGCAATGGGACGGCAAGGTCATCTCCGAAGAAATCGGCTCAGGCATGTCGATTTGTGTAGGTTAATTCTGGTGTAGTTAAGATTAATCTACGCACGCAACCTATGCTTAGTATGGGTCGCATGCGTTGTTACCGATGATGGGACCACTACGGTGATCTCTAGGGCGTGGTGTAATGTCAATGTAGGCATGACCGCGTTTCCGCTTGGGGCGAAAGTGGAAGGTAGATTAGGAAGTCTACTTACGTCCCCACGAAGTAGACGACCTCGAGAAAAGGAGGTCATGAAGGAATGCATTGATAGGGAAAGCACCTTTAGCCCCATATATGCTTTGATAGGAGGAATCTATCCTTCAGCCCCCCCACGCCGAGGGATATCCTCCACGGGGCAACTAGAGGTGTAGGCATGAGCGGCATATAGGCATATAGGCGCCTCTCATGACCATAATGGAAGATTCACCCTCTTCCTCTGGCGGAGATTAGCCATGCATCCATGTAGATAGGTGGGGTGGTCACCATATAACCAAAATTTTATTTAATAATTAAATGGTACTAACGTGGTGACCCTGCGAGCGATGAGCTCCCGGGAGGGCAAGGAGGTCGGGCTACGAAGACTTGCAACACAAATTTTGTTGGAATGTGTTGCAAGGAATGAAGAGTACCTCGGACGTTAATTCTAAATTTTGATAAACTTAATTGTAATGTTAAGTGAATTTTGGAGTAATCTGTTAGTAATGTTGTGAATTGATAAGTTATGTTATAATACAACAATGTGATAATGTCATAAAAATATTACCTTAAGGTAATTTTAATAAATGTGTAGGAATTATAGTAGCGATCGTATGTATCAAGTTGTTGCAGGTTAGGTTGATCCCAAGGTGGGGAGACCCGCGATCTTGCCGGGCGACATCATTTCAAGGTGGGGAGAATGTGGCGTTCCGGCCACGATATCGCCCGAGCGTATCGCGTCTTTGCCTCGTCAGCGTACCGCCACTCCGGTGGCGTGTACGCTAGCGTGTAGCCAGGTGAGTAGCCCTAGGGGGCAACTTGCCAGAAATATGTGCAACTATTAATGTGCACATTTTCCAATGAACACATTAATGGAGCACACATTGCCAAGTGGGCCACACCCATAGGTGCAATTAATGTGCACATTTTCCAATGTACACATTAATGTGGGCACACATTGCCATGTGTGCACATTTGGCCACCTAGCCCTTAAAGGCAAGTGGGCCCATTTCCAATTATCCCACATGCCAAAAGGGGATAATTGGAAACCCTAACCAACCCCCTTGTCTATATAGGGTAGGAAACCCTAACTAGCCCAATTTTCGATTTTAGGGCTTCAGAACTCTGTTTTGGCTGCCTCAACAGCCAAAACCGCATCCCAGACTCTGACTAGGAGAATTGCATCCTTAGTTTCTCTAGATTCGAGCGTTTCAGCAGGATGGTCGAGCTCAGGTCAGGAGGAGCCCCTCAAGGATCAGGTATTTGGCCAATTAGATAGTCTAAACCCTATTTTAGTCATTGAATCAGTAGGTTTAGCCTATTAGATTGGCCATAGCAGCCCTCTAGATCTCTAGATAGCAGATTCTAACTAAAGAACCTAACTCTATGTTGTAGGTTAGATCTTGTTCTTTAGTTCTTCTGTGATGTATATGGATGATGTATCTCTATGAACTCCTTGTATTGGGAAGGGGGGTAGAGACCTAAAGCTTTGTAGTTGATGCTCCTAGAGTAGCCTCTCTAGCACACTGTAGATTCGGCCTGTGCACAAGAACCACACCGGGATGTGGGTGAAGGGGCCAGACTGGCTGAGAAGGAGGTTCGTGTCCTGACTCTTGAACGATCCCTATGGTGTGTTAGTGCTACCGGGGATCATTGTGACTAGGTCTAATGGCTTACCACCGAGTGCGGGTAAGGCATGGGCTCGACACCCGTGAAGTGGTGTACACTTTCCAGTGGGTTCAATCCGAATCAAAGGCGGTGGCCCTCTAGTCACCTTGAGTCAGCATGTAGACCTCTGGAGGGAGTGATCCCTACCTGCCCCATCGGAACTGGGGAGATGGAACCCAGGAATAGCCCTTTTGGCTATGCATCCGGTGGGCTACAGTCAGGTCCCGACACTTGTCAGACCACTCTGCAAAGTGTGCACAGGAGGGGCGAATGGAGTGGACAACCCTAAGCCATGCTCATATGCCAGCCAAATCCATTGCCATGAATTACATGCGCAATGAACTCTGGAGACCCAAGCCGTCAGTCATCCTTTGAGTCTGAGCCTTGGGTAGGATCCCCTATGTGATGTGCTGATATTTGTCTATGCAGATATGTGGAGGACCATCCTTCGAGATGGTCACATGATGTTGATGTATGTGCTACTGATATGTATGTTTACGCTTCCGCAGCTAGGTAGGCCCTGAGGAAGACGGGGTGCAATGACCCTTCCACTCTTCCCACTGGAACCCGACACGGTTGCAGTGTCATGTGGAGGGCCCTGTATTAGCATGGAGCTGGTATGGGGGATGAACTCCTGTTTGTATACGGTGAGTGCACCGTATACGAGTAGGGGACGTCACATGCAGTTGAACAAACTTCTTAAAATTACCCCTGTAGAAGCAAGGGTACAGATAAATATCATAAAAAGATGTTACAAAGTTCCTTCCATAGGAAATAAATAGGGCATGGTACATATCACAAATAAATTGAAGTCAAAAGATTACAGCTTGACATAGGACCTAGCGGTATAAATTTATACCGACACCTAGCAGTATAAATCTATACCTTGGGTGGTGGCTAATCCCAGTCAACATGGCTCTCATCTTCTTTTGGTTCTTCTTCTTAAGAGAGCACCTAGCTAGAGACTATTGTTTCTGCTTGCAAAGCAATTTCAGTGGGTTTCTTTGCGGTCTCTTCTTCTACGGCTCAAGGTCAACAAACTCAACCTCGTCTTCACGCCTCCCTGTGATAGGCGGCTGTATTCCTCCAGAGGCATTCTTGGCACACCATTTCTCAATCCTTCCTCTCTTCCTTGATTTAACCTTTTCCCAGATAGCGAGAAACCACTGCACCTTGACGTTGAAGATCCCGTAACTTCTATAGCATAGCAGTGAACTGGAAAGCATTGCAAGGAGGCGACTTTTCTTCTCGTGTGTTAAAAGGGACCATGGTTTTCTTAGTGTCGACGCTGTAATACCCCACGTGGAAGTGCTCGAAGTAGTTAACCAACTTAGGACCTCCACCATGTCCCTTTACATTCGTCTTCAACCTGGAAAGATGAAGTTAGAAAATAAGGAAGACGGTATAAATTTACACCGGATGGCTATAGACTTTACTTGATACAATTCTTCAAACCAACGTTGCAAACCACATCCATGGGCTTGAGCATAGATATGGTTTACAAGTCTGAATGGAAAACAACGACATGCCAATTGGGAGACAATGCGACTGCTTTAAGGCCATCCAAGAACGCTCGAACTTGCAAGGGTGAGAAGGCCTCATCATAAAAAAAAAAATCGTCCTTTATCTTGAACCCATAAGATATGTCAGCTGTGCACAGAGTAAAGTTTTGCTTTTCGACCACATTTTGCAGCATAGTGCAGTCGCCATGCACTATCTTGTACAAGCAGTCATGTCCAAAGGTTGTAAATCTTTCATAATCACCCTCCGAACTGCTTGTTGCAATTTCTTTTCCTTGTTCAATGGCCTTCAGTCTGTGCCTTTCTTCTTTGGCTCTCTGAACTAGGTTTAAAGACCTTGTAGGTAATCCTTTCTTCTTGTTTCATAAAGCGACAGACAGTAAGAAGCAAAATCTTGAATCAAGGGCTAAATGTACATACCCTGCTACTAAAGTTGATTGCATGTTCTCTTATAATGCTTTCAGTTGTACTTGCTGGGTAAAGACGCTTGCACTCCTCCCACACTGCTAGATTGAGTTGCTTCATAAGTTCAAACTGGCAAGTGACAATGTCCCTTTGACTGCAATAAGAGAGAGGGCACCAATCACAATCTACAGAAAGAATGCAACAATTCTCAAGACAACTTAGGTTTTGGCTTCTTTGGCCATTTCATCAAGCGTAAACTCTTTTGCAACAACCTTCTCTAACGGCCTCACAGTTATTTCTTTGCTTTTCAATCCTTGATTTTGGGTCCATAGCACAATGCTAATATTTTTTTGTTTAGCTTCAATGTTTTTCTTTGTTTTCTTGTCAGAGTTGCTTGTTTTCTCTTTTAGTTCTCCTTCCTTGAACATACAAAATATTCTTTCTTGTATGTCCCACACCTTGAAAACCATTTACAACAAATAGCTTAGTTCTAGAAGTAGCAAGTACTAAAGCACACCAAGCAGTCGGGTAATAGTTACAGAAAGTAAGCGCTATAATTTATACCGAGGCTGTTGTCTGTATAAATTTATGCCCAAGGGGGTGTCCCCTTGTGGAAACTGTCAAAACCACGTGCATCAATGGGAGGGGGTGATTTTTTACCCTTTTCCGTATGTATACTAGGGGTCATAGATAGGGGTTTTGGGATGTTCTTCTAGTTGTAAAACCATGCAGAAAGGGGTCAAATTTGCTTATCAGAAACACGTATACTAGGGGTTTTTTGGCTACCCTATGCACGCAGGTGGCATATCCCTTAGAAAGAAGGTGGATCCCCTGGGTTTATGCCTTTGAACATGGAAGACAGCCAGGACTAACAAGACCAAGCGGTATAAATTTATACGAGGATGCCTGTGGTATAAATTTATACCGTGAACACAAAAGATGAGGCTGAAATCTAGACTCCTAGCAGTATAAATTTGTACCGTCACTTTGCGTTTGATGTTAGACAATGGCATGAATTTATACCATGTCAGTGGAAATTCTTCCTTCTAGAGGTAGTGTATTTAACAAAGAACTTGTGTTTAAAGTGTAAGCTAAAAGGCTTCTACAGAGTAAGTAAAGAACTCACCTGGTCTTCTCAAAAAGCCAGTTGAAAGTAATTGTCGTACTGCTTCACAGCCATGTGGGGCTTCTTGTCTGTGTCATAGCTCAAGCAACATTCTGTGGCATAAACCTCGCGAAGTTGCTGTAACATATTTTTCTACTTCTTGAAGTCGCCACCATGTTGGTTCTTGAATTCAATAAACTCCCTATGTATAAACTGGATTTTATCTATTAGGCTCATCTTTAACCTGAAGTCGTTGTCTAAGTTGTGACTCACTGCAATGACTTTAGGTTCTTCATCGGTCAACCCTATATAAATGTGGGCTTTGATGGCCTTCTTGATAGTAGACAGCTTCGTTGTTTGGCAGGTGAATAGGTAACTTGTGTATTGAATGAGAGTTGTCGTGCATCTTGAACCCGTATAGCCTCCACATGGCTTCAGGTGCATGCACATATTTCGTGTCAAGGTATTATTATATAGCGTCCCAATTGGATGTGGGTATGGATTCATCTGTTGGCTCTACATATTGACCTTGGTAGATGCTCGATGATGCCCTTTGTGGATGTACTTGTAGATGCACTTTGCTCTACATTGATATGGGCCTCGTACTTTTGATTTAGCCATCGATTGTGGAGCACAAGGAGCACTATCTATCTATTGTGGCCCAGAAAAAGATACTGACAGCCTATGAATGCTCCTCTCTTGATTCAGAAATGATGGAACGCATCTGGATCCAGTGTCTTCGCATTGATTCTTATCGTTAGTCTCCCTTTCTGGAGTAAGCACATTGTGCTCCAGGCTCGTGCTCCTGTGGCATCTTCTTTGTGCTTACACAGTTAGATGAGACATGTAAACTTTGTACATTTCATCTGATTAATAAACTTTTTGGCTTTCGTTCGTCAAAAATATATATATATATATATCTATCAGGCGTGTCGCCCCTCATAAAGTGGCCTCTATCCCATCTTCTATACTTTGAGAAACTATTTGTGTTGACTCTAGAATGCTCATAATGGCTTTGGAAATCCCTTTGTGCGTTCCTTTGTCAAGCTTCTTTCCTTGGCCTCCATGCAAGGAGCTTTAGGGTTGAGTGGGGCCACATGGGCCGTGGACCATATGCTTGATGATAATCTCTCGCTAATCAGGGTTTTCTGGACCTGGTACCTCAGCACTCGTGACGCTGTCAATGGCACTGCTATCCCAGATCCTATCTTCTTGCTCTAAAATCATGAGGAGGTGGCAATGTGGCCGCCCTCATTTCTGAAACTCTATCATGTATATGTGCGCATTTACCTTGCCCAAGATATCATTGTCAAAGAGGTCGTGGAAAACCAGCTTGATCTTTGTGTGATATATACATGCAATCAAGTCGGATCTATCACGTGCTTGTTGTCCAGGGAGCAGGGTTTCCCATAAGGAAAAATTTGAAGTAGGTAAGTTTAGCCATATATGATGAATTTCATGATTTCGAAGTTCCTATTGTTGGCGAACAACGGAAGACATTGAAACATATAATAAAGCATATTTTTGCTTCCAGAAAGCACTAGTGTACAATGGTTGGGAAATAGTAACCACACTACTAAATCGAAATAAAAAACCTCATTAACATGTTTCTATATATTGCTTTAATAGGGCAGATTCCTATGAAATTGCAAACAGTCCTATATATTTGGTTCCATACATGAAATGAAGTGGACAAAACTTTAATAGGGAAAAGAAAAAGGTCTTTTAATCTAAATGAATAGCCAGGCCAATTATAGAAAGGCAAGGCTTGATTTGGATCATAACTATTGACATATGCAAATCCAAATGTTTTATGCAGCAATCCTAATCATCTATCTTTGCTCTGCCCTCCGACTTATCTAATTCCATTTCAACAAACGTCTAGGCCAACTAACAAGGTTAACTGAGGAATTCCTTGTGCAAAGACCATGCAACATAGGGGCACTATTAGAATGTAAAAAATTAAATAACTCTTGGTGAGTTCTCCTTTGTAATAGAATTTGGCTAATTCCATTCCATTGAATGTATTTGAGTGCACAATAGTTTAAAACAAATAAAAGTTGGGGAAGAAGCTACTCCCCTCACGTTCCAAGAGAGTATGTTCATCAAGATGTATGATGATGTTCTACATCCATCTCAGCAGCATCATCAATTGGGAGATCTGCCCATTGTGTTTTGGAAATTGGTAAGGGGGAGCCTCCTCTCTGTAAAAGGAGCAGGCTATCTAATTATCTTTCTAAGTTTTCGATGGATTTTTATTGTCTTCAAGAGCACAAATGCTGTAAAGGTGGGGTGCAGAAGCTGGCTGCAATTGTGGGTCCTCATTACAATGTCTTGGTTGCTGCTTCTAACTCAGCTAAGGCTAGAGTCCTCACTGCTTGGAAACCTTCCCTTAATATTACTTTTGCTCAAGTAGACAGATTTAGACAGTGGATAATAGTCAAATGGATGGATAAGGGGCAAGAGTGGGGGATTGTGAATGTGTATGCACCTAATCAGCCACGTCAGCGGGGCTCTCTGTGGGCCACTTTACGGAGTAAGATTATGCAGCTCGGTCATAATGTAGCATGGCTACTAGTTGGTGATTTTAATATGGTTGAGTTTGAAGCAGATAGGTGTGGTAGGGGTACACAGGTCATTCAAGGATTTGAACGTGAGCAGTGGAGGCAGCTTATGCTGGACTGCAGAATGGTAGAGGTTGACGAGACCAGTCTTTTACGTGGTGTAATGGCTGGACTGGACCAGGTAGAGCTTACGCTCGGCATGATCGTGGGTATTATAATGTAATAGCTGCTGGATTACTGGGTAACTTGCGAAAGACAAATATGTTGGATAGTTCTATATCTGATCACAATCCACAATGAGCTACAAGAACCTATTCCAAGATTAACACTCGATATTTGTCAGACCCAGAGTTTACTGATGGCTGCAGGCATGCCTGGTCCTTTACATTTTCTCGTCTTTGAGGTATGTCTGGGGTTGTTGACGCTTTGGCTGCAGTTAAATCCTTTGCTAAGCAATGGGGACGTAGGAAGGCACAGGCAACTAGAGGGCGGCTACTAGCTTTGTATATGGAGCTTTAAATGTGTCGTTCACAAGCCCCTTCATCAGTTATTCGAGAGAAAGAGTTATTGGCAGAAATAAGAAATATTGAGTCTATACAAGCAACTCAAGCTCACGTTAAGGCCGGTGTGGATTGGTTTAAATTGGGAGATAGGTGCTCTCACTTCTTCTTTAGGGCAGCAAGGAGAAGACGTGTGTCAAGCTCCATATCTTCGCTACTTCTACCTGATGGCTCTGAAATTTCTGATGCTGCACAATTGAAGCAGTTCCTTTTTGATCATTTTTCTGCTTTTTTTGCTGATCAATCTCTGCCCTTCCAAGAGGACATACATGAGGCAGTTTTATCTAAGATCCATCCTATTATTTCCCCACAGCAGTGTGTTCAGTTGGAATCAACTATTACTGTCAATGATTTGCATTCTTTAAAGAAGAATAAGTGCCCAGGCTTGGATGGTTTTCCTGCAGAGTTTTTCCAAGCTTATTGGAATGGGCTTGGTGATGACGTCTTCAATGCTTTCTCTGAGTTTCGCCAGTTCAGGAGCTTAGATAAGATCATCAACACTAGTTGCATTTCCCTTATTCCTAAGTGCAAAGAGCCTAAAACTATCTCGGATTTATAACTTTGCTATCTACGGTGTACAAGATCTTTGCTAAGGCCTTGGTAGAGAAAGTGAAGGATATCTTGGCAGTCTATCTCCTTCACACAATCAGGATTTTTACCTAAGCGTTGTATTCTTGATAAAGTGGCTGCAGCTTATGAGGGAATGTATTGGGCACGTCTTAAGGGTCAGCACATTGTATATCTCAAATTGGATTTTGCTAAAGCCTATGACAATATAGATTGGAATTTCCCACAAAAATACCTTCTGACATTGGGATTTGGAGAATTGTTTACCAGAGATGTTATGAAGCTCCATCTTTCTGCTCGGTCTACTATGCTTTTTCAGGGAGAACCGTCGGCTGTGTTTCCTGTTGGTAGAGGAGTTCGACAAGGATGTCCCCTGGCCCCGTTATTGTTCACTATTGTGGCAGAGGTATTGTCCCAGCTACTCTCTTCGGCTACTCAATATGGCATAATTCAGGGATTGACTATGGAGGATGGTTCTCAAGAAGTGTGTAATCAGTATGCCGATGATACATTTCTCTTTCTAGTGGCTGAGGATGATAATCTTCAGAATACTAAGCTTTTGCTGGACTCTTTCTCCTTGGCATCCGGGGTTCTTGTTGGGTCGCTAAAGTGCTCTGTTTTATGTGGATGTGGATGTTCCTCCCTGTGGTTACGAGTATCCGTGGAAAGTGCTTCCTCAAGGGAAGGCTACTAAACTCTTGGGCATTCCTGTAGGTATACATACTCTACTTCAGATGCATGGGATGTTATAGTGGAAGGCCTGCGTAAAAAACTTTTTTGGTGGAATACAGCTAAGCTTGCTCTGGCAGGGCGGATAGTAGTTTCTAAGCAGGTTCTCAGCAACACTCATGTGTATATGGCATCTGCTGTGCTTGCCTCACAAACAAAGTTTCAAGAGGTCCGTAAACTTCATTTGGGTAGGTACTGAGACAGGTGTAGTTGTGAAGGTCGCTTGGTCCACATGTATCAAACCAAAATTTGCTGGAGGTCTAGGTATGATTGACTTTCATTTACAGAGTAAAATTATGATATCTAAGTTCATTTGTCGCTACTTGGTGGGTATGGTACAGTCACCTGGAATGAGTTTAGTTGTGCAAGCACTTGGGCAGTGTATTCCTTTTGGGAAACCGGCACTTAATTAGAGTAGTTCTTCCTTGGTGTCTCTTTTATCAACTTCGTCCATATCCGAATGCTTCCCCCTTCTTGAAGAGACTGCTTGATTCTTGGGAGACAGTTCGTGTGCTATTTAAGATTAATCCAGGTGTGGATCCACAGGTAGGTTCCATGTGTTGGTGGATTCCTCTAGATAATCACATACCTCTGTGTGCTACTGTACATCCATTGACTCAACGGCGTTGGAGGCTTGCTGATATTCTCACAATTGGTGCTTGGCATGAGGCAGGACACTTGTTGACTTGGGATGCTTTTCAAACTAAGTTTATGCTATCTCGATGGGACAGAGCTCTGTGGCAAAAGCTGGCTGACATTCTGCCAGACGCTCCTTCCCAATCAGTTGATGTGCCTATTTGGACTGGTCCCCAAATTGTTAATGCACAACGTCTTGTGCATTCGTTATATCAAAAGCTGGTTGATGTTGACATTGTCCCCCCTCAGGCTGGCTGGCAGCTCCGCATTCCCCCATGTGGTCCTGGGTCTGGAATAAATTGCTACATCCCAAAGTTTCTACCTTATGGTGGCAACTCATGCGGGTTAATGTGCTGGTTCATAAGTTTTATCCCGACATTTCAGAACTCTGCCCACTGTGTAAGTGGCAAGTTGAGAGTCTCGAGCACTGCTTCTTTCTATGTGACCAAGTTTAGCCAGTTTTGTCATGGTTACTATCTCTCTTCATGTGGTCTTGACTAGCCAACAGGTGCTTCTCGCCATTTATCCTTCCACTTGGAACAGCTTGCAGCAACAGGCTTTCCACTTAGCTTCAGGCTGGTTGTTGTGGTCTATTTGGAAAAGAAGGCGAATGTGTATCTGTAAAGGCTTATCAATTAGTGTCGACCAACTTCTCCATGAGGCGCAAGACTTGGTGAAGGCATATCTATGTTCCCAGCTTGCTCCCAAGAAAAAACGTTCGATTCTTGAGGAATATTTGGGTATCTTATCTTATGCATAGATAGGTGGCTGCACTCAGTGGATTATCTTTGTCTGCTGAGATTTTATTCTTGTCTCTGTATCTATGTGTGTACTTCTTCTGGAATATTGAATAAGAGTTTGTCGTCCTTCAAAAAAAAAAAACAAATAAAAGTTTTTTAGGCAAGTCAAATTGATGATTGAAAAAATGAACTATGCCTGAAGCTCGATCTTCACTACATAATTTTGCAAAGCACATTTCGTATCAGGACTCGATTCTTGCTCTGGTAACCAAGACACATCCATCGATTCAATAGACCAACAAAAGCACTCAAGATCTGCTACATTGTTCCATGTTACCGGCCTTGTTTTCATCACCTGGCCCATTGCCACTATCCACCCTAAAAATCTCATTCAGAACCATACTTATTCTAAAGCATCTTTTACTTAATGCAATTGATAGTTATCCAAATCTAAGCACATTAAAAAATATTGTAGTAGATTAATTTAACTCAATGCACTCCATGCAGATGATCCATTTTGTGTCAAATCTGTGGCAAGCCACCTTGATGATTCATTTCATGTCAAATCTGTAGCATTCTCTACTTCACGATGCTCTCTTCTACTAGTTGGAGCCCATAAAGCCAATGCCATGTCATAAGAAAAATTTGCAACCATATAGTTGCAAGCATATGCTCTTAGACACATATCTAAGTTTTTGTGAAGCCTATTGCACACTTTATACTTCAAGTATCCCATAATACTAAAAATTCTTTGATCTTCTACTGATCCCAGAATCATGGTTTGACATAACACAGCAAGCTTGAAATATTCTAGCATGTGATCTCGCAGAACTTGACTATTGCTTAACCAAACCCACAATCTTGTAATTGAGCCACACTCTTTTGGCTTCTCAGTTGCCTATGTTGAGACCACATGGTCTAGTCAAAACATTGTGATCCCATAAATAAAGCATTTCTGTTGATTGTCCCATGCACTATCTCTGATCCTACAATAATATTTTTTGCAAAATAATCTCTCAAAACAGCAAGCTTACACTTAAAATCTGCTTGAACCTTCTCAATTTCGTCCCTGCCTATCGAGAATTGTGGATAGACAATGGCCATTGCTTCCAATAAGTCATCTCCTAGAAATCACTCTCAGATTTTTGCTGCCAAGGTAGAAGCAACCTTTGCTAGGTTGGATTTCACTGCAAAAACAATTCCAGGAAAGTTATCCCTTGTAACAGGAGTTTGTCGTAGTAGACGACCTCGGGTTATTGACTTCCTTACAAACATCTAAGGAAGACAATTAATAAAAACCAATTACTAATAGTTGGATGAATGCGAAGCAAAATTAGCTTTCATTTAAAAATCTTACCTGGACCAGACGAGACCTTCATACACAAATGTCTTTTTGACTCATCTTGCAACATGCTAGCAGATGTCTCACCCTCAATATGCACCAAATTATGCCATGCCATAAAGTTTTCTTTATGGTATGCCACATCGGGGTCACTAGGATATAATCAATCTAGAGTGATGCACGTCAATTTTCTAGCAGTAACATATTCTGGAATATACATCGTGCATTCTTGTGCAAACAAGATCAACATGTTCATTTCCCTCAACATTGGCAACAAATCTAAATAATGACGTGGATGCTTTCAATATTTATTGAATCAAGACATGCCACTAAATTAAGCAATGTTTCCAAATCCATTAGCCTGTTAAGCAATTCCTGAGCTTTTTCTTTCCCATCCTTCTCTTTCCCAGTTGAGAGTTTATCCATCAGGCCAACCAAAGCTGGGTACTCTTGAAATAAGCATGCCGCTGGTTTGTGAAAGGAAATACATCTCGTGTTCACATTCTTTAGCAATTTAGACCCCTTTGTCAGACCAGCTACATAATTTGTCAATTTACAAATCCTACACAAACACAATTACTGCAAAGACATTTAAGTATTGTATTCCTCCAATAACTTTTGCAAATATAAGATAAATTCGTACCTTTTTGAACTACGGCAAAAAAAAGTTATACGATTCATACGCTAAGTTTTCAATCTTCATGACGGAAGCAAAGGAATCAATGATTTTATATGCAAGATTCATCTGATGGGCCATGCAATGAATTCCCAAAGCATATGGTGCCAAACAGGTCTGAATTCTTATTGCCAATCCATTTTGACATCCCTGCATCACGGAGCAGCCATCCAACCGAATGCATACTAGCTTCTTAGCGATATCAATTTGTGACAACCCCAATTATGTTTTCAAGGAGTCTTCAACGATGCCAAAGATGTTTTCAGCCGTGGCATTCTTTTGTAGACAAGTAATTCCAACATAAAAAGCACGTTTAACATTCTTCACTCATACATAACCAAGATGACATGTCCTTGGCTGAAGCTTCATCCAACGATATTGCAAAATAGTCACAATTACGCATCTCTTCACGCAAATCGGTTACTAGCACTTGATCGATGCATTTGGCAAACTTCTCACCGCTTTGACTGGACCAGTGTGTGGTTGGAAAATCTAAAATGGGCTGCAATACGAGAAGATGCTCAAGAGCGGGATAATCATGCGATGGCTTACCATGCAGTGGCTTATAATTCCATTGGCCTATGAGATGCATGAATGCCACTCTTTGAACACTTACCCTTTATCAACTCATATATACGTTTCAATACATGAAATAATGCTTGCAGTTGAACAACTTTACACTTCAACATTTTATCTGTGATTTTTTGTAACATATTTTTGATTGGTAGTAGAACTGGCAAATCTTCCTTTTCTAAATGTACCTTGTACTCCTCAACAACTGCAAATGTCTACACTCGTCGTTAGATTTCCATCTCACCATGCCCACTTCTTTCCCTTCTGGCATTTTCTTTTTATAAGTCTTGCCAACATGCTTCTCTATAGTGTCTAACTTTAATTGAAGTAAGCATTCATTCTTATTTTTCCAAGAACATGCACCACATCTCATTCTTGTTGCAGCCTTTGACACTCCAATCTCATCATTTTCATTGTATGAATGGGAATATACCTGCCCAATCAGGCTGAAGCTCTCTTCCTTTTGTTCATTTACTAGATTTCCTTTTCCTCTTCTTAGTTTCTACATTCTGTTTCGCATTGCATGAGAGCTGACTATATGGAATGGAGAATGTACTTGCTTCTGCACTTAAATCAGCCTGCACTATGATCTCAACATCTTCTATTTGAGTCTCAACTTCTTGAATATCCTTCAGGTGCATACCAATCTGTTCAGCATTCTGTCCTTTTGTGGCATAGCAATCTATCTTGATTTTTTATAGTAGAAGTTTTCCATATTTTCCTTGGTTCTTTTTGCATTGGTGTCATGATATAAGATATTTTGAGGATGTGATTTTATAAAGTCACACCTTAAGGCACAAATCTAGAATAAACATGGAAGACATAATATAATTGATGCTATCAATTTTAAAAATATCCTTAAGATAATGAGCAACATATATTTATAGTGAATAAAGTGGTCCAAGAGCTAGATGAACATAAAGATATTATCGATTTTTAAATGGTCCATGGAGTAGTAATGAGCAAGTATAGAAATCATTTTTGGGTTGCCCCTGGGGGGTGGGGTGGGTTTTTTTTTTTTTTTTGAGGGGGGGGACCCTTGCTCATGTGGGGTTTCGGCATATTCTAAGTATATGCTAGAATATGCCAAAAACTGCTCCAAACCTGATGCTGCCTGTAAGCTGGCGGTCGTCGATGTTGCTAGGCAGCGGCTAACCGGCTGTTTCTACTAAGTTTTCTTCTGGCGCATGGAGTCATAGGAGCTCGCAGATTGGCACATGGGAAACTTCCTTGCTCCCAACTATTTACTACAGTCTATTTTCTTAGGGCAAGCACTGAATGCCGGCATGAAATTTTGCAGATTCATTTCGAAGGCTTAAGAAAAATGGGAGAAAGAAGTTGCAATGCTGTGGCGAGCAGGGCTGGATGCAAAGACCTGAAAACTTTGGTCATATAAGGACTTGCCCATTTCCTTGATAAGCAAATTTTGTCCTTGCTCTATATTTGAGAAAAAAAATGAGTAAGCAGTTTCATTTGTGATTTGTGGTTGTTAGAGCTAATTTATACTTTTGGCTAGTGTTCTTGTCATACTAGCACAGTTGAATATTTTCACAATGCCTGTTTTAGCGAAAGACAAAAACCTAGCTGTGGAGAATCATCAAATGCATTTAACCCTCTTATATAGGGACATATTGTAAGTGCCACTACACTGCAACATTCTCGTTATAAGTTCTAAGAATGCAATGAAAGTGGCGCCATATTAGGTTCTGGTAGGGAAGGTTTTAGTGTTAAATACTATCAGATGTGCAACATTCTCGTTATAAGTTCTAAGAATGCAATGAAAGTGGCGGCATATTAGGTTCTGGTAGGGAAGGTTTTAGTGTTAAATACTATCAAGATGTGGTTGTAGATTTTTACCTGGGCCATCCTCTTTATACCTTGGATTCACCAGCAGAAATACATGAGTCTAAATGTGGGAATCTCTTACTCTTATTTTTAACCTTAAATTCCTTCACATGCAGCCGCTGCTTGTAATAGATGTCTAGGAGGTATGTAGAACTGGATTCACATTCGTTCATTGTGCTTGTTTATTTGGCGTAATATAATTCTAAACATTTTTTCAATTTTGCAGCATACTGGATTTTCAGGTAAGCCATTTGTTCTTGTCTGTGAGATTGAACAATTGGACCTGATTGTTCTTCGATTTCTTACGTAGTTTACTTCTTACCTTTCTGCACTCAAAGTTCTGTAGTCTTCATGTCGCTGTCCAGTTTTAATATGGTATCAGAGCAGCGAGCCTGAGTAATCCCAAAGACTCAAATCATGTATTGAATATGAACACATATATAAGTACATGGAAAAAGGCATGCCTAAATATGGAAAAGGCATGTCTATACTTGCAAGGGCTAAATATAGAAAAAGGCATGAGAGCCCAACGTGGCATCTCAACACCCCCCCTGCAACGTTGGCCTCTCAATAAAAGAGAACAAAAAATACAATATAATGTCATATACAATTACTCAGAAGGTGACCAAGGATGCACACACCAAACATCCCCCCTTGCAACATTGGTAGAAGAATTAAGTAGAAGAATTAAGAAGCCGCAACTGACTAGTAAAATCTTCATGCTTGGCCGTAGATAATGCTTTAGTAAATATATCTGCTATCATATTATCTGTAGGACAATACTGTAACACAATTGTCTTCTTCTTGACTTCCAATTTAATGTAGTGATAATGAATCGCAATATGCTTAGATTTTGAATGGAAAACCTCATCCTTAGTCAACAAAATAGCACTTTGATTATCACAATATAAAACTGTTGGGCTAATCAAAACCTGCTGAAAAGATTGAAGTAGACGCCGTAACCATATCAACTCTCTACTTGCCATACTAGGCGCAACATATTACGCCCCCGATAGTAGACACCGCAACACAATGTTGTTTCTTCTTGTACCAAGATATCAAAGAATGATCTATAAAAAACATGCACCACTTGTGGAGCGAAAAGTATCGGGCAACCTCCCCAATCCGCATCGATTATAACCAACCAAGCTGTGAACCATGAGAACCTATATCTTGGCGAGCATATGTCAAAGCATAATTTATAGTGCCTTTAAGATAGCGAAGAACTTCGTTTAAATTTGCATTCCAATCTTTGGCGACTGGATTAGACATAAATTGTCCCAATGTGTTAACAACATAACTTATATTTGGTCTCGTAGCATGTGCTAAGTACATTAAAGCACCAACAAGACTTGCATATGGATAGTTAGCCATATCAAGGCGCTTCGGCTTTCTGTTTGAGGACACATCCGCTTAGTCAACTTAACATTAGGCCCCAATGGTGTTAACGGGGCTTATAGCATTAGTCATATCATATTTATCAAGTAACTTCGGAAATATATTTTGGTTGACTCAATCTTATGCAACCTTCTTGACGTTCTATTTGAAGTCCAAGACAAGATTTGATAGAACCAAGATCAACCATATCAAACGCTTGACTCCAAGGCCCGGCCTTGCACTTATTAAAAAATGTAAGATCATTCGATGCTAAAATAGTGTCATCAACATAAAAGCGCAATGAAAGTGAAGACAAAGACCAACTTTTTATAATAAAGATTTGCATCGGCGATGGTGGGTAAGTAACCATCGAAATAAGAAATGCATGCATCTTCTTATACCAAGCACGTGATGCTTGTTTTAAACCATCTGAGCTTTCCTTAATTTGCAAACCAAATTCTCTTGACCAAACCTTATAACCATCGGGTTGTGCCATATAAATATCTTACAGAAGATCTCCATTTAGAAATCTTTGTTTTAACATCCATTTGATGAATATAGAGATTATGATTAGCGCAAATGCTAACAAAGCACGCGCCGCGATGGCAAGGCGCTTTTCTGGTGAGAATGTTTCATGATAATCAACACCAGCAATTTGTGAAAACCCTTTTTGCAACCAACCTTGCTTTAAATCATCAAAAGTACCATCGCTTTAGTTTTAACTCGAAAAACCCACTTACATTTTATAGCTTTACGTCCAGAAGGAAGAGGTATTAAATCCCAAGTGCCTTTACTTATCAAAGAATGATATTCAGCATCCATTGCTTGTTGCCAATGTTCACGTTCATCAGAATTTAGAGCATCATGAATAGTAACAGGCTCAGTAACAGACACAAAAGTATAATAATCACGCAAAGTAATTGGAGGACGCCGTCTAATAATACGAGTGTCATGAAATTCTTGTTGAGACATAACTCTAGAGGATTGTGCAGAATTATCTTCAGGTGATATAGTGTAATGATCATCTAGTGAAATAATATTCTCATGTAACTGATCAGATAAATCTTCATATTCTCCTCCAACACTATCAGGGTAAATCCGAGATATCAGGTAAAGTAAAAGGTTGATGTGACGGTACTTTCTCAACACCACTCATTGAAAATATTTTCATCAGAATACTCACGAAAATTTGATAGGACATCATGATCATGATCATTAGATTGCGAAGGAGATTGGATCATAACATTTTCATTAACAACAGTATCTCTATAGCGGCATAACACAACCTTTCCAGAAACCAAGTCTAATAGTCGATAAGCAGGTGCATTATCAGCATAACCTAAAAAGACAACCTTTTGAGCAACTGGCTGCAACTTAGTCCGTTTCTCCTTAGGAATATAAGCATAAGCCTGAGATCCAAATACTTTAAAATGTTCAACTGTAGGCTTTTTTCCATGCCATACCTCAAACGGTGTTAAACCATCAACAGAAGAAGAAGATATACAATTCTGAACATAAACTGCTGTACTTGCTGCTTCAGCCCAAAACTTTACATCCAAACCAGAATGAAGTAACATACTTCGAATAGCATTTAAAACAGTTCGGTTTTTACGCTCAGCAACCCCATTATGTTGTGGTGTATGAGGAACTGTATACTCTCGCAAAATACCAGCATGAGCACAAAAAGAATCAAACTCATTATTTTTGAATTCACCACCATTGTCACTACGGATACTTTTCAAAGTCTTTTCCTTTTGTAATTCCACCATGGCTTTCCATTTGCAAAATGTAGCAAAAACTTCAAGTTTACTCTTAAGTGCATAGATGAAACAATAACGTGAATAATCATCAATTATCAGTAGAAGTGCTAAAGTAGATTAATTAATAATCTTTGACTTTGCTAATAGCTCAGTGCGCTGATCCAGGAATGGTCACATGTAGAGGACAGCAAGTTGATAGTCTCACCTATTTCTGGTGGCATTACAAATCTTTGTGAGTATATTGCTTCCAACTAGAGGAACGAATCTGTTTAGTCACTACCCAACGGAATATGCAAATCTATTTATGCTTTATGAGAAAAGGAGAGAGAAACAAAACGTTCAACCAAAAGAAAATGCCACATCCTAACTAGATACTATTTTCGTTTTCTATCATGTCTCGCCATCATGCTCTTTGAAGGCTCAAGTATACCTCTTCCCTCCCTAAACATCTAAAGGCTGCTGACGAAAGAAACTGACGAGGGGACCAAAAATTGGAGCAATAAGAAAGAGTAGAGAGCAACAGTCTCTCCAACTGTAACATATGCAATGGTGCTAGTCCGTGATTATCAATGACAACCATATGGAAGAGCAGCTTATGCGAATCAGTATCTTCTAAGCTCTGCGCAGCTCTTGATGCCTTGCCATCATTTATATAATGTGAATCAATGCTACCTAGAACAAATTCTACTAAATACGGAAAATATTTTTATTTAAGACAAAGCATCTTTGCGCTCTATACAAGATGTCTTTCTTACCTGCAACTCACTCTTGCGGTCAATGACAGCATCTGTATTAGGGCCAAATACACGAACTGTCAAAGGATCTTCAGAATCATCAGCAGTCACCTTCAGTACTAATGCCAAAACAATAACATGTTAAGAAAAAGCATACCGCTTTTATGAATCTGAACTCACTGAGTATATAGCATCAGAACGAAATGAAACAAATTGGACTTACGGCATGCTGTGGCGGCCAGCTCGCCGGAATTGGCTATGGCCTCCAAAAAGGGTCATTCATGCTTTGGGGCAAAGAAGATTAACACATTTAGCCCAGTCTGTTGGTGTGCCGCTGCAGTGCCATGCTTATAATTTCATATTCCAGCAGGCTGGGTTGCGAGAGCTTGAATGCTCCGCAATCGCCATAGCAAGAGCTGCAAAACATTTGGGGCGCCATAGCCAAACAGGGGAGAGCTCAACGGCGCCGCTCCGCCAATATCGGGCTTAATCCACTACCGCTGATGTCTATTACTTGGCATTAAAGTCGCGCAAAATGATTAGTTTTTTTGTAGGGTATCATTCGACGGACAATGGCACTTCAATGATTTAATACCACGTAGTTTGCCACGTAATATCCTTAACAAAAAAAACAAAACCTCAACGAAAACCTAGAAAACGTCAACGAAAACCTCGACGAAAACCTTGAACCGAAAAGAGAAAGGGATTCGATCAAATCAAAGAGAAATGGTGGCGAATTGAGCGACTTCTTCCTCCCATCCCATGCCTTCAGAATAGGTAAGCAAGCTTTGCTCTTTTTCTTGTTTCATGAATTCTCTCATGTATTGTAGCTTAGTAACAGAGAATACTGAATGCTTAGGCCATTACAAACTGGTGAAATGGAAGTGCTTGATGAGGAAAGGATTGAGAACTAGGGACATCTGCAAGAACCAAATCTTCACCTTGTAAACCAGCATATTAACAATGAGGAAATAGACGTGCAACAAGATCAAAGGTTGACTAATAACATCCAAGTAGATGGATTATATGGAAATGAGCAATTGCCTATTGAGGGCCCTATGGAGGGCAGGCAAAGAAGAATTCTGCTAGCAATTATTATGTTTATGCGCATTCAAGCCTTTTTATCACAATCATCCCCTTCAATTTCATATGAGAGGTATTTTCAGTACCTAATAGATTCTTATACACAGTTGGTTCGAAGGTTTGATGGAAGAGCATTAAGAGCATCTCCCCAAATCTGGTCATATCATAGACCGTCTACCTTCATGGAAAGCACCTTGCTGAGCTCATACAGTGATAATATGTTTAAGGGAAGGCTTAGATTATCTAAGAAGACTTACTATTATGTGTGTCAAGTATTAGGACCAATACTGACTCGTGAAGATACGAAGATGCGCCAAAATGTCCCTGTAGAGAAAAGAATTTGCATTGCCTTATCTCGTTTGGCCACTGGAAATACGATCAAGGACATTGCAGATCAATACAGTGTTGGATACACTACAGCCCAAAGGGCTATCTCTGAATTCTGTTGTGCTGTCAAGGAAATGCTCCACGATTTATGCATTAAATGGCCCTCACCAGGAAGAATGCAAGATCTTGCATGTGAATTTGAGAAACTCAGGGGCATTCCATATGTCGTAGGTGCAATTGATGGAAGTCACTTGCCCATAATTGCACCTCACGACAATGCACAGGACTATTATAACCGAAAGGGATTTCATTCCGTATTGTTGCAGCTCATTGTCTCATCCAAGGGTGTGATCTGGGACTATGACGTCGGTTGGGCTGGAAGTATTCATGATTGGAAGCTATTTTAAAGCACAGAAGCTGGAAGGAGGATACAAGCATGCCACCTTGGTAATTTTTGCCTTGTTGGAGATGCAGCTTATCCACCACGCCCGTGGATGCTTCCACCATTTAAAGGGCACAAGGACGGCTTAAGCAAGTTAGAATACAACTGGAACTATCTTCAATCAAGCACGAGAATGCCTGTGGAATGCGCATTTGGTATGTTAAAATCTAGATTTAGGATTCTTTTGAAAAGAAATGATACGAACCTAGAGAAAGTGCCTGAGATAGTGGCCACTTGTCTTGTTCTGCATAATCTTTGCATTCGGCATGGTGATAACTTTGATCAATCATGGGTTAGTGAGGCCAAGATGGAACTTGAGAATGCTGTTGCGGAAGAGAAGAAAACTAAGAAGTTTGAGAGGCAGATAAAGCGATTAAAGGTACCAGATACAGAAATTGCTAGGGCTGCAGCGTATGGAGTTCATAGAGTCAATAGTGTCAATCTAAATCCATTGGAGGCCCTTGCAAGGACACTCGAAGATGATCCAAAGGAAATTTCTTTTTTGATTGGGAAAGCTAACATGAATGTTCAGGAAACTTCTCAAGCCAATGAATGTTCAGGAAACTTCTCAAGCCAATGCTGCGCGTAGAAATGCACTAGCAAAAGCACTTTTTGAGAAGAAGATAGATGAGATTGTACATGAACAGTTTGAAGACTTGGAATATGATTCCCAGTCTAATTGAAGACATAGAGTGCTTATGCTTCTCCATTTTAACAAATGTTTTCAAATATTTCTGTGTTTCTCATTTAATATGCAGCCTCTAGTTTATGGATTGCTTTCTGAAACCCTGTTCATATGCAATTTGTTATAATGTATAAAACGTCCACTATTGGACACTTTTCATGCGGTAGATTTCTTGTGTACTCCAAAAATAATTTAACTATGGCATATATAATTATTAGATATCCTTGTGCAGGGCCTTGGGATTTGAAGCCACAATTAAAGTAAGAATTAATGTTGGAAATTTTGCCCTTGAATTAGGAAATAGCAAGGATGATTGCTTCTGTGGACAAAGATGAGAATAACATGTTGGACTTCAAAGAATTCTGCAGTTTAATGACAGAAAAGATGGGTGAGAGGGAATTTAAGAGTGACATGAGGCGAGCCTTTGAGCTTCTGGATGTAGATGGAAATGTAATTTTCTGCTTTAATGCCTGAAAGATATGTGTTATTGATATGATCTATAATAAGCATATAAGCCTCTGAATAAATTACAGGGCAGCTCGAGTGTCTGTTCTAATGGAAAAATGGGTAACCAGGTGCAGATCATGTTCCTCAATTAATAGATAATCCACCACACTGGAGCCGCCCCTTGGTTCTCCTGTCTACAAGTGCAGCAGCTGGAAGATGGCCCTTGTGCCAACCCATTACAAATAACCAGGTCAAAGATACCACCCAGCAACAACAACTGCCTGCCATAGCGCGAAATATGGTTGTCGTCTGATATCCTTGACCAAGCCACCTCTGCAGGGTTCAACTGCAAGACGTCCTCTGCCAGGGGCTCAAAGTTTGGGACCTGCTTGGCTCCTGTACGTGCATTAAAGTCGTCAAGCAACATAACCTTGCCCAACTGTTTGGGCTGCTGTATATCATCATATAGATCGACATAGGGCTCCAATCTATCCACACCCGAATGAGTGTTATGAAAGTTGCTCTCGGCTTGTGGAAAGTAGCATGCTGCTATGAAGAGGATGCTGCCACTGTCATGCTGCACGCGCACCCACAAGTAGCGATTGTACCTGTCTGTTTTGTGGAGCGAGACTGAGTGCCCCAAGGTTGCACGATAGTAGCAGGCAACCCCGCCATGCCCTCGCTTGCCTGTGCACTCATTCAACACCGAAAAATGCAGATAGCCTGGGAGGTTCGGCAGTCTGTGCCCTGCATGTTTCCATGTTTCCATGAGGAAAATGAGATCAATATCCGGTGCAATAGAGTTGAGACTCTCGCCTTTCTGCCAAGGGAAGCCCCGACAGTTTCAAGATACCATCCGGAGGCACAGTTCCTATTTGTTGGCATTTGATGTAGACACTCGATGATCTGTTCTGGTTGCAAGGGGAGCAGTGTGCGGCGCCTGAGCAGCAGTTGCAGGAGCAGTTGGAGCAGCGGGAGCAGGAGGTGCAGTAGGGGTACTGGTGGCAGTAGCACGAGTGGCAGCAGCTTGACGCATTGAAGCTTAGTATTAAGAAATAATGTCAAGCTTAATGTTTGAGAAGCTTATGATTCAAAATTTGAAGATCTCAAGTTTTAGAGCGGTATCCGATGCTTTATCAAAGCGTCCCCATTTTTTCCTTGGTCAGTTGGCCCTGCCAAAAAATACTCCACATGGCGGCGCCGCTAAAGACAGCCGGGGACATATTACGCGTGGTAAAATATATAGAATTTTACAGTAATTTCAACGAAGTGTTTATTACGTTTCAAGGAGGCATTTGACATGCCCACATAATCTCGGCAAAACAAAGATTCTTGAACACAAGCACAAAATAGAAACAAGGGTAGCTTATTTTTGCTGCGGCACGTTATTGTGTTGGGATGTGGTAAGCCCCTACACAGCAAAATGGAAGTCGGGGTACCTCCATTCCACGTTACTGGCTATGTAAAACGCTGTGTACTTATTTTGTGATATAGCTATAACATGTCAAAGACTCGGACATACCATGGATATACCCATGGTTTAAACATGACGGCGTCCAATATAAACAACGCTCCTGGAAGCCTAGCATTGTGGGATTTTGAAGTTGCCTCCCTCCAAAAAGCTAAACAAACATAATTTATTTCTCAGCGGCACTTTCTTTTAAAGCAGAATCGCCTTTTATTATTTCAACAAATTCCCAAAGCTACTCTTCATCTCACATTCCAACATAGTAGTAGACTTGGAGAAATATCTAAAGGAAGGAAGCCTACTATACAGTTTTTTTGTAGAGGACGTTTAGCAGTTGTGGGCTTGGGAGTTTTTATGAGTTTTTGCTTTTAAGATACCCTTTTGGTCAAAATTTTGAGGCAACATTTTTAATCTTCCTTGCCTAAGATCAAAACATCAACTAGCACTTATAGACTAAAGTTGATGACAATGTAATCAACATGGTTTGCTTTGAAATAATACTCTGGAATTAGGGTTTGTACAATGTTACTAGACGAATATTTATCGGTGCAATTTAAACTATTTTTTTAAACCTAAGCCAAGCATCATTCTGCCTCGCTAAGTTGTTGAGCTGAACATGTTGCCCTCACTTGAACGTAAAGGTAAGATTCCACGTGCCATTGGCAATTCTAGCCTAGAATATTCCTCCGCTCGTAGGTCCACCTCAAAATTTCTCTGGCAGATATCCTCGATCCATGGATTTTCTTATGCATAAATAGACAAGGGGAGTATAAGAAAGAAAGGGCATGAGAGTTTTTTATTTTTTGTCCATGTTGTTATCGTAGTCTTGTGCAAAAATATTTTATAACGAAGGAAGTGTTAATGGTTCTAGAGAGGCCATTTTTGTTTATAAGGGCCTCGTAATGCAAAGGCAAAAATGCATTAACTAAACAAAAATGAAAATTGTTCTTCCAATTTTCTGTTGGTCAAATACAATGTGAAGACATAACTAACCACCTAGCCATCGTAGAATGATGTCATTGAGTTATGGTATAAAACAAACAAGCAACTTTCTTTTTGTGTTTTTTTTTTTGTTTTCAATGATCGAACATTTAGAACCAATATTTTGATAGAGGCTCGCGAAATAACAAATAAAATCAGACCATCATAAGAAATGTATTCAATGCGTGCTTGTTTCGTGCTTGTTTCGAGCATGGAAGTATACGCTCAAAAGGAAACTTGAGCAATTTCAATTACTCTTGTAGTAAGAGTCTGCTATATGATAAAAAATGCTCAAGTAAATAGAATTTAAAAATGTGAATTTTAAGCATGAATATTTTGTCAGGCATTAACTCGCAATAAGGACACTATTTATGCTAGCAATTTGCACAGTTTGACAACAAACCTATTCATGTCACGGTTTTTCCCCCAAACAACCCTTGGACCCCCTGGGAGTAAAATGGACAATACTACGCTTGATGCGCCTCCTGTTTGGGTCCCATAGACCAATTGGTCTCCGTGGACGATAAAAACTTTATTCTATTCTTCTATCAATTTGCATGATGAAAGCTTCCATACTGTAGATTCTTCTTCACATGTCTCCTAAAAATAGGGGAACTCTTCTGTTGAAAATAAATCTATAGAAACATGAATGCTAAGCAACACCATGCAACAATTTGGAGGACCGTTTTTTTCAACCATTTTTGTTACCAAAGAGTTGGCACTATAATGTATAGAGAGTTCTGTGATAAATAACCCTTGATAAGTCATCATGTCACCAACTTGATTAAACTTCCAACTGGTCAGGTGCTCCTCGTCCTTGGAGAATCTCTATGGAGAGCTAGCTGCATGCATGAATGATATGGTCATGTAGGTCATGATGTGCGAAGGGTCAATGACCTCGATTTTTTCAGCTCCTTTATATTTGCATATAGATCAACAATTGAACAAATTTATCACTATTATATTGCTTGTATATTTAGTGTATTTGTGCCCATCTTCAGAGTTCCACAAAGGTTGATCTTGCTGGACTTGTAGTATCTGCATAATTTGGCATAATTTGGCTTTGCAAAATTTAGTTTCATCTACCCACCAAATGAGCTTTGGTAAAACGGTTCATATCTCATCTTAGCACTGAATCAATCAATTTTCTAGTGATCGTTGCATTGAAGGACAAGAAGGCATTTGGCATCTATGCGAGATATGAAGGAACAAATATTTCGGCAAGGTCCCTTATAACAATTGAGGCGACCATTTTCACTTTGATGAATACTTAAAGCCTTAGAATAACAACCTTGTACAATCAGTTGAGGAGCCATAAAAGTAGTTCACTACATCAACAAGCTTGTGCATTTTTTGTAGACCTCTTAGCATGTTGAAGACCCTGCCAAATTAAAATCAATGTCAAATTAGCATTTTAACATTTTAATTCTAAACTTACAAAATCTAACAAGCAAAACCTCTTAGTAGAGTGGTTCTAAAGACCCAATAGAACAAGGATGCAACCTTTCATTCTATATAGCTGCCCCCTATTAAAAGTCAACCTGGAATGGTGTGTTGGAAGAGATAAAATAAACGTCATGCCACGACAAGATTTCCCTATTCATACTCAAACCTTTCCTTACAGCAAATGCCCAGCCACCTTGGTTGCCGCTTTTGTATAATTTTAAAGGTATATCAGTCATGACTAAGTGTTATATAACTCTATTTGAATTAACACATGTACAACATGCATTTGTGCTTCCATATACATGGACCTAACGCATGAACTTAGACTCATACAAAATTGTACTAGCTGGAGGATAAGACAATCTAATGTGATATTTCATTCACAGATAAATACTGTTATATAAAGAGAATAATCACCACAGTCAAGTGCTGATCATTGCATACTCCTCCAGGATCTTGTCCACAGTCTCCAAATACAAAAATTTTGTTCAGTGTGATATTACCTCTCATAAGCCTTTTTGTAGCAAGGATCTGCATAATCCATACCTTCAATACATCTATAACAACTGATAATTTTTCTAATTAGTACTCTCCAACAACCTCAAATATTGAAGATTTGAGCATTTGCTATTTCGACGCATGAGGGGCAATTTGAGGCCATAACTTTGCCCCAAAAAGATCTGAAGGAAAGAAAAAAGGCCAAAAATGCTTGTACCTGTTGTTGTGAAAAAAAAAGAAAAAAAAAAAAGGAAGGTTGAGGTTTCAAGCACTTAGTTGATGGAAACGAAGGTCTTAAAGTATAAAAGGTGATCTGCGGCCCTCATTCTACTCAGAAATTATATGTTTTAACCTTGTGGGATCAGGGGACACAGATTGTTGAGATTCTTCATCAGGGCGAAAATGTGGGATCGGGGCGAAAATGTTTTTCAAGGTTGGACACCTAGGTTTAGATGGCCCGTTCGTAAAGGCAAAAAGTCCGGCAAAAAGGCTCGAAAGGGCCCTTCGGGATCTATACAAAGGTGACGAATTGTGAAGCCCATTAATAAAAGGACGCGCTCCATTGTCTGGAAAAAAACTGTAAGTAGGGTTTGTGTGTTTGTTTACGTGAAATCGAACAGCCAGAATTGCCGGAATGGAGAAAGAGGCGATGGAGATGAAGAATCTGAACAAGCTATATGGAGCAGTGTATCCAAAGCTGCTCAAGATTTATGATTTAGTGAAGGTGATAGGGGGAGGTCGGCAAGCGACAGTATTTCTGAGCCAAAACAGGAGCAACAGAAAGGAATTTGCATGCAAAAAAGCACAATTTCATTAATTATGGACAATACCTGAATTTATGGACCATTTTTTAGTACACTTACATGAATGACTCTTTTTCATACACTAGTTGACATCCCCTGCGAGTGATGCATATGCCTCAGCAGCATGCACGGGTATCTTAATAGTATTAGGTATCTTCTTCTTGTTTGATGGCTCCCAAGCGTAGTCGATAGTCTCCAGTTCTATGCGGTCACTTGCAGTCGTTGGCCTCCATCTCTTCTTCCAGCATGGCTGGAGTACATGGCTGGAGTACATAGATAATAAAAACAACTAAACATCTGTGACGTTCCAGTATACGGCCCCAGGACGTATACTGTACTGCCTCGTCACGCGTACACGCCACTCCGACTGACGTGTACGCCGATGTGTAGCCAGGTGGGTAGCCCTAGGGGGCAACTTGCTAGGTATGTGCATTTATTATTAATGTGCACATTTACCAATGTGCACATTAATGTGGGCACACCTTTCCATGTGGGCACATTTTGCCACCTAGCCATTAAAGGCAAGTGGGCCCATTTCCAATTATCCCACATGCCTAAAGGGATAATTGGAAACCCTAGCCCTAAACCCTTGTCTATTTAGGTTAGGAAAACCCTAACTTACTATTTTCGTCCATAGGGTTTTAGAGCTCTGTTTTGGCTGCCCCACGAGCCAAAACTGCCTCCCAAACTCTGCCCAAGCGAATTGCACCATTAGTTTCCCTTGATTGGAGCAGTTCAGCAGGATGGTCGAACTCAGATCAGGAAGAGCAACCCAAGGATCATGTATTTAGTCAATTTAATAGCTTAAACCATCTTCCAGTCATAGAATCAGTAGGTTTAGCCTATTAAATTGCCCATAGTAGCCATCTAGGTTCTCAGATCCCAGACACTAACTAAAGAACCTAACTCTATGATATAGATTAGATCTAGTTCTTTAGTTCTTCTGTGATGTATATGGATGATGTATCTCTGTGAACTCCTTGTATTGGGAAGGGGGGTAGAGGCCCTAAGGCTTGGTAGTTGATGCTCCTAGAAGTAGCCTCTCTAGCACACTGTAGATTCGGCCTGTGTACAAGAACCACACCGGGTTGTGGGTGAAGGGGCCAGACTGGCCAAGAAGGAGGTTCATGTTCTGACTCTTGAATGATCCCTCTGGTGTGTAAGGCCTACCAGGGATCATTGTGACTAGGCCCAATAGCTTACCACTGAGTGCGGGTAAGGTATGGGCTCGACACCCGTGAAGTGGTGTTCACTTTCCAGTGGGTTCAGTCGAGTACGGGCAGTGGCCCTCTAGTCACCTTGAGTCAGCATGTAGATCTCTGGAGGGAGTGATCCCTACCTGCCCCATCGGAACTGGGGAGATGAAACCCAGGAGTAGCCCTTTTGGCTATGCATCCGGCGGGCTACAGTCAGGTCCCAACACTTTTCAGCCTACTCTGCAAAGTGTGCACAGGAGGGGCGGATGGAGTGGACAACCCTATGCCATGTTCTTATGCCAGCCAAATCCGTTGCCATGAATTCTGTCTGCAATGAACTCTGGAGACCCAAGCCGTCAGTCATCCCTTCGAGTCTGAGCCTTGGGTAGGTTTTCCCTTATGTATGATGTTGATCATTGTCTATGCAGATGTTGATGCGCCACCCTTCTAGGTGGATGGATGATTATGTTGTATACTGACATGTATGTTTACGCTTCCGCAGCTAGGTAGGCCCTGAGGGAGACAGGGTAAAATGACCCCTTCACTCTTCCCACTGGGACTCGTTACGGGTGCAGTGATGTGTGGAGGGCCCTGTATCAGTGTGGAGCTGGTATGGGGGAAGAACTCCTGTTGGTATACGGTGAGGGCACCGTATGCGAGTAGGGGACGTCACAGTGGTATCAGAGCAATGTTCTTGGAGACCAAGAGCAAAGCACTGACCATGCTCCCAGTAGTACTAACTTGATAGGATCCTCAAGCCTCGAAAAGTGGGAAATTGTTTTCTCATTTTTGTAGTTTATGCTAAGCTAGTAACAATTAAGTGAACTGGAACTTAATAAGACTAAAAAGAATGAGCCAAAAACTCCCCAGGCAAAGTGGTCTCACAGCTCGCGCCTGGTCAAAGAACTGCACTTTAGTTTTTGAACGAGGCGCTACCTGTGAGACATTGAGCCAAGAAAAACCTTAAATCTTGATAAATTCACCAAAGTAATATGGTAAGGCGAGTTCCAAGGTAAGAATCAGTTAGAATAGTATCTTTAAATCACTTAAACTAGTTAAAAATGTGTAAGATCTCACACGTCACGCCTGGTCTAAAAACTAAACTCTAGTTTTTGAATGAGGCGCTACCTATGAGACCAATAATTAAAAATCGCTAAAATAAGTGTATGTTTTAAGTAAATAGGTGCCTTGGCACGTTAAATAGAGCAACTTAGATTTTGACCTAAAATTTCTCCAAGCTATAAATAGATGTAGACCCCACCCATTTGCACGTTCCCGCCCTAGAAATCCGCTCTCCCGCACTTAGGCGATCTCTGGGCGCTGATATCCGATCGACGAACCGACAAGCATGGCACGAACAATGCATCGCCCGAAGCCTGCGTCCCAGCGAAACGCACCAGCCGCCCTGACGCCAACCTCATTCGGCCAGATGCTTCGCGGACAAAGCTCGCTGGGGGTCAGTCCGTCTTCAAGCGAGGAGAGCATCCCAGAAGATCAAGACACATCTGATCTGATTGATATTTTCAATCAGCAGGTGGATCAAGACGAGGCCTCATCACCAACCTCCATGGACGAGGAGACAAGGGAAGTTTATGAGGAGATAGAGCGGGAGATTCAAGAGCAGGAAGGGAAAGAGGACCACTCTGATGCAGCAACAGAGATCCTCGAAGACGAAGAGGAGGAAGCACATCGGGAAAGGAGGACAAAGGAGCGGCAAGAGCACAGCAGGCCAAGGCTCGACCCAAGCGAAGAAAAAGACCTCGCGGCATGGATTGCAAAACACGAGAAGAAACAACGGCCACGGAAAGGTGAAGAGGAAGAGGGAAGAAGAGGCGAAAGCGGCCGAGGAGAAGAAGAAGGCAAAGGGGAAATTCATGGAGGGCCCAAGGAAGCTGAAGGACGTTCCACCAAGAAGGAAGCCCAACCCCAAGGTCGTCATCAACGAGCGGCCAGCCGACCAGCCCCCGAACCCCTCCGACGACTCCTCCGACGAAGACTACATCCCCAACACCGGAGGTGGAAGCTCTTCTAAACCCCCGGACGGCATCGGAAGCGGTAGTACCTGAAAGGCGACAAATACCGAGGGACCAGCGGACCAAGTGCGTAAAGCCCCCTCCTTATCCGAAGTGGGACAGGAAGAAGCAACCACGGCCTGCCCGAGAGGCCTACGTCACGGACCCCTTCAAGATCTATCAGCGAAAGATGAAGGAGCACGAAGCATATATGAAAGAGTGGGAGGCTTACAACTCCTACTACCAGCAGAACAGGGTCAGAACGATCGAGGGCGGACATCCAACGAAGAGCCAGACTCTAAGGCCGCCACCACCGAAGCCCAAGGTCCCCAAGAAGCCAGCCAAGAAGAAAGTCGCCAGGAAAGAGGTGGAGAGAAGAGCACTGAGGGAGATTAGGCACTTCCAGCGCAGCTACGGCCTCCTAATTCCCCGTGCCCCCTTTGCTCGTCTGGTTAGAGAAGTCATGCAGGATTTTAGGACTGACATGAGGGTCACAAATGAGATGCTGCTGGCACTGCAAGAAGCGGTAGAGCAGAGGATAGTGCAACATTTTGAAGACTTGACGCGCTTGCACTGTCCAGCAAAGCGAGTAACCCTCATGAGAAAGGACATGCAATTAGCTACTCTAATTAAGGGAGATCCAAAATAAATATTTTGTGAATAATCGAAAATTTTGTAGTATAAATCAATTTTGAGTACTTCACATGCCTGAACTTGTTTAACTAGGACAAATTAGCAGGTTTTAGTCTTTGTTTTAATAAAATAGGACAATTGCAGACCGAAAGGTGTGATGTCTCACAGGTCGCGCCTGGTCAAGAAACTAAACTTTAGTTTTTGGACGAGGCGCTAGCTGTGAGACCTTGCCTGTAATTGCCCAAGACAGCTCCAAATCGACCAAATAAGGGGTCAATTCTACCTGATTTGAGGAGTCCATCACCCTTACACCCTTATTTTACCTAAATTGGACATGTTTTGATCAAAATGGGACTGATGTCTCACACGTCGCGCCTGGTCAAGAAACTAAAGTGTAGCTTTTGAACGAGGCGCTACCTGTGAGACCTCCTACCATTTCTCCACCATAACTTGTCCAAATGATCTCCAACATGTTATGTTAAGATCTTTAGGTAACCCAGTCATGCTCAAACCCTTAAAGTAGTCTTCCAACCCTCATTTAGACCTCAATATAGGCTAGAATTGGCCAACCCCAAGAATTTCCCAAGTCACCCAAAAATTAGGGTTTTGCCCTTTTCTATAAATAGGTCCCTCATTTCTTACGTAGCACCCTATGAGTTTGCTCCTGCTCCCTTAGCCGATTTTCCAGCTCCCTGAGGCGCTCTTGCAACCGTTTGCTGCTCTGTTCCTCATTAAACTCATGGCAACCTCTGATTTCAGAAGATGGTACAGCGCCAGCGCTCATGCTGCCGAGGCTGACATCGATGAGATTTTCCGTGTCTTCCGGAAGGAGATTGATGTCCAAGCAACCTTGCATGCAACCCCAGCCTATAGCAGAGTCATGTCTGAATTTCAAGCTAGGGTAGAGCCATCATTAGTGCAGCTTCCACCTTGCGTAGGCTACTTTGTTCCTAGGCAATCCCTTCAAGCAGCCTTAGGCGATGTTCCGAACATTGCCAAGTACCTCACAAACAAGGCCCAGCGCACGCCCGAGCCAATGGTCCTGACTGTCAACAGGACCAAATACTTCTCTTTCAACACTGCCCTAGCAATTTTTCTTACCCACCGTGCCGAGAACCCCATGGGAGAAACCTCCATTCCACCCATGGACGTGGACCCATTAGCCACAGCAGCAGCACAACAGCTCCTTACACAGTACGAACAGGAGCAAGAAGGAAAAGAAGAAGACGAGGAGTCAGAAGAAGAGGATGAAGACTACGTCGAGCTCGACCCAGCGGAAGAGCAGCGACAAGCAGAACAAGAGTGGCAAGATTTCGAAAGAAGCCGGCAAACTCTTAGGATCGCGCCACCCCTTGGGCTAGGCATCACAAGCCTAGCCCCCATCATTGTCGAGGGCGAAGAATTTTTGCTCCTAAGCGACATCCAAAACCTCCCGGAGTGCAGGGAAAGGGAGTATCGACCGGACGAAATTGCTGCACCAACTCCGGAGAACAGACCTGGACGACTTCATCGTCCGAGGAACCTCCGACTTCCCACTCCAAGTAAGGGAAGCCGACACTTACACGGGAGAGTCAACCTCCGATATCCAAGCCTACAGCAACATCAGGCAGATTATGGAGGCAGACAAGGCCGCAGACAAACTACCGATGGAGGAAGAGTTCCTTGCTCTACAGGATCAGATGGGGATCCGCCATGCGACCTCGAACATCTTAACGGCAAGCTCTTCGGCAACGCCTCCCCGGGAGAGAAGAGGCGAGTTCGATCTCAGGAGAGCTTCAGCAACAGTCAGAGACTACAGGGAGCTCACCACGATGGAGGTTGATGACTATGCGGGTAGACACAGAGCTGGAGGCCGAGCGGGCGAGGACCCGTCACGCAACGACAGGTCGTTGCGGTATTACCTTCCCCTACTGATGGATGGAAGAATAGCGGTAATTCACCGCAAATTCACCCCCAGGGGCGAGGAAGGAGTATCGATGCTAATTGCACTCTCAGGCTTTGGCCGGCATGCTCAGTTAGCTCCAAACACCGAGTATGCCATCCTGGTGAAGAGAGCGGTAGCACTCGATGTTTTTTACTTCGCCATACCTTACAGACGGCAGGGAAGACTGGCAGTGACTGCAGCCTATACCTCCGAGCGCAGGATAGAAGATTTGGCGAGAGCTTTGCAGGGGGGATCTTCAATCAATGTCCTTAGGAACTTGGGTCATTCAGTGGGAACAGCCCAAGTGAAGAAGTTCCTAGAGGATAATCCATCATACCGGCGATTCCAAGAATAGTTAGATTCTTGATCCCGGGGGTTTTTGTATTAGAATATGATATCATATAAATATAATTTCTTTTGCACTTTAAATGTTTTGTTGATGTATTTTGTATCCCCAGCTATACCAACAAACATAAATAATGCAAGAGAACAAGTAAAACTAACCATATAGCCATGAACTACTTGTGTATGCAGCTAGAGGCCTAGGCCCAGGGGAACGACAACGCCGAGAACATATGGAAGAACAGAGTCCGCCCAGGCCACCCCCGGCAAGGAACTTGTTCGAGGAATTTGGACCCATAACCCCGGAAGAGGAAATATCACAGATGTTTGGGGTCTGGGTTCGGGAACTCCTGGAAGACAGCCCTCTGTGAGGACCCGTGGATCTAACAGGAGAGTCCGGGGGACTATGTCACGCGGGATTTGCAAGAAGAGAAGAAAAAGAAGAAAACAGAACAAATGAGAGAAAGATGATAAGCTTCCTTGATATCAATGATGAAAATACATGAGCTCTCGCAATAGAGAGAAAACTGAAAGGAGACAAGACTCAAAACTCATCTAAAAAACTTATGTGCTAACTCTACTCATATATATAGTACAATGGCCTTGGGCCCAATATAGACACTCTGACTGATCTCGGTGCCGACTCCTGGAAGGAGGCCTGATTTGCAGGAATGTTGGCGGTGCCTCTTGAAGTGCCTAGAATCACGCTGACGCTGACGCGGGCGGTGACGGGCCGTCACTTGTCTGAGCGGCGCCTCTTGTTGACAGCCACAGGCTTTGACTGCGTGGTCTGCTGCTTGGTCTTCTGCGGAGCCTTGGATGTCTGACCCGTGGCTGACTGAGGATCCTTGAGCTTGACCTGGTCTGTCGTATGCATGAATAGTCCTGTACCAGGAGGCACAGGACTAACAACAGATGAGGACGGACCTGGAGCAGATAAAGGCTTTGCTGGCCGCGCAAGCAGGAGCGGGTTCGGTGGGCAACGCTCAGTTGCCACAAGCATCAGCTCGGAAAACAGGAAGAGACAAGAAGAGGAGCAAGAGAAGGAGGTCCTCCAGCTCGGAATCCTCCGACTCAAGCTCGGATTCAGACTCCAACTCCGAGGAAGAGGAAGGCCAGGCCCAAGACCGTACAGATGGAAGGCAGAGGGTCACTACAGATGGAAGGCAGAGGGATACCACAGATGGACGACAAAGGGACACAAGAGCCTCTGACTACCAGAAGAAGGTAGACTCTGCATTGGGAAATGTTTGGAAGGCCAGGAAGCTCGAGCAATTCTCGGGCGAGAACAGGTCAGGCATGGAGGCGGAGGCTTGGCTCGACGAGATGAGTGAATACGGCAACGCGTATGGTATGAAGGATAAGGATAAAGGCAGGGTGGCAACAGCTAACCTGAAGGGTGCAGCACGCATTTGGTGGAAGGGTTATGCCAAGGCCCATGGCTTAAGCAGGGATGCTTGCAGGTTCAGGAAGTTCGCTAAAGCCTTCAAGCGCCATTATGTCCCGAGAGAGCATAAGTCCAGCATGATGCAGCAGTTCTACAGGTTGCAGCAAGGCAACAAATCAGTCCAGAAATATACAGAGGAATTCATGAGGCTAAGGCTTTATGTGCCAAAGTTGGGTGAAAAGCATGTAGTGGAGAGCTACATCGAGGGGCTGAACGAAGAGATCCGCAAGTTTGTAAGGGCAATAAACCCTAAAACAGTATCAAAAGCGGAGTCCAAGGCAATAAGCTTGCAAGGAACGGGGCCTCAGAATAGCGGGCAGAGGCAGCAGTATTACCAGGATAAAGGCAAGGCAACAGGCAGTTATAGCCCTAGGGCAGCCAGCCCGGGCCCAACTAGAGCCCCATATGGTGGCAATCAGGGGAAGCAGCAGGAGAAAAAGCAGGTGTCCTTCAAGGACAAGCAGGAGGGGTCAAACTACTCCAAAGCAGTGCGATCCTTTTTGCAGGCTATGCCCAAAGAAAAGAGACAGGAGTGCATAGAAAAGCAGCTTTGCTTCAGGTGCTTCCAGCCAGGCCATAGGACAGCGAACTGCCCATACGTCATGAGTGCAGCGCTAGCAAAGCTGGGAGATTGGGACACTTTGTCTGACGACGACGGCGAGGAAGCCCGCGACTACATTCAGGGTGAGTGTCATATCTTTGCCGCAATAGATACAGAGCAAGCAGAGAGCCAGTATAAGGTAATTTCCACAGTAGGAAAGGCCAAGACCAAGTCCTTCATAGTCCTGATAGACTCAGGAAGTAGCCATAACTTTGCATCCCCCAGAATGGTTCAAATGTTGAAGTTGAAACCACTAAAGTCAAAGCCAAGGCCTGTTGTCTTAGCAAGTGGAGCAGTAAGGCAGACGGCAGGCAAGAGAATTAACTTCGACATCGACTTGCCAGGGATTAATATCCAGATGGGAGCAGAAGTAATGGGCATTGGCAAGTACGACTTGATCATAGGAATGGAGTATCTTGGACCAGCAGGAGCCATCATTGATTGTGGAAAGCGGAAAGTGACCTTCCCAACACCCGACGGCAAGATCATTGAGATCACAGGTAAAGAAGTTGTTCCTGTCATGCAGTGTATGTCTTCTAAACGGCTGTTCAAGTGCATCAAGAGCAAGCAGGTGGCATACATCTTCAAGCTTGAGATTGAAGAGCCGGAGTCAGAAGAAAGTGAAGAAGATAAAGTACTCAACAAGTTGCCCAAGCAGATAGCTAAGTTGATCACGGAGTTCCACGATCTCTTTTCGGATGAGATCAAGCAGCTCCCTCCTTATAAGGGAGTCGAGTGTGAGATAGCACTCGAACCGGGAACGAAGCCGACAAGCAAGGCTCCATACAGAATGACGACGCAGGAGTTGACGGAGATAAAGAAGCAATTGCAGGAGTTGCTCGACCTAGGCTTCATTAGACCTAGTGTCTCGCTATTTGGAGCACCCATTCTCTTTGTAAAGAAGAAGGATGGCAGTTTAAGGATGTGCATAGACTATAGGCAGTTGAACAAGCACACCATTAAGAACAAGTATGCGCTCCCAAGATCAGACGATTTGATGGATCAACTCCAAGGTGCAAAGGTCTTCTCCAAAATCGACTTAAGGTCGGGCTATCACCAGATTCGGATAAAGGAAGAATATATTCATAAAACCGCTTTCAGAACGCAGTATGGGCACTATGAATTCACGGTAATGCCTTTTGGCTTATCAAACGCCCAGCAACGTTCATGAGGCTCATGAACGATATCTTCAGGGAGTTCCTAGACACCTTTGTGATAGTTTTCTTTGATGACATTTTGGTGTATAGCAGATCCCTTGAAGAGCACGTGCAACACTTAAGAAGAGTGCTGGAGAAGTTGAAGAGGCACCAGTTGTACGCCAAGTTGTCAAAGTGCCACTTCGCGACGGAGAAGGTGGAATACCTTGGTCATTGATCTCAGCAGAAGGAATCTCGACGGATCCCGCCAAGATTGAAGCAGTAATTCAGTGGCCGGCGCCGAAAAATGTGCATGAGGTCAGAAGTTTTCTCGGGCTAGCAGGGTACTACAGGAAGTTCATGAAGAACTTTGCTAAGATAGCGGCCCCGCTAACAGACTTGACGAGGGCGGAGAAGGTGAAAGATTGGGCAGAGCATTGGGGTGTAAATATGGTAATGCTACCCAAAAAGCACCATCCGGACAAGTGCTTTAGGTGCTTTGCTTGAAGACATTTTTCTTCAACGACCTTAGAGTTGTTACTTAAAAAACAATATATATGATGTAGGAAGGCAAGGAGCGATGATATAGATCTCGTGGAGGAGCGTACAAATTGTGGACGTCAAGTTATGACACATTTTTTCTTAGTCATAGGTGCTTTAGGTGCTATGTGCTTTCGCGCTTTTTTGGGTAGCATTACCATATTTACAGCCATTGGCACAAGAAAGCCCAAGCAGGGTTTGAATTGTTAAAGGAAGCTTTAACAACCGCCCCAGTCTTAACCCTGCCGGACCCAGAGAAAGATAAGCTTGTAGCCACAAATGCGAGTAAGATAACTACAGGTGCAGTGCTTATGCAAGAAGAGCGTGTGGTAGCGTATGATTCCAGGAAGATGAACGACGCCGAGACGCGCTACTCAACGCATGATCAGGAATTGCTTGCGGTTGTCAGGGCATTAAGGATTTGGAGGCACTATCTCTTGGGAAGGAAGTTCCAATTGGACACCGACCATCAGAGCCTCCAGTATGTATTCACGCAACCACACCTTAATCTGAGGCGGCGGAGGTGGATGGAGTTCCTCGAGGAATATGACTTTGATATAGTCTACAAGCCGGGGAAGCTCAATGTGGTAGCGGATGCGCTTTCAAGGCATCCCTTGACCACTAGGGTGCATTGCAATGCAATTTCGACGCTCTCCAGCGACTTCGGTAAGAAGATTGAAGAGTCCTTGCCAACGGATGTGGATTTCAGGGAAGTATGGGCAAGCCTCTCTAGGGAGGCTAGAACAGATAAGGAGCGGGAAGCCTTCAAGCATTATAAGAAGGAAGGGCAACCTGTTATATCATAAGAACAAGTTGTGCGTACCCGAATCATCAGGTGTAAGGAAATTGATCCTCCATGACACGCACAACAGCCCAATAGCTGGCCATGCGGGATTCATGAAAACATATTTCAAAGTGCGCAGCAGCTATTATTGGCCAGGAATGAAGAAGCAGGTAGCTCGCTACATCAAGGAATGTCAGCTATGTCAACAGGGAGGTCATCAGCATGGACTTCATCACAGGGCTTCCAAGGACAGTAAGAGGGAAGGATGCCTTGATGGTAGTGGTCGACAAGTTGTCGAAGATGGCACATTTTGTGCCATGCAGGACCACAGACACCGCTATGGATACAGCGAAGTTCTTCACCAAAGAGATCTTCAGGCTTCATGGCATGCCAAGGGAGATTATATCCGACAGGGATCCGAAGTTCATGAGCGCCTTTTGGCAAGACCTCTTTACGACGATTCAGACGAAGCTATCCATGAGCACGGCGTATCATCCTCAGACGGATGGCCAGACGGAGCGGACCAACAGGATTTTAGAAGACATGCTATGGAACTATGTCTGGAATAAGCAAGGTATGTGGGAAGAATTTATTCACTTGGTGGAGTTTGCCTACAATAGCACCAAGCAAGAATCATCCCAAATGTCGCCATTTATGATTAATTACGGCTATCAATGCCTAACTCCAGACACTTGGCACAACACCGTGTCAAAAGTAGAAGTTTCGCATCAGATGTTGTCCGATATGCAGCAGCTCGTGGAAGAAGTTCGAGGGTATCTGCTTGCAGCAAGAAGTCGACAGAAGAGCATCGCCGACAAGCATCGAACGGCCAGAGAGTTCCAAGTTGGGGATGATGTATGGCTCAAGATCAAGGTAAAGCAGGCGAAGCTCCGCATCGGAAATTGCAAGAAGCTTGCTCCAAGGTGGGCTGGACCGTTCAGAATAGTCAAGAGAGTAGGTAATCAATCTTACAAGTTAGAATTGCCAGCACACCTAAAGATTCATAAGGTCTTCCACGTAAGTTTATTGAAGAAGCATACTCCAAGTCCAGACGAAGTCCTGGACACTCCAACGTTGTTGGAAATGATGGAGGAGCAGCTGGAAATAGTTCCAGAATTGATTCTTGATAAAGCCTTCAAGAAAACGAGGAGATCAGAGTTTCTTCAATATTTGGTCAAGTGGAAACACTTGCCAGTGGAAGACGCGACATGGGTACTTAAGAAAGATTTAGCAAAGCAGTACCCGCAGTTTATGGAGCTATGGGACGGCAAGGTCATCTCCGAAGAAATCGGCGCAGGCATGTCGATTTGTGTAGATTAATTCTTGTGTAGTTAAGATTAATCTACACATGCCACCTATGCTAGGTATGGGTCGCATGCGTTGTTACCGATGATGAGACCACTACGGTGATCTCTAGGGCGTGGTGTAATGTCAATGTAGGCATGACCGCGTTTCCGCTTGTACGAGTGGAAGGTAGATTAGAAAGTCTACTTCTGTCCCACGGAAGTAGACGACCTCGAGAGAAAGAAGGACATTAAGGAATGCATTGATAGGAAAGGCACCTTTAGCCCCATATATGCTTTGATATGAGGAATCTATCCTTCACGCCCCATATACGGGAAGGATATCCTCCACGCTGGGCAACTAGAGGTGTAGGCATGAGCGGCATATAGGCATATAGGCGCTGTCTCCACTACAAAATCACTACAAAAATTAAAGCCCTGTTACGACGTCTATTACGACGTCCAGACGTCGTTTGAACGTCGATGAACGACGCCAAAAAGTCGTCGTTTTACGACGCGGACGCGTCGCAACGGCGTCGTCTTAAAGCGACGACGTAACATCGTTCAACGACGCCACGTACACGTGGCTGCCACGCGGCCGGGCGGCCAGCGTGGCGTCGACGAGCGGGTTGTTGACGTGGCAGCCACGTGTTTGACGTCGTTTAACGACGTCACGTACACGTGGCAGCCACGCGGCCGGGCGGCCAGCGCGGCGTTGCCAGCGCCGTTGCTGACGTGGCAGCCACGTACACGTCGTCGTTTAACGACGTCGTACAAGAGCGCCACGTAAGCAACGTCGTCTACGTGTATTTTTTTTTTTTTGAAAATAATAATAATAATACATTTGTTATGAATGAAGTTAATACATTATAATATTAAAGCCTATAAAATGAATTTAACCAATAAAGAAATATAAGATTTTAACGTCATTAAATGATGTCGCTTAAATATATTAAAAAAATACAAAAATAAATGAAGCCCCAATTTTTTTAGCTAAATACATTAATCAATAAATTAAGCTAAATACATTAATCAATACATTAAGCATATTGAAAAGTAAATGCTTACCTGGTACAAGGTGGCAAAGTTGTTTTGCACAAACAACGCATTTGCTAGGAGTGTACATGCAAAACAATAAATTCAATGATTAGTAAAATATTAGTATAAATAAACAACTTAAAGGAAAGGTCGTTTTAGACGTCGTTGAAGGTCGACTATCCCTTGTAGTGGATGGAAGATTCACCCTCTTCCTATGCCGGGAGATTAGCCATGCATCCATGTAGATAGGTGGGGTAGTCACCATATAACCAAAAAATTTATTATTAATTAAAATGGTACTAACGTAGTGTCGACCTGCAGGCCAATAGAGCGCTCCGGAGGGCAAGGAGGTCGAGCTACGAAGACTTGCAACACAACTTTTGTTGGAATGTGTTGCAAGGAAAGAAGAGTACCTCGAACAATAATTATAGATATGAAACGTTAAAATTTTGATGAACTTAATTGTCGTGTTAAGTAAACTATTGAGTAACTTGTTAACGATGTGCGAAGCGATAAGTTATTTCATAAGTTAATAATGTTTAAAAATATTACCTTAAGGTAATCTTGATAAATGTGTAAGTATTACATTGTATGCATCAGGTTGATTGCAGATTAAGAAGACTCCAAGGTGGGGAGACCCAGGATGCTGCGGACAGCATCATTTCAAGGTGGGGAGAATGTGACGTTCCAGCACAGTATACGGCCCCAGGACGTATACTGTACTGCCTCGTCACGCGTACACGCCACTCCGACTGACGTGTACGCCGATGTGTAACCAGGTGGGTAGCCCTAGGGGGCAACTTGCTAGGTATGTGCATTTATTATTAATGTGCACATTTACCAATGTGCACATTAATGTGGGCACACCTTTCCATGTGGGCACATTTTGCCACCTAGCCATTAAAGGCAAGTGGGCCCATTTCCAATTATCCCACATGCCTAAAGGGATAATTGGAAACCCTAGCCCTAAACCCTTGTCTATTTAGGTTAGGAAAACCCTAACTTACTATTTTCGTCCATAGGGTTTTAGAGCTCTGTTTTGGCTGCCCCAGGAGCTAAAACCGCCTCCCAGACTCTGCACAAGTGAATTGCACCATTAGTTTCCCTTGATTCGAGCAGTTCAGCAGGATGGTCGAACTCAGATCAGGAGGAGCAACCCAAGGATCAGGTATTTAGTCAATTTAATAGCTTAAACCATCTTCCAGTCATAGAATCAGTAGGTTTAGCCTATTAAATTGCCCATAGTAGCCATCTAGGTTCTCAGATCCCAGACACTAACTAAAGAACCTAACTCTATGATATAGATTAGATCTAGTTCTTTAGTTCTTCTGTGATGTATATGGATGATGTATCTCTGTGAACTCCTTGTATTGGGAAGGGGGGTAGAGGCCCTAAGGCTTGGTAGTTGATGCTCCTAGAAGTAGCCTCTCTAGCACACTGTAGATTCGGCCTGTGTACAAGAACCACACCGGGTTGTGGGTGAAGGGGCCAGACTGGCCAAGAAGGAGGTTCATGTTCTGACTCTTGAACGATCCCTCTGGTGTGTAAGGCCTACCAGGGATCATTGTGACTAGGCCCAATAGCTTACCACTGAGTGCGAGTAAGGTATGGGCTCGACACCCGTGAAGTGGTGTTCACTTTCCAGTGGGTTCAGTCGAGTACGGGCAGTGGCCCTCTAGTCACCTTGAATCAGCATGTAGATCTCTGGAGGGAGTGATCCCTACCTGCCCCATCGGAACTGGGGAGATGAAACCCAGGAGTAGCCCTTTTGGCTATGCATCCGGCGGGCTACAGTCAGGTCCCAACACTTTTCCCTACTCTGCAAAGTGTGCACAGGAGGGGCGGATGGAGTGGACAACCCTATGCCATGTTCTTATGCCAGCCAAATCCATTGCCATGAATTCTGTCTGCAATGAACTCTGGAGACCCAAGCCGTCAGTCATCCCTTCGAGTCTGAGCCTTGGGTAGGTTTTCCCTTATGTATGATGCTGATCATTGTCTATGCAGATGTTGATGCGCCACCCTTCTAGGTGGATGGATGATTATATTGTATACTGACATGTATGTTTACGCTTCCGCAGCTAGGTAGGCCCTGAGGGAGACAGGGTAAAATGACCCCTTCACTCTTCCCACTGGGACTCGTTACGGGTGCAGTGATGTGTGGAGGGCCTTGTATCAGTGTGGAGCTGGTATGGGGGAAGAACTCCTGTTTGTATACGGTGAGGGCACCGTATGCGAGTAGGGGACGTCACAACATCATGCCTCGAAAGAGATAGTTGAACAAAAACATAATAGATAATCCTATATTATAATGTTATAGGGTGTTGTATCCAGCCCTAGAACGAACGGCCACAAATTAATTGACTAGATCGAACGGTCGAAACATAGCCACTATTTTTTTAGATGTTTTCTCCCTTTTCTTTTACCGGAGTGGAGCACGTCGGCTCTTTCCACATTAGAGTTGTTTCAATCGATGGTGGAGTGCAAAGACAAACATCTGTGCTTCTAAGGCGTGGGAGCTCTTCTCCGGACTACCTCCTCATCGACAAGTTTTGCCTTCCGGTATTTAAGATTGGCTTCGATGTGATTCAGATTTATTTTATGGCGATTCTTGCGGCTACTCGACCTATGGAGCCTTGCCTCTTCGTTTTCCGGCATTTATAATCATCCGGTTCAAGGAAAACATCTGCCCTACAACATCTTAGGTCGCCATGCGTTTGTCTTTGGTTTCATATATCTCCCGTCCAACGGGCACATCTCCATCTGCAGGGTCCTTGAGGAGCAATGTTCGGATGAAGTGTAGCACTTCCTAGTGCATCTGTCCAATTTTGCATTCCTCGCCGCCTAATCTTATCTGCGGGCATTTCCCTTCAATAAAGTTTCGGACCAAGTGCAGCTCTATTAGGAACTTCGTTGTATACCTACATTGATTTATCGAGAATCAAGATGCCTTTGGAACTTAGAAGAACTATATTATACATCTCATGTAAATGACCGGATGATTCTCGGTTTTAGTTACGTGTTTACCGGACTCACGGTTGGTCGATTGCTCAAGGTTATAATGAGATTGGCTAGGCCTAGGTATATCTCTTTCTTGAAGCATATGTGTTAGAAGCAATGGTTGCGATTGAATCGTTTTAAATGGCTCAATTTTGTAGCAGGCTAAGAAATTATTTTTCTTTGTTGCAATCCCAAGAACTGTAAATAACCAGCTCTACTCTTCTTTTTATTGCTTTCATTTTGTGGGAGAAACCAAGGAGTTTCTCGAGTTTGCAATATTTGCATGGATAGTTTATGTGGTCCTTAGTTCTAGCAATTGTTATAGCCAGACTAAAGAACCTATCTTTAGTCTTTTCCGAAAACAAAAGCCGATCAAGAAATGGCAAATTTAACGATTGCCTCAAGATTGGACTTCCTACGATCAGGTATGGCGTTGCTTTTTGCAATTTATGTTGAGCATATTAGATGAAGCCCTGCTCAAGGCCCTTTTCAAAGAATAAAATAACCATATTTTCTTCACATGGCGTGCCAAGGTATAGCATTGTTTCTTGCGTGTTTTTTACATTGTTTTTTGAAGGCTCTATCCTAAAGGGCCTATTCTGCAAAGGTTCACATAGTGTGCCGTAATAGTATTTCAGGTATGGCAATGCTTTTCGATTTTATGTTGCTCATACTAGATGAAGACTCGGTTTTGAAGGCTCTGTTTTGCAAGAAAATGATCATACTTGCTTCACATGGCTTGTCCAAATATGGTTTATGATGTGTATGCCAAATGTCTATCACAACTAAAGGCAAATGCATATAGATTTAGGATAGCTGCTATAGATATGGAGATACAAGAACAAGGTTTGCAGTAGAGAAATGAACTCTAATCTCTTCAATTTAAACTCTAAGTGGCATTTTATGTTTTTTTTCTTTGTTTTGTATATCTATTGCATGCCATAAACTTTCCCCTTTTTTGTTTCGTATTTGGATTGTGATGGTGGGGAGTAAGATTTTGCTTGTGTATAGTATGGGAATCCGTATATTTTAGGCGCTTTGAGGAGCTTGTTGGCAGTTAGATGTCCAATTTGTAATTTCGACCTGGTTGCAAGCACCAACAAGCTCCAAACCATGGCAGCCATGGCGAATTGTCATTTCCAGCACTTGCGGCGGAGCAGAGTGGGGGCAGCCATGGTTTCTAGGGCGCCCAGCGGAAGCGGATCTGCCTCAGCGCCTGCAGCGGCAGCGTGGAAACCTGTCTCAGCGGCAGCGTCGATTTGGGTTTCTTATCCGGATTTGGGGTCTCTTTTCCGGATTTGGGATTTCTTAGCCTGGAGCAGCGCAGAGCAGAGCAGTGGATTCCTTGACCTTCATCCTTTGCAAATCCTTGCACTGGGTTTTCTTAGTTCCTTCTTGAGAGCTTTGCTCCAGCCAGAGCCCTCAGAGTGCAAGCGCAGAATCTGCTGCATATGCTGACTGATTCTCAAAGGCTCTGCAGTCTTGGAAGCCCGAACAAGGGCAGGGAGCAAACAGGTTCGTGGAGGTGAGGTTTGATGAAGGTTTTTGCTGGGTCCGGCAATCTGGCGAGCACCAATGGTTTTCAAGTGGTTTTTTTATTCGGCGATGTGTTGGTTTCACACCATTGACAGTGGCATGCTTTTTTCCGCTGAAAATCCTAATGGCCATTGATCTGGCACAATGCTGGGAATATTCTCCATATCAACGGTGGGGAATAAAACTTGAGTGTGACGCCATAAACCCCGTAAAATACATCTTCCCGTAAGATTATTATAGCATGCCACTAACAACAATTTGCATATAAATAAAGCTCCACTTTAAAAATGTATTTCCTCGGAGTAATCATAGTTTAGAATAGCACTGATACACATTGCTATAGTAGTTTAGCACTTCATTCACATTGTTTAATTCATACTTCGGAAATAAAGGAAGCATAGGCCAAAATCTAATTTGTTTATATAAATCTTGAGCAAATCCAAACAAATCAAATTCTACAATTGAAGAAGTTAATACTCAACATTCAATGCAGAACATTTGTTGGAACATGACGGTCATACAAGAGTTTTTAAGAAATAAGCACATATTGATATTCATTTCTATACAAATAAAAAATGATCATAATGCCTAAGTTTAGTTCCATTTTATAAAGAACTAGAAAAAACAAAAAATAATTCAATTGAAAGTTACAAAGATGTAGGAAAAAAATCATAATTCAATTGAAAACTTAGTTTATGCCCTAGCTCTCTCTTCTTGACCCAGCCTAATGTGTTTGGCGAGAATGATTCTAATGTGTTTGGCGAGGATGACCCCTTGAATCGAGAGCACATGAACCAATAGGACCTTCTGAAAAAAAAAAAAAGCAGACCTCAGAATTGCTATGAATAAGCACCATCATCATTAAACCTTTGAATTTTTGTTATACGAAAGAGTTAAAAAAGTTGGATTATTACTACACACTTTTCTCATTGCGATAAAAATATGTACATACTTCTAACTTATCCCAGCAACGCTGGGCACCATTACTATGAGTAATAATGTACCACCTCTTCAATGTGTAATTTACAAGACGTCAACAATAAAAATTTAATTGCAGAGTTAATACTACACTCTCTTTTCATTGTTCTTATAACTTTAAAGGTTTCTAAACAATCCCCAGGCTTATCACTATTACCATCTTTGGATATTTTTGTTACAATAAATGGTCAGTGCACACTTCTCTCATTGCGGTCAAAACAACTACAAACATCCAACTTATGCCCAGCAACGCTGGGCACCGTTACTAGTAGTAGATAATATTATACATGGAGGTTTCAGTCAATGCCCAGTTCCACCGCAATTAGATCCCCCAGATCGAACTCTGTAATGCCTTGTCGGCTATACAGATCAAGCCAGTCATCCAATTCTCACATCGAATGGGGAGTGCTGAGGATGAGCTTGGTTACCAAAGCCACACGCTCCCTTTTTTCCTTCTTGTAAAGCTTCTTAAATAACGACCGGAACCTGTTGTGCAGCCAGGACATCCTCCATTTTCAGCAGCTTCTTCAGAGCTTCTGCCCTATAAATATGGCGTTTCAATGAAATCAAGCAGCCTTCCAGCTCTACCCTGCCGAGGTGATCTGGCTCATTGCCATCCTTCATCAACTCTCCACGACGGAGGAGCTTCATGAGTTGGTGTCTCATTTCTTCTGTGCCATTTTGGTTTATCTCGTTCTGCACCTCAACCTGAAGCTGATTCGCATGAGCTAATATTGGCTCGCAGATATGGGACTGCATTTCGCTCATTGTGAATCCATCGCTGCGCCTGGTTCGGACCATTCTGAGTGTCCAGACTATGAATCTACACTATGCAGATTTGCGAATGCGGGCTACTGTGGCGAGACCACCTCTAGTGAAGGCGCTTGGGCGGGACACAAACTTGGATGGCACTTCTTTGGCTTAATAGATACAAGGCCTGCCATCTCACCTACCTGCACGATTCCCGAAATTTTGCATCATTCTAACAAATAAAACCCCTATATTCTAAAAATTCGGGTCCATTTGGGAGTCACATAGACTTAGGGAAAGTCCATATATAATGAAATTATGCTTAAAAGCATGTCAATCGGAAGAGCAGGAGATGCAGAGGCGAAACAGGAGGAGGAGATTATGCGGAAGCTGGCGATCTGCCCAGGAGTGGTTCGTCTGGAGGAGGTGATCAGCGAAGAGGACGGCTCCTACGTGCATTTCATAATCGAGCTTTGCGACTGCAGCTTGGATTCTAGAATCAAATCCGAAGGCAGGCTGCCCAACAACGAAGCAGCCCTGCTGCTCCGAAACCTGGCCTTGGTCATCAAGTATCTGCACTCCAATGGCATTGTCCATCGGGATATAAAGCCTGCCAATGTCCTCCTCCCCTCCCGCGCCCAACCTTACAACGTTAAGGTTGCAGACTTTGGTATCTCAGCCTCCTCCTCCCATCCTACCTTACCTTGCCTTACCGCGGTCGTCGGAACTCCCATCTACCTTGCCCCCGAGGTTGTCCACAAACGTTACTCCACTGAGGTTGACATATGGGGCTTGGGCTTGATCCTCTATGAATGCCTTATTGGCTTGCCTTCTTTCCTCCATCTCAACATGTTCTCTATCTATCAAAAACATCGTCGCCGCGAAGATCTCGCAGCCTCAGAGCTCGTCTGGCATGCTGGTGTTGTGTCCCATGAAGCAAAGAGCCTTGTCTTGGCTATGTTGCAGCCCAACCCAAAGGAGAGAATCAGTTTGCAGCAGATTCTTTCCCATCCCTGGGTTATCAAACATTGCTCCCCCATTGCAGTCGCATGTGAGAAGGGGCGCGCTATTTTGATGCCTATGTCTATGCTTCCTCCCACCAAATGCATCAAACGAAATGGAGAATGGCAAGAAGTGAAGCCATGTGCAATCACATTTTAATTGAAGAATGAATACAAGTGATGCATGTTGTGCATATTATATGGCTACCACGAAACACTAATGTTGCTCAAATGGAATAAGCATTGGCGCTGCTCAAATGGAGTAAGGCGAGTTCTGAAGACATGTGCAACTTCTTATTTCATTTGTTTCATAGAATGAAGACAAGTGAACATTCTATACATATAGAACTATATCTACCTTTGAATTTCAAAAGAGTTCTTTGTTCAAAGGTTAATTTAACACCTTTCAAAGTATAAACACATTCAATCTATACTATTATATTTTTTGGAGTTGTGAGTTTTTGGGTTGCCCCTAGGGGGCAAACCCTCGTTTGTATGGGGTTGTGGCATATCCTGAGTATATGCTGGAATATACTCAGAATATGTGGATGACTGCTCCAAACTGATTGTACCCTGTAAACTGGCGGTCGTTTGCGTTCTAAATCGAGGATGGTCCAACCGGTTAATCGGCATGGCAGACAGAAGCTCAAATATGATGAATCCGAGTACCATCTTAGTTCGAGTACCCTGGCATTTGGACGACTTACATCCTCATAATTTTCTTCTCGTGGTTGATCCTTGTATCTCTTTCATAACCATATTGTAGCTTATATACTGCATTGTGGTCCACTCTCGGATTCAGCCTTGGTGTCGGTTCTTCCGGAGGCAAGAATGGGCGCAGGTTTAGCGTGGGCTATTTCGGCAGGCGCTTTGGGCTAAATGTGCATCCTTTGAGGAGGTATTAGTCCCCTTTTTTTACGTAATTTAAGTTTGTTACAGAACACTAGGATAAAATGGGCTGATGAAAAAAACAGGGAACAGTTGAGCTTGGCTCAGAAAGTTGCAACATATTTTGGGGTCCTGTTGTTCTATGTAATCAAGTGGACTTGTTATGTCACCACTCTTAAGATCCTTTCATCTCTCCAAGCTACAGTTGTCAACTTTGCAGCGAATTTTCTTCTCTCAGAATTCGCAGGGTTCTTGTTATTTGGTGAAGTTTTGCATATTCAGGTATGTCTTCTACATTTTTTTCTTGGGTATTGTAATGATCGAGAAACTTAGCTAATTATATTAACACTTGATTGAATATCAACTTTAAAGTGGCTTGTAGATGCGCTGCTCATTCTTTTAGGTATTATGGTCTTAAGCAATGCTGATTGTCAGGCTTCTCAGAGCTGCAACAAGAAGGACTCCTGAAATTTTGAGATGATGAAAATTTTTGAGATAAAAAATTTTATATTGTTAGAACTTCGCTTTATCCCGCCTCTAGAAATTAGAAATGCCCTTACGTGATTCTCTTTTCTGAATTTTTAACCAATGACATGTTGTATTGATGTGTATTACAAATAAAACCAGCTTTGAAGTAATAAAACATATTTACTTTGCAAAAATTGTTTTCTTGTTTTTTTAAATTGGAAGGTTCATCTTGCAGGTAATAGAATCACGTTCAGAACCAGAATGAGACCACATGGCTAGACGGAAGGCAAATTTGATGGACAAAATTGGTTTCATATATATTTATATCCACCAAAATTATTGATGGTATTGTACACAAAAATTATTGGATATACATACCACTCGTATACACCCAATAATGTTGCTACAGTGGTCATCAATAATTCCATGGCTATAAGTATAGCCGCATTCCAGTGCTTTGCTATGTCTCGTCGTCTTGCTAGAAATCTTCAGAGGTCGCAGTTGCCTCCTCCTCCAGAGCATCTTGACACCCTCACTTGCCTTATGACTTTCGACGATCTTCATGCATGCATCTTCAAAGGGATCACCCTTGATCCCTGGCTGCATGGTATAGCTATTGGTGGACCGAAAGACTCCCCCGGCGAGTACCATGTTACTATCCATATTGTTTGGGTTCCGGAACGTGACGCTTATGAGATTGATAAAATCACCAATAATTACAATCTATGAGTCATGTATTTCATAAGCTTTTCTTAACATATATAAAGCAGATTCATTTGTTCTTTGATGGAATATTTCCGTCTCAAGAAAAAACTTGAGAGCACCACATGTACTTCAAAAATATAGCTAAAACAAAGTTAAAAGGAGTGACTGAATGATGTGACATTTTCTTGCTCTGCAAGCAAGCCCATTCTTGCTCTGCAAACTTCACGGTATTGCGCCGATCCTAGTTTCTGAGATTTCTTGGATCACCGCCAGTTCCGGATCGTTTCTTAGGCGATTACGAAAGGGCAGGGTGCAGATCCGGCGTTACTAATTATGAGGACCCTGAAAGACTTTGTTATGAGATTAGAGATGGCAAATATTAGAAAACCCCTGTTTTGAGCTCTGGCCGAATATCAGAGATGCCCTCCCTGCTCGGCCAGAAGAGTGTAAGTCATCATAATTTGGATGCTCTGCTCTGCCTATGGTGCCCGCTGTGGGCGATTTTGTGCTTCGTACCTTTAAGCTTCGATGTAAAAGGTACTTGCTCTGCAAGCAATCCCTGCTCTGGATCTTGAGCAAGGTCAGATGTCGAAGCCTAAGCGAGGCCCAAGCTGTGAATCTAATGGGGCATGCTAGAAGCCGTAAGTGAGGCCCAAGATGTGAATCTGGTGGCTCATGCAGGAACCCAGATTGTTAGAACTCAACAAGCTCAAAACAATGGTTCAGTTATGGCATTTTTTCTAACGGCATTGCAACCAGGTAAAAAACCCATTTCTCTAAAACATCAAGATGCTCTATACGGTGTCTCTGCTTCTGACGATGGCGCCATTTAATTTATGGATTAGTTTGAGGAAGTTTCAAAACATTTGGACAAATCTATGGGAAAGTTGAACATTTTTCCTCTGTTTTTTGCTTCCGCCTTAGCCATCCAGCTGCTAGATTTAGTTTGGCAAAGTTTTAGGACATTTGGATAATCTGCGGGTCGTTTTTGCTCTGTTTTTGTTGGTGCCATAGCCGATTTCCCTGTTTCTGATGGCGCCATTCCTGTATTTGACGAAATTTTGGAAGATTGAGAAACTTCTTTTGCATGTTGATTCTTGCTTCAAGATGTGTGCGCCGTAAATTTGAAAGGTAATCCAGCTTACATTTGATATTTCAGGTAGACTGTAGAGAGAAAAGATTCACTGCTCTGTTTTGGATTGCAGGAATTCGAATCTTCCTCCAGCTATGGCAATGGCCTGATTCGACCACCTATGGCACATATTTTGTTTGATCAAATGGTTGCAGATTCAAAACATTGGCTTTCTACCTCCTCCGGCTTCCCAAGCTTTTACCAATGCTTCCCCTTTTTGCTGCCTACTCTTATTTCTTTTAATAAAGGTTTGTCTTTTTCAAGACCCTGTTCCATTCTACCCGCTTTTTTTCTTCTTCTTATAATCTCTTCCACCAGTGGAATTCTATAGAGGCGGTCAAATTAAAGGAATGACGTCTAATAATAACATTCTGGCATGGATAGGTTGATCTCCACCTGCGCCTGAAAGCAAGCTATCTAAATAGCCAATTTGCATATAAGTTTCTCCATAAATTTGCAGGTTTATTAGTTATCTGAACTTTGTTCAGTCTTCTAAATATAGTAAATTGACATTTGAGGCCATTTCATATTTTGTGTTTTGTTTTTTCTATTTTCATTTGCTCCAATTACTATATGTTGTATTGCCAATCGAATCTGTAAACTATGTGCCAGTTTTACCACTACCTGGTCCTACAAACAATGTGTTAAATGTTAATTTTGACAGTTTTGTTTAGTGCCAATGTAGAAGTGTCAAACACACAGAAACAGTGTAGTAGGAATAGTTATTATGGCAATTGAAACTTGCATGAATTATTGGATTGGCTTGAAATCACATTTCTTTAAATTGTGCAAGGAAATATGCCTGGGTGGAAGGTAGCAACTCAATGTGGTTATTTCAATGCATGCAGTCCAAATCCATTGGGGGTGCATATTTGTTTTTTTGACATTTGAGTCGTTTTTCAAACAACATTTGGCAAATAATCGTGTTATCTTTATGATCAAAGAGCCTAAGATTGATCTGCACAATGAAGTGTATAATGATCTTTGTATAGAATGCTCACAGCCATAAAGAATGTTGTGGTCAGGATCCTAAAACTGATATGCACAGTTATGTCTGCATACATCTTTGAACTTAGGATTAATGGCTCTGTTCTAGATCTTATATTTGTCTTGAAGAGATTGCAATTAGTTTCTAGAAGAAATGAGAATGGCCTGTTTTTAGAATTCAGTTTTGAAGGCGTCTAGAGTACAAAATATAATTTTATGTTTGACTTCTGCTCCTTTCAATTTCTAGGGTTAATGATCTTTTGTTTGCACAATCTATAGGTTAGAATTGAGATCGAAGTGTTTGATAACTGGGTGAACATTGGTTTTGTGTTGTTCTGAATGTGAACAACAAACTATTTGCACACCCAGGATGCCATAGTGGCCATGAGAATCGTATTCTACATAACTTAACTTGTGTGCAAAGAAGTTGTAGGGCTGAGGACCTTATAGTTAAATCTAGGGAAGTGAGGATAAAAAGCAAAAATAGGTACTTTAAGCATTGCAAGGTACTGTTGTAATGTTGTACACTTTTATCATTCTATAATAGACTAATTTATACCCTTCGTCATTCTATAGGGGGCCAATAAGCCCACTTCAAAAATGAAGTTAAAAAGTTGCACTATAACTATCAAAAGTTGCATTTAATGTTTGAGCTTTAGGCAAGTTAGAAAATATGTAAGGGCTTTTTTCATGATAAAATACTTTAAGGGCCTACCATGCTTTGAACTCATATTGTTTCTAGATATTCAAAGTCTAATATTGAAACATGGGGCATGATGTCTCCAAAGATTGTTGTCACTGCTTAGAAAGGGTGTAACTCTGTTACCTTGAAATGTTCTCCAACGATGTTTAAGTTGTCATTTATACAGAGATGATACAGAGATAAACTAGACCCTTGCAAGCTAGAAATGAGATAACAAGCAGTTATTTGTAGAGATGGCTACCACTTCCTTTTTGCAAGTAAAAAAGTTCTGTTAATGAATGCTATCGATCCATGATGGGGGGTTTAAGCCCCATTTTGCAAGCCCATAGCTGAGATCCTTTTTGACTTGATACAAAAATCTACTTGTATGATATAACTGTGTTGTGCATCATTCAGTTGTTAACATTCAGTTGTTATCTTCGTATCTGATCTAGTTTTTCTCATTTTCCATTTGCTTGCAACTCCAAGGAAATTGGGCGCCCGCCCAATTTTCTCAGGAGGTCTCGATGGAATTTCGAACAGAGCATTCCCAAGGCAAACTGGGCGGCCGCCCAATTAAGCTGGGAAGTCTCCAAGGAGCTTTGTTCAGACAATTCCAAGAGCAAAATAGGCGGGTGCCCAATTACTTCTGGAGGACTCGAGGTAACTTTCATCAGACCATCTCCAGAACAAAGTGGGCGGGCGCCCAATTTCGCCTGGTGGCCTCGAGAAAGCTTTGATTCAGACTTTTCCCATAGCAAAGTGGGCGTGCGCCCAATTTCCTCTGGAGACCTCGACGAAACTATCTTCAAGGCATTTCAGGGGCAAAGTGGGCGGGCGCCCAATTTGTACACATGATATTACTTTTCTGAAATTGCATATGGGCTTTTATCAATGTAGACAAGAACCATTCTATTCATATAGGAATGGAGTATATGGATGGAGTACATAGATAATAAAATCAACTAAACATCATGCCTCGAAAGAGATAGTTCAACAGAAACATAATAGATAATAATAGATAATATTATACATGGAGGTTTCATTCATTGCCCAGTTCCACCGCAATTAGATCCCCCAGATCGAACTCTGTAATGCCTTGTCGGCTATACAGATCCAGCCAGTCATCCAATTCTCGCATCGAATGGGGAGTGCTGAGGATGAGCTTGGTTACCAAAGCCACACGCTCCCTTTTTTCCTTCTTGTAAAGCTTCTTAAATAACGACCGGAACCTGTTGTGCAACCAAACATCCTCCATTTTCAGCAGCCTCTTCAGAGCTTTTGCCCTGTAAATATGGCGTTTCAATGAAATCAGGCAGCCTTCCAGCTCCACCCTGCTGAGGTGATCTGGCTCATTGCCATCCTTCATCAACCCTCCCCCACAGAGGAGCTTCACGAGTTGGTGTCTCATTTCTTCTGTTCCATTTGGTTTATCTCGTTCTGCACCTCAACCTGAAGCTGATTCGCATGAGCTAATATTGGCTCGCAGATATGGGACTGCATTTCGCTCATTGTGAATCCATCGTTGCGCCTGGTTCGGACCATTCTGACTGTCCCGACTATGAATGTACACTATGCAGATTTGCGAATGCCGGCTACTGTGGCGAGACCACCTCTAGTGAAGGCGCTTGGGCGGGACACAAACTTGGATGACACTTCTTTGGCTTAATAGATACAAGGCCTGCCATCTCACCTACCTGCACGATTCCCAAAATTTTGCATCATTCTAACAAATAAAACCCCTATATTCTAAAAGTTCGGGTCTGTTTGGGAGTCATATGGACTTAGGGAAAGTCCATCTTTATTATAATGTTTTGGCGTATGTCTTCAATGGAGACCTAAATCGGACGCTTAGGATTTGATGAGCACATCTAACGGTAAAAAAAAAAGTGCCTTAGGTTTTTGTTTGGTGGCCATCGAAAGAGCATCGGGCTATGGCTGTCGAACCTCTGACGATGGTATCCCCTACAGGAAAGCCACAATCCCGGCATCATCCAAGCTTTCTGAGGACGATGCTTTGCAAAATGATGGCAGCTGTGTTTAATTTTGCAAAAAAAAAAGTGCCTTAGGTTTTTGTTTGGTGGCCATCGAACAAGAGCATGTCTATGCAGCCTTCTGAGCTATCAGAGTCTGGATACATGAGCATGTCTTTGACGTCCTCTGCGACCAAAGCCCATTTATCAAAACGGAACACTTTCGGAATATGCATAAAACCCACGCCTTTCCTTCAACAAAAAATTTCCATTCTCACTAGGATGCTTTTGCAATGCCAGCCAAACTGCAGTTGTTCGCACCAATCTCTCTAGGATGCCCCACATCCCTTGACATATTTATCGGGTCAGATATCCAAGGCACATGCAGTTTACATAAACCCTCTTTTTTCATTTCCATTTCATTCTTGCAGAGATCTCTAGCAAGTAATCCGCATATGTGCTCATTGCCATTTTGGAAACTGTATAATCTGTAAAAAGCCTCGGGATCATCCGCTCATCCGAAGCCGAGCCCGAGCCCCGGTGCACATTAAGCGGAAATCCGGCCGAACCCTAGCAAATCCGCATTCTCTTGCGAGATTAGATTCGAAAGGTGAGCTTGATATTTGTTATTCTCGCCGCCAGAGGTTTAGTATTTATGTCTTTGTTCCTCCCAGCGCACCATTGAACCCTAGCAAATCCAAAGCATTCTCTTGCGTAGATTAGCTTCAAAGGTGAGCTTGATATTTGTTGTTCGCTTTCCAAAGAGGTTTAGCACCCAAACAAAGCCCTAAGTGAATAGAAAGGGCAAAAATGGAGGTCCTAGCATTTGATCCGACATGCTTTTCTTATGTTGTAGGTATTGTAAATCTTACAAATGCATGGTCATATTTTGTTGTCAAAGAAAGTTCTCTGCATAATTTGCTACAAGTCCTTGATTAACCTATAAAATTGCAAACTTTAGGCATTTTGGATTGGTATAGTGCCTTTGTGGATAGAGCGAGCTTCTTGAAGATTCTTCTCAAGCCTTCGTTTATTTTAGCTCGAGGTTTCAACCACTAAAAACAAGTGGACATTAATTGCCATTTAAGAGCGGGAAGATGAGCAATGTAGTCAATCCAAAGCTTTTGAGAGATTTGTCTACTAGAGCTTCCATATAGCGCTGACATAAGATGTTTCTCTGTGGTTCCATGTATAACTAACATAACAAGTTTCTCTATGCTGAGGCCTTAGAGAATTGTTGGATATGGAAGATATAAACAATCTGAACTATTAGCTGAGACAATTTGTTTTGTTTATTGTGCTTTGCTACTCATTGGTTTGTTGAGATGCAGATTCATGCATATGTGTTGATTGTTGTTTATAATGCCATGATTTCTAAACTTGCAGGTTCACAACCAGCCTTAAGTTGATTGGGCCTGTGAAGAGATCGAAGGCAGGCTTGGATTAATTGAGGCAGTTGTTTTGGAGCAAGCGAGTGGTTTTGTGGAAGAGTTGCAAGAGGTGAGCCCCTATTGGTCCCGGCTTTTCATTGGTGAAGCCTGGCTCACGAACTATGAATGTGGCAAGCAAGCTTTGTATTAACGGCCCTGATTTTATTCCTTCTGGTTGTGTTGAGATGCTTTGAACATGTAGGACATGTGTTGATTGCTATTTCTAATGTCATGATTTTTAAACTTGCAGGTTCACAATCAGCCTTAAATTGATTGGGCCTGTGACGAAATCGAAGCTAGCCTTGGATTTGTTGGTATTATGGAAATATCCGTCGAATGCATCTTTCATAGGTGTATAGACCAGTCTTGCAAGGTTTGTTCCTTTAGGGCCGCCTCCAACACAATTCATGTGGAAAGAGTAGTATTCTCAGAGATGGTAATGTACGTGCGTAATGCATTATGTGATGTGTGCATGGCTTTGCTTGGTGTATAGAAGAACCGCCCGTAAAGGATAAATAAGTTCTTTTGTAAATAGGCAGAGGGTGCCACAAAGTCCGGAAGGTCCAAAGATTTGTGTATGGGAAATTACATGAGGGGAGTAATACAACTAATAACTAAATGAATCTATGCATGTATTGATGAATCGAGTCCAATATGTTCTAAATCGAGTCCATGTCATCTTGATGCCATCCACGTTTTTCGGTAGCTTAACAATGTTCTACCGTAAGAGATAGTCAAATCTGTTGTTTGCCGTGCAATTGTTTCATAATAAAATGAATGGCCTTAGATCTATCTAAGCAATTGTTCCATAATAAAATGGAATGGCCTTAGATCCGTCATTAATATGATTCTTTTGTGCCCGCATTTAAAGGCTCGAGATTAGAAGATAAAGCGGATAGCCATTGACATTGTTGGATGAACATTTTAGAGATATTTGATGTTGTGCCTAGGGCGGATCGAGTGCTATAAAGTTCGTGGATTGCAAATTTTGCCGGTTGGTTCATTCACGGGCAGATCTAAGGTTTGCAACATGTAAAATGAAGGACTTCATGTGCATGTTGGTTAGATGCAGTGCATGCACCATTAACGGCTAAAGGCTTTTTATTGGTGAAGCCGGGTTCATGAACTATGAATGTGGCAAGCAAGCTCTGTGTTAGCAGCCGTGATGGTTTTCCATCTGGTTGTGTTGAAAACAATTTGTACATGCTTTGAACATATAGGACATGTGTTGATTGTTATTTCGAATGTTATGATTTTTAAACTTGCAAATTCAGAATCAGCCTTATATTGATTGGGCATGTGACGAAATTGAAGCAAGCCTTGAATTCATTGGCGTTATGGAAATATCTGAATCTAGCATCTTTCATAGGTGTGTAGACCAGTCTTGCAAGGTTTGTTCCTTTAGGTTGTCTTTAACATAATTCATTTATAAGTTGTAAGCAATTTAGGCCTCGAGCATAGAACACCGACGCTTGCGATGTGCCTTAGGTGTAGACTGAGAATCATTTGTTGGTTGTTGCCTGAGATTGATCAGAGAACTTTTTAAGAGAATGAGAAGGAGCTGAGGTCTTATCCTAATAATGTTTTAATTATTTGTACAGGTTGAGAATTACTTGGGTGCCAAGCAAAAGCAAGAGATAATCCATCCGTCCGGCCATTTTTGCTACCATTTAGAACCCCACAGAGAAGTGAACCCACATAGTTTTATGGCATATCCTGTGGTAATTGAAGCTTTTTGGACTGCTCATGTACTTTGATTTATTTCCCCATTTGTACTATGAATTTGAAAACATATGCTTAGCATCTTTTATAGGTTGTTTCCTCGAGCTTTCCAATACATGCTCATGTTTAGGAAATAGAGCTTTCTTCTTAAAGTTATGACCCTATTATTACTCACAGTAAAACTAGAGCAAAGAAATGCAATTTGTCATATTTGACATATTTAGACTAGGAATTTGAGAACCGTGTGCCTAGCATTACTTTTTAGGTCTTTCCTTAAGATTTTAAATGGATGCTCCTGTTGGCGAAACAGAGCTTGCACTTGCTTTCTAAATGACGATCCCATCGATCCGAGACATCGGATCGCCATTCTAGAATGGGACGAGCATGCATGTTTTGCATGCATGCGGCGGCGATGCCCGCTTCGTTGGGAGTTCGCTATTTTAGGCGCGCCGCTTCGACTTCTCATCGGGCGCTTCCTCTTCTCTCTCGCCAGCACCTTATTCTCTTTGAATTGTTTCCGTGCGGGGGAGGGGCTTCTTCCCCGTTTGTTTGGCCAATTTGGCTTTCATCTTTGTCCTTTCTCGCCTTTAGCCTTCATCCCGTGACCTTCGCCCTCGATCCTAGTTTGTTAAGGAAGTCCTTTGGTATTCGGTGGTTTGTTGGTTTCATAGAGTCCCATTCTAGAATCCCATCGATCCGGAGACATCGGATCGCCATTCTAGAATGGGACGAGCATGCATGTTTTGCATGCATGCGCGCGGCGATGCCCGCTTCCGTTGGGAGTTCGCTATTTTAGGCGCTGCCGCTTTGACTTCTCATCGGCGCTTCCTCTTCTCTCTCAGCCAGCACCTTTATTCTCTTTGAACCCACCCTCCCCCCTTCTTTGTTATTGTATTTTTATCGCGGCACGCGCCAATCATCAGCCCCTCCACTTTGGGAGGTTTGTTTTGTCTTGTTGTTTTGTTGGTGATGTGCGTGTTAGCAAGCGTTTACATCCGCTTCGACTTTTCCATTCGTGGGTTTTGGGAGCGATTTTTATGCCTTACGTTTGTCCAAGCCCCTTGCCGAAGGCTTATCACTAGGGTTTTTCCTCGAAAACCCGAAAGGGCGGGGTTTTTTAATCTCGGTGATAAGCTTTCGGCAGGTACACTAGCCCAGTCTCTATTAGCATTGTATTTTGTTGGGGTCCAAATGATATAATTGGATTTTCCCTTTAATTTTTATGGGTAGTTCGCATGTGTGCGGCTACCCACTATCCACCATTATAGAAAATCTGCTGAGATGAATGAGAAGCAAGTTCGGGCGGTTTGTTGGTTTCATGCGAGTCCCATTCTACGATTTATTCTGCATCATTTGAATAAGAATTAAGATATAAAGCAATGTTAGTCTATTCATGGGATTGCATGGCATCCCTTTTGGTGTATCAGAGAATTAGAGATCGGTAGAGCATGGAGAAGGTCCATTTGGCCCAATTATTCATCAGCATAAGCTCCCTCTTCAATGTTTATATCATCGCGTGTGATCCTTATCGTAAGTATATCAGTCAGATTTTTTGTTGTTTCATTGAATTTTGAGGTTCTTGATGGACAAGAAGTCATGTCATGGTTATATGATTTAAGGAACAAGCAGAATATTTAAGATGTTATTTTCATACTGATCATAGCTAGCAATCTCAAATGTTTGTCGGTATAGCTTCACTATGAAATAGAGGAAACTTAAAAAACCCTCATGGTCTAGGATTCATGCCTAAGTTAAATAAGTTCAAAAATAGCATTTAAATGGCTAGCCAACAATGTTCAAATAAACACAAAAGCTAAAGCATTTGACCTAGAATCTATAAAGACCACATAGCTCTACCATGCCAGACTTGGATTCTTCTCTAATAGAATAAAAGCTTACGTCCATGAAGACCAACCAACCAACCAATACAAATGTATTGTTTATGTAGCTCTGTATAAAATATATATTACTAGTAATGGTGCCCAGCGTTGCTGGGCATAAGTTGAGGGGTTGTGAATGTTGGGATGCAATGTGAAAAGCATGCAGTAATAATCCAAGTTTGTATCCTTTTATTATAACAAAACTTTCCAAAGGCTTAATAACAATAAAAAAAAAAAAAAAAAACCCCTAGCTCCTTCATATTAGATAGTGTTGAATCAACTTAAGTTTATCTCTATTTGCTTTTTTATGTTTCATTCGATATTAAAAGTCCCTGCTTGTTTTTATTCATGATAAAGTCGAATTCAATTGAATATCATGGAATATGAGTGGGAATGCCTAATTCAAGATATCCATATAGTATATGGACCATGCATAACTCTTATGAGAAATACAAAGTGAGTATCTATTTCTAAAGGTTTTTTTTTTAGTACAACTGAAGAATTGGAGTTGGTTTCAATTGCAGTAGTTAAAAGGAACAGAATATATGGTTGGTATACAAAACCACTGAGGATTATTGGAGTCATCTCTTCATTTCTAGAAGTTTGCAAACACCGGAAGCAAGTCACCAAGAACAACAAACCGACAACATCTAGATATATTAGAGAAGCATTTCGCATTGTGCAAAAAGACCGCGTGCAATTCTCAACTTTCCTCATAACCATATCATATTTCCTGTCTTGTTGCTCCTTTGTTGCTCTAGAAAAGAATAGAATTCTGAACACTTGAGAGGCCAATGTATCCCAGAGATGTTAGACTCCACTTCAATTACCAGCACTTGAACTTTGAAAAATTATTCAATGTCCAAAATGAATTCAACGTGCTCTGTACAAAGCTTGGCAAAGAGTATTAGAGTATTATTGGTTCTCAACGATTAAAACCAACTAAATAAACAAAAGCAACAAAGCCAAGAGAGCCAACCTGATAATGTGACAGCAATAATAGATGCATTTTCTGCTCCGTAACAGATTGTCATTTTAACATATTTGTCAACATATTTTGTAATAGCCTTGTGCATAATTGAACCAACTCCAATATATTTTGCAACTATGACATACAAAACCTATTTCTCAACAACTCCATTTTTGAATTATTGGGGTACATTCGATAGATAGGTTTCTCATTGTTTCAATTTGCTTAAGTACCTGCGCATGTGTAGCCAGATGGTTTATGCATTAAAATAAGGTAAGATTTCACCTCAGGAATCTATAAATTGTCCCATTATTTTTGCTTTCCTTTCTGTGCAGAGTAGAGCATGATGACAATGACTGCTCAGTTCTTTTTAAGTCTCTGCAAAAAATTGGTATTGCTTTTGTTGACAAATACTGACAAAGGGTTTTCTTCCTTTTCTAGTTCTTTTTTTTTTTGCAGGATACCATTGAAAAGACATCATGGCATGGGAGAAAAGGGCTCCAACGTTGCCAAACACGATGAAGATTCTACACAGTAGAGTAAATATTAGACTGACTCTGAGAATCCAAGACTCCCCAAACAATGAAAACTTTATTTCCTTAAGTGTGTCATAAGTTACAAAACTGAGTATTCCATGTTATAGTAGAACCATGTCATGGGACTCATCAAATTCCATTCTATGTTTCTGTCAGGTCAAAAAGTGCAGGCAGTAATAATAAACCTGCTCTTTCCTCTTCTCACAGGGGTGATTTTTCTGGTACAATGTCTACAATGTGATGCTGCAGGAAAATTGCAAAGGCAGCTCCAAATTCTAAGTTTACATCACTATTGCCAGTAGTGAAAATGATATTGCCAAAGAACTGATAGAAGGAAATAGGTTACAACCGCCATTTTTAGGAGGGTCAGAGACTGTCAAGTTGGCATTAATAGGCACACTGCAAAAGAAAACAGGATCATCAGCATAGAGATTAAGCACAGGACAGAAAAAATCTGCTTACTTGGATAAGTATTGACATTGGCCAGTACCTGCAATTAGAAAACAAATAACTAAGCAACTTATTGATATATGATTACCATGCAAATAACCTTGGAAGCAGAGAAAAGAACACATACTGGGATCAATGGTGGTAAGAGTAGCAACTCCAGCAAAATCACAGGAGCCAGTTGCCTTCATGTTCTTTTGATAGTAGTTGTTGAATGCATAAGACGCATGAGCGCCAATACTGTCAGGAAAATAGCAACTCTTTCCAGGCTGAATAAGCGAGCAATCTGCGCCTCCTTGACCACATGCATAATCAAGAGCAGCCTGCAAGCTGTTGGAGCTAATCCCTTGCTTGGCAATGCACCAAATTCTCACAGTAGAAATGTTAACTGCTAGTAGCCCTGTTCCTGTGGTATCAAGAGTATAAATAGGTGTTTGGTCTGGATAATAAATACCATAGTTCTTCTCAGAAGTAGGCCCCTGCCTTCGATCTTCGTTGACGATCTTGTATACATAAGTGTTAATAGCAATTCCTATGCTTGGCATAGGACAGTTCATCTCCCAGAAACTGCAAGGCTGCAAGATCGGCCATGGCGGAATATAGGATAGCATCCCCATTACCAAGACATAAGCATAAATCCTGCATTCGAAGCGGGAAAAGAAATAAGAATTTGAAACAATGTGCACTTACCAAGTTGTCTCCAAACACACAATGCCTGCTAGTAGAGCGCCTTCTGCTTTTATGAGACCTAGGAGACTAACACCTAGGAGACTCTATATACTGCTCCATGACTTTATCTCTAAGGCAACATTGTTCAAATTTCCTAAAGTTGCTCCTGTTTCCATTTCTTGATATGCATTGTTGTAAGGTTGTTGGACACTTTCATCACGTCCTGGAATCCATTCACATCCTGGCCAGGAGCCACCACAGAGCAAGAAATTTCCTGCTATCTGGTAAAGATTGCTTGCTTACCCATTCTTTAAAATATATTTCTAGTGCTTGCTGCAATGAATGATTCCAAAACTTGATTGACACTCACATCATTGTAGTAATGCATTATGAGCATCTACCTTATTGCCCCCAGTTTGCAAAGCAGCTACTTCTGCAGCAATGAATTTTGCCATTGAAATGGACTTTACTGGATGTGTGAACTTCCGACTACACCACAAAATTGAAAAGTCAATCCTTCCCACAGAAAATCTAAACACATAGTAATTCCTGGTATTAGGATTACTGGATTCCACTGCAAGAAATACAGACAAAGAAGAAAAGGTTGTGCAAACATATTGAGGTCCCACCTGCAATTCCTTAAGCAGGTTTGTTGTTCAAGCTTTAGATATGATAAAAACTGGCAACCTTCGCAGAGATCCAGGCCTAGTTACGGCATTTGCACAACATGTACTATATGCGAACATCGTGGATAAAATAAACTCCCGGAGAAAATCCTTGCATGCAAATCAAGAGCATAAATAAGTACGTCTAGCATTTGACAAAGCCAGAAGATTCACATACAGAGGTCAAACCTGTCATGTTTGTATCCAAGCCTAATAAATTTATCAAAGATTGGATAGAAGAATCAGAGACCATATATCCATATATCTGATTGCCATGCCAGCAAATTGAAAAGTTTTAGGGCCCTGAAGAATCTGACAGTGAGCCAGAGCAGGGCCAAAGCACATTTGGAAGAAAACCTCCAGCCAAGGCCATCTTAGAAACCTCTTAGACATAGCCGACCTCCAGCATCCACCGAAAGAATAGGTAACCTAGAGATTGTTCCAGAAGATGCGTTCTGGAGGAGGATCTAGCAGCTCGAAGGTGCTACTGCCGCCCTAGCTCGAAGGTGCTACTGCCGCTCGGAGCCCAACCAGCAAGGAAACCAGAAATTATAAAATGCAAGGCCGGATCCCCTGTTCGGATTTCGCTGCCATGATTCCAGTGCTGGAAGAGGTCGAAATGCAGCATTGCAGATGATCAGAGAAATAAGAAGCGATCCACCATTCTTCGCAGCCGAGAACCCAGCACGGACCAGAGAGCACATATGGAGATCAAGGAATCGAACCGTCCCAAAAAAAAACGCACAAAAACCCCTAATAGGTCGAAACCCCTTTTTTTTTGCTTTTTTTTTAGCTAAAAAGGCTTTTAACGTGACATCATCTACACCATTGGGTAGATTAATCCGGACCGCCTAATTTAGGGCTCGGTGCACTACGCACTTACGGTATAACATTATAATATAAATATAAAGATAGATCCATTTTAACATTGATCATGCCTGAACTTTGTCTGCTTCATGATCAACTAGAACGCTCAATTTCACATAATCAACCACATCATTGAAGATGGGCAATAGTATGTAATTATTTAAGAATGGGCAAGTGATGCAAATAATGATGCATCAGGTGGCCGTTCTAAAACAGTTACATACTCCTAAAATCTAGAAATCTATGATATGTAAAAAATTGTGCATTCTAGGCATTTTAAACGGAAACAAGTACTTAGACATGATTTGCACAAATACATTACAGTAGTTGGAGTAACACATATAATAACTTATGTTGAGCATTGTCCAAGCATTTAAGTCTTCGGCTACAATCATATGGATTGCCCACCGAAGGTGGGCAATTTACTAGTATATAATGAAATTATCTTATATTATAATGTTATAGTGTGTTGCATCAAGCCCTAATTTGAGTGGATGAGATCATTGGGTTGCATCCAAAGGCCGAGATTCATTGCACATTTTTCTACCACCGTGATTGATCATACTTTAATCTCTTAAGGGGAAAAGAAAAGGGGGAAAAGGAAAAGGAGGAGGAAAGTGAAAATGTGAAAGGCAGGGAAAAAGGTAAAAGAAAAGAAAGGAGAAAAGGGAAGGGAAAAAGGGCATGGAAAAAAAGAAAGGAAAAGAGGGAGGGAGAAAGGGAGGGAGAAAGGGAGGGTAAAAAGGACATGAGAGAAAGGGAAAGAGGGGGGAAGGGGGAGAGGAAAAGGGAAGGGAAAGGAGAAATAGGAAAATGGTGAGGAGAAAAGAAGCAAAAAAGGCCATGGGGAAAGGAAAATGCAAAAGAAAAGGGGAGGGGAAAGGGAAAAATAAACCGGGTAAAAAGACAAGAGAAAAGGCGAGAAGAGAGAAAGGGGGAAAGGGCACGGGAAAAGGGATAGCGGATAGGGTGAAGAAAGGGGAAAAAGGAAGCGAAGAAAAGCATGGAGAAAGAAAGGGGAAAATGGATGGGAAAAATGGCATGGAAAAAGGAAAATGGAAAGGTAAAGGAAAAAGAAAATGTCAGGGGAAAAGGGAAAGGGAAAGGAAAAAAAAGGGGGAGGGAGAAAGGGAACTTGGAAAAAATGACACGAGAAAAAGGGGAAGGAGGAAACGGGAAAAGATAAGGGGAAAGGGCATGATGAGAAAGGGATGGGGAAAGGGGAAGAGGAAAACGGTGGAGAGGGGAGGAAAAGGGAAGACCGAAAAGGGAAAAAAGGGAACAGGAAAAGGACGGGAAGAAGGAAAGGGAAAAAGGACATGTCAAAAAAGGAAAACAAAAGGGAAGAGGGAAAGGGTGAAAGGGAACTTGGGAAAAAGGGCACAAGGAAAAGGGGAAGAGGGAAAGAAGAAAAGGGGAGAAGGGGAATAGGGAAAGAGTGAAGAAATGAGAAAAAGGAAGCAAAAAAAAAAAAAAAGAATGGAAAAGGGGAAAAGAAAAGAAAAGGGAAGAGGAAAAGAGTGTGAAAAAAACAAAGAGGAAACTGTGTTGGGTCTGTGAAAGAGGGAAAAAGGTGGAAGGAAGGGGAAAAGAGCACGTTGAAAAGGGGAAGACGGAAAGGGTGAGGAAAGGAGGGAAAGGGACAGAAAATAGTACATCAGAAAAAGGAAAGTTAAAAAGGGTGTAAATAAAGGAAAAACGAAGGGAAAAAAAAGAAGGAAATGTGACGTCCCCTACTCCTTATACGATGCCCGCATCGTACTCGAAGGAGGAGCATTCCCCCTGGCAGCTGCCTGACAGGGGCCATCCACCTGGCTCCACTCCCATGGGGGCAGAGCCAGCAAGGGAAGAGTGGATGTGTCATTCATCCGTCTTCCATCGGATCGACCTATCTGCGGAAGCGTAACAAACAAACGTGAGCACAACCAATAATATACAACACAATCACCATAACAATAGCAACATCACAGAGTCAGCAATACCTTCATAACAATAATACAAAGGAGAGATCCTACCCGTGGCTCGGACTCAAGGGATGATCGACGGCTAGGCCTCCGAGTTCATTGCGCATGTAATTCATGGCAATGGATTTGGGCGGGCATAGAACATGGCTTAGGGTAGTCCACTCCATCCGCCCCTCCCCCGTGCACACTTTGCGCAGTAGGTCGAAAAGTGTTGGGACTTGGCCGTGAGGGGTGAATAGCCGGAGGGGCTACTCACTGGGTTGCATCTCCCCAACCCCATGAGAGGCGGAAGAGAGCTGCCTCCTCCTCCAGTATCCATGCTCATCGCGAAGCGGCTAGAGGGCCACCGCCCTTATTCGACTTGAACTCACCGGAAGGTCATATCCACCACCCCACGAGTGTCGAGCTCATGCCTTGCCCACACGCAGCGGACAAGCCATTAAGCCTAGCCAAAGAAAGACCCCTCGATAGGCTTTACTACCGAGGGGTCACCCCACATGAGACAAGTTCCTCCTTATCAACCCGGCCTTGCCCCTTCACCCACACGCGGGTGGGCTCCCTCGCACGGGCGCAATTATGTGGGAACTAAGGTGCTATGCTAGGAGCATCTTCTACACGCCCTTTAGGTCTCTACCCCCTTCCCACAACAAGGAGATCACAGAGAGTGGAATACATGCAATATCACGTAACGTAGATAGAGAATCATATCAATCTATCTACTTAACATCCAATGTTAGGTTCATTCGTTAGAGTCTCAGATCTAGGGATCTACAAGACTTCCAGAGATGATCTAACATACTAAACCGGCATATTGCCATGCCTAAAGACGGTTTTGCACAACAGAACAACTAGATACCTGCTCCTTGGCTTGCTCCTGATCCTCGGAAGGCGTCCATGCTCTTGATCTTGCCGAAGACAACTGCTACTCAGCAACCTGTTGTGCGTGCATACAAATTTAGACACCTGGCCTTCCTCCTTGCAAAGTGTTACTTTCAGATGGCTTGGCAGCTTGCCCTCAAGGAAGGGTTATTGGTATGAACAATGAGCTCATTATATTGCATTATGAAGTTTAGTTAATTATTGGTTTTTCAACACAGTCTTTAAAAGTTTTTCATGTTTTGAAATATTGTGTTATTTATTTGTGCTTTACTTTATTTGGAATGCAATCAAAATTTTGGCATATTAGCGAGATGTGGAATTATATTTACTGGAAAGTGAAATTCAGGAAAAACTTCATTATAGCTCAGAGCATTAAGTCGTGGTATATATACATAACTAAATGAATAGTGAATGTTCTGCTATATTGTGATCTTCATTTGAGAATTTTATATTTTGTTTTTTGACCACAAAACCAGACACAAATGCGATTCAAATTTCCCATAGTTGAGAACGTCGTGTATTACTAAGTATCCACATGTTAAATCTGAAGTAAGTTTTATTTGTTTTTCTTTATAGACAAGTCTTATGTATATATTACACAGCAAAACCTCCACGGCCAATGTGAACTACCTGTTAGATCTTATAGCAATTTACTCTGATAATCAACTAAATAACATTGATATCTCTATTTCATTAGAAGTTACCACGATTTCAATGGTTGGTCAATACACATGAAACATTACATAACCATTATATCATTTCAATCAAATACATATACCATTAGAAATAACTTCTTCTTAGTTTATCTACTGCAGGATCGATCGTTCAATCAATTCTCACAGTTCTACAGCTTTATAATGCATGAGTCCGTCGGTTATGCAACCGACCTAGCAGGATCCGACGGTTAAGCCATAACCGAGATTCAAAATGGGACTTGGCTCCAGGATAAATGGCCATCACATCCGACCCTAATGTAGAAATATTTAGAGTCCCTTATATTGCTTCATAACTTAACCATTGAAATATTTTCTCAATACCATTAAAATATTGAGTTAGTGTATGAACCAATATTACACAATGATCTGACTTATTCCAACATTCCCTCTTCAGATCACTGTTCTGAAATAAGTCTGATATAATTCAATCAACTTAAATACACATCTATACTCATGCCTGTAACGTGATCTCCTCCTCTAAATGAGTTTCTTCTGTGTCACTGACTCTGAACCTTTAATTTCTGATATGTATTCCCTCTTCAGTTATATTCACTGCTTATGTTCTCTATTTCATATGCATGTAAAATATCAGACCATTTTGAGTTTCAGCTTCAGTATAAACAACCTTCCCTTAACAAATATCTGTGCCAATGCACTGATAGATTCAGAACCTTTTGCTAGTATTACAGCTGAGCTGTAACAGTTGTTTATTGCTTGTTCGGCATTTCTATAAGCCAGTATCTCAATATCTCCTACTGAACTGTAACACCAAGTACTTGTTTAAATTTATTGAACTTGACTTGTGTCAATGCCTTAGTAAAAATGTCAGCTGCCTGTTCTTGTGTGCTTACATATTCAACTACAATATTCTTTTGAGCCACCATTTCTCTTATAAAGTGCATGTTGAGTTCAATGTGTTTAGTTCTTTGATGAAGAACTGGATTTCTAGTAATAGCTATACAGCTTTGACTGTCACACAGTAATATAGTTGGATCATTTTGCATAATTCCAAGCTCATTTAATATCCTTCTGGCCCATATAATCTCTTTGGCTGCAAGAGTAGTGGCAGCATATTCTGCCTCAGCTGTAGACATGGCAATACTTGATTGCTTCTTGGATTTTTATGCAACTGACCCTCCACCAAGCAAGAGAAAAAATCCAGAAGTTGATTTTCTACAGTCTAAATCAGATGCCCAGTCTGCATCACAATATCCTATGAGTGTCATGTTATCATTAGAGTAACAAATACCTTGTTCTTGAGTTCCTTTAAGGAACCTTAGCACTCTTTTTGCTGCCATCCAATGCATTTTCTCTGGATTGTTTGAATATCTACTTAGCAGGCCTACAGAAAATGCAATGTCAGGCCTTGTGCAGTTAGATATATAGAGAGAAAACATCCAATCAACTCTTTGTAAGGGGTGCCTTCCATATCCTCAGATTCTTTTATTGTTTTAGGGCACATATCCTCTGAAATCTTATGTCCAGGAACTAATGGTGTATCCACTGATTTGCAAGATTCCATGCAAACCTTTTCAACATGCCTTGTATATTTGAAGTCTGAGTAAGAGTCAGCTTTATATTAGCTCGATCTATGTGCACTTCAATTCCTAAGAATTTTTGGAGTTCTCCTAAATTTGTCATTTTAAATCTGTCTTTAAGCACTGTTTTGCATTTATTTAAGCAAGTCATAGTATTAGCAATCATAATGCAGCCATCTACATACAATGCAATAATACAAAAATTCATCTCCTTGCAAATCCGACTTTTCGGAGCCTGGCAATGCGATTTCGAGCTTTACCCTGGCCGAATTGGCCCAGGAAAGCCCTAAATGCGAAAGAGGAAAGGAAGCTCTAGAAAACCCTAATTGGCAAAGTGAAAGGAGAGCTAGGGTCTAGGGTTTTAGCCATTATATAGACCCTATCTAGGTTAGGGCATCCACATGGGCAAATGGCTTTAAGCCATTTGGAAATGGATGAACAAGGAACCTTTTGTTGTGTATGTTTAATTACATACCCAACATCCAAGGTTGCCCCCTAGGTGCAACCTTTAGCTCCTAGGTGCAACGTTGTCCTACTCTCAAGTACATGTCACTTGTGACATGTACGTGTGACGTGGCAGTATAATATACGTATTGGGGCGTATATTATGCTGGAACGTCACATTCTCCCCACCTTGACTTGATGCTGTCCTCAGCATCACGCGTCTCCCCACCTTGGGTACCTGCATATCCTGCAATTACAACACTTACATATCCATATTATATTAATCACCTCAGGTAATATTTATAGTTTACTGTAATTGTACTATGGTGAGAGGCTCTTCCGTCCTCTACTTCATACTCGACTATAAACAAAATTGACATCAATTATAACTTTACGGTTTTAACTAAAAACTTCCCGTCGCCTCCTCACAACACATTATGGCAAAACTATGCGTTGTGAGTTCTTGTAGCGTTACCCTCCTGCCGCTCGGTTCTTCTAGTTGCCTGCAGGATGTACGCTACGTTAGTACATATTTAATTATTATTATAAGGGTTGGTTGTAAGGGAACCACCCATTAAATACAATTATATGGATGCAAGGCATATCTCTTCGGCATAGGAAGATTATGTTTCTCCCATCCTGGCCGAAGAGACAGCGCCTATATGCCTATATGCCGCTCATGCCTACACCTCTAGTTGCCCAGCGTGGAGGATATCCTTCCCGTATATGGGGCGTGAAGGATAGATTCCTCCTATCAAAGCATATATGGGGCTAAAGGTGCTTTTCCTATCAATGCATACCTGAATGACCTCTTTTCTCTCGAGGTCGTCTACTTCCGTGGAACAGAAGTAGACTTTCTAATCTACCTTCCACTCAAACAAGCGGAAACGCGGTCATGCCTACATTGACATTACACCACGCCCTAGAGAGCACCGTAGTGGTCTCATCATCGGTAACAACGCATGCAACCCATGCCTAGCATAGGCTGCATGCGTAGATTAGCCTTAGCTACACATGCTTAAATCCAAACCCAAATCGACATGCCTGAGCCGATTTCTTGGATGCTGATGTCGACTACTTCTTGACGAAATGACCCTTGCATTGCTCCATAAACTCGAGTCTTGTTTCTTAAGATCGACTCAAGTACCCACGTGGCGTCTTCCAACGGTAAGTGCTTCCACTTCACAAGGTATTGGAGGAATTTTGACCTTCTTGTCTTCTTATAAGATCTATTAAGAAGGACTTCCGGAACGATTTCAATATGCTCGTCCGTCATTTCTAAAAACTCATTTGTCTCCAATACTTCCTCGGGGTTTGGGGTGTGCCTCTTTAGCAAACTTACGGAAAACCTTATGTATCTTAAGATGTCTTTAAGTCCAACTTGTAGGATTGGTTACCTACTCTCTTCTCTATTCTGAAGGGTCCAGCCCATCTTGGAGCAAGCTTCTTGCAATTGCCGATGCGGAGCTTGGCCTGCTTGACTTTGATCTTCAACCACACTTTGTCTCCCACTTCAAATTCTCTTACCGTCCTATGCTTGTCGGCGATGCTTTTCTGCACGCTTCTTCTTTGCCGCAAGGAGATATCCTCTCACTTCCTCCACCAAGTCTTGCATTTCTGAAAGCATCTGCTGGGAGACTTCCACCTTGGACACAGGGTTGTGCCAAGTATCTGGGGTAAGACACTGATACCCGTAATTAATCATAAAAGGACTCATCTGCGATGACTCCTGCTTGGTGCTGTTGTAGGCAAACTCTACTAGGTAGATGAAATCATCCCACTTGGATTGCTTGTTCCATACATAGCTTCTTAACATATCTTCGATGATCCTGTTTGTCCTCTCCGTCTGACCATCTGTTTGGGGATGATATGCCGTGCTCATCGAAAGCTTCGTCTGGATGGTGGTAAATAGGTCCTGCCAAAAGGCACTCATAAACTTGGAGTCTCTATCCGAGATTATCTCCCTTGGCATGCCATGGAGCCTAAAAATCTCCTTAACAAATAGGTTGGTCGTGTCTAATGCAGATCACGTTGTCCCGCACGGCACAAAAGTGTGCCATCTTTGACAACTTATCTACTACCACCATCAAGGCATCTTTGCCCCTTTGCCGTTCTTGGGAGTCCCGTAATAAAATCCATACTTATCACCTCCCACTTAGCATTTGGCACGGGCAATGGTTCCAAGGCACCTGGGATCCGGAGCTGTTCCGCCTTTGTCTGCTGGCATATCTGGCACTCTCTAATATATCTTGCTATTTCCTTCTTCATGCCGGGCCAATAATAACTGCTTCTAATCTTGAAATATGTCTTCATGAACCCTGCATGCCCTGCTATGGGACTATTGTGTGTATCATTCAAAATAAGCTTTCTAACTTAAGAAGATTTTGGTACACACAATTTATTTTTATAATATAGCAAGTTCCCTTCCTTCTTGTAGTGCACGAACATCTCCCTTTCCTTGTCGGTCCCGCCTCTTTGGAAAGGCTCGCCCAAACTTCCTTGAAATCGAGGTCCGTCGGCAATGTTTCCTCAATCTTCTTGCCAAACTCACTTACAAGTGTTGATATGGCGTTACAATGAATTCTGGTTGCCAATGGCTTCCTGGAAAGGGCATCCGCAACCACATTGAGCTTCCCTGGCTTATAACTTATCTCAAAGTCATATTCTTCCAAGAATTCCATCCATCTCCTTTGCCTCAAATTAAGGAGCGGCTGCGTAAATATATATTGGAGGCTTTGATGATCCGTGTCTAACTGGAATTTTCTTCCCAATAAATAATGCCTCCAAATTCTTAAAGCCCTTACTATAGCCAGGAGCTCCTGATCATGCGTTGGGTAGCGCTGTTCGGCGTCGTTCAACTTCTTGGAATCATAGGCCACTACTCTTTCTTCCCCATGAGGATTTGCGCTGTTGCTATCCCCGCTAGCATCTGTTGCTACAAGCTTATCTTTGGTCGGATCTCGGCAAGACCAATCTTGGCGCCCGTCGTCAAAGCTTCCTTCGATGTCTCAAATGCTTTCTCGGGCCTTGTTTTGCCAATGGGCTGCCCAATCTTTTATCTTCCCACCTTTTGTGAGATCCGGTTAATGGCGCTGCTACCTTGGCAAAATTCTTCACAAATCTTCTATAATAGCCTCGCTAGCCCTAGGAAGCTCCCCGACTTCATGTGTATTCTTTGGTGCCGCCAGCCCGATCACGGCTTCTATCTTCGCGGGTCCGCAGGAAATGCCTTCTCGCGTGATCACGCGTGCCCCAAGTACTCCACTCTTTCCGTTCGGAAGGGCACTTCGATAACCCGCAAAGAGTTGATGCCTTCTTAACTTTTCAAGCACCTTCCTCAAGTGTTGGGCGTGCTCCTCCACGTACTTTGCTGTGTAAACCAAGATATCGTCGAAGAAGACTATGATGAAGGAATCTAGAAATTCGCGGAAGACGTCGTTCATTAACCTCATGAATGTTGCTGGTGCATTAGATAATCCAAAGGGCATAACTGTGAATTCATAGTGCCCATATCTTGTCCTGAACGCTATCTTATGAATGTCTTCCTCCTTGATCCTAATCTGGTGATATCCTGATCTGAGATCTATTTTGGAGAAAATCTTTGCTCCTCGCAAATCGATCCATTAAGTCATCTGACCTAGGCAAGGCATACTTATTTTTGATGGTGTGCTTATTTAACTGGCGGTAATCAATGCACATCCTAAGGCTCCCATCCTTCTTCTTCACAAAGAGAATAGGGGCTCCGAACGGGGAGACACTAGGTCTTATGAACCCTAGGTCTAGCAATTCTTGCAACTGCTTCTTTAACTCTGTCAACTCCTCGGTTGACATCCTATAAGGTGCCTTGCTTGTAGGCTTCGGCCCCAGTTCAAGTGCTATTTCACACTCGACTCCTCTATAGGGCTGGAAGTCGCTTAATCTCATCGGGGAACAAGTCGTGAAATTCCTCGATCAACTTTGCTATTGGCCCGGGAAGCTTGCTAGATTCTTTGATCTCTTTATTTCTCTCCGCTCCCGATCTTGGAGCTCAAGCTTAAGGAGATAGGCCACCACTTTGCTTTCTTATGCACTTAAGCAATTTTTCACTACTCATGCATTGCATGATTGGGGTTACTTTACCTACTGTGATTTCGATGACTTTGCCCTCTGGCGTTGTTAAGGTCACCTTCGTTTCCCACAATCGATGATTGCTCCTATTTGGTCCAAGATATTCCATTCCAATAATGAGATCATACTTGCCTATATTCATGACTTCCGCTCCCAATGCAACATTAACACCGGCAAGTCTACATTGAAGTTTATTCTCTTCCTGGCCAGATGCCTAATTGCTCCATTGGCTAACACCATCGGCCTTGGCTTGACTTTAACGGCTTTAACTTCAACATGCTTACCATCCTAGGGGATGCAAAATTATGATCGCTTCGAGTCTATCAATACTATAAAGGATTTCTCTTGGGCTTTTCCCGGGCCGTTGAGATCACCTTATCTTGACTTTCTCGCATTCCACTGTATCAATAGCTGCAAAGATGTGACACTCACCATGGATGTAATCCCGTGCTTCCGTCGTCGTCTGGCGTCCGATGGTGTCTCCCATCCCAGCTCGCCAATGCCGCATTCATAATCGGGGGGCAATTGTTGGTCCTATGCCACAGGCTGGAAGCATCCTAAAACACACCGCTTCTCTATACATTCCCTCGCTTCTTTTCCTTGGGAATGGATCTGCAGAAATTGCCTCACCGCTTGGGAGTAGTTAGACTTGGCTCCTTGCTCCTTGAAGCTTACCGTTTCTTTTCTCGCTTGCCACTACTTGTGTTGCCTTGCTTCCCATAATTTGAATTGTCTTTAGCGTCTTGCTAGCTACTTGGGCTTGCCGCCCTTGGGCTATAGCCCCTCGTGCTCTTCCCCTTATCCCGGAAATATTGCTGCCTTGATGCCCGCTCTTGTGGACTGTTCCTTGCAAACTTATGGCCTTTGCTTACGCCTCGACCACGGACTTTGGGTTTATTGCCCTTTACAAGCTTATGGATCTCATCGTTCAAGCCTTCAATATAGCCTTCCATCGCATGCTTTTCACTCAACTTTGGCACATAAAGCCTTAGTCTCATGAATTCCTCTGTATTTTTACGACTGATTTGTTGCCCTGTTGCAACCTATAGAAACGGCGCATCATGTTGCACTTATGTTCTCTTGGTACATAATGATGTTTGAATGCCTTGGCGAACTTTACGAACTTGCAACTGTCCCCCTGCTTTCGCCCCATGTGCTTTGGCATACCCCTTCCACCAAAATTCTAGCTGCACCCTTGAGGTTTGGTCTGTTGCTACCCTGCCTTTGTCTTTATCTTTCATGCCATAGGCGTTGCCATACTCACTCATCTCATCCAGCCCACGCCTCTGCTTCCATTCGGATCTGTTTTCTCCACGAAATCGCTCTAACTTTCGGCTTTCCACACATTACTAAGGGCGGAGTCAACTTTCTTCCGATGTCGGTCCTCGTGATCTCGTCCCCTCGCCACGGTTTGGATCCTGCCGGCGACCTCGTGCCTCTTCTTCCTGCTCTTCCGATGCCGAGTCTGTATCCGAGCTGGAGCTTGAGGATCCCGAGCTAGGAGATCTTCTCCCTCTGCTTCTCTTCCTTCGTTGCACTGTTCGGCCAGCTGGCGTTTCCGGCAAGGGTACATTCTGGTCCTGTCCTCCTATTGCTGCTGCCCTTGCTAGCAATGCCCTTATGTCATGGATGTCAGATCTGATTTGGGATAGCTCCTCCTCCGGTGTTACCGCTTCGAATTCTGGGCGCAAATTCCTCGGCTGGAAGCGCCTTTGCGGGGTACGTTCTTGTTCTCGCTGCCTGTGTTCATCAAGGTTTCTAGGTACTCTAGCTGCATGCACATTAGAGTACATTCTGATCATTAGTTCTTGTTTTGTGTGTTACGTTGTTTTACTTGCTTATACAATTTGAGGGAGCAATTATATACAAAAAGAGATATATATTATATTCATATATAATAAGCTTTTACATGCAAATTAATAGACTTTTACTCTTGAAATTTCTTGAGGTAGTCAGGGTGGTCCTCCAAAAATTTCTTCACTTGGGCCGTACCTAATGACCCTGTTAAATTCCTGAGGATATTTGTTGACGTTCCTCCTTGGAGTACTGCCTCCATGTCTTGAATTCTCCTATCCGATGTATACGCAACTGCCATTTGCCAATCGCCTACCTATATAAGGGATTGCAAAGTCGAAGATGGTCAATGCAATCGCTCTCTTGATCGTGGACAACATGGTCGATGTTTGGAGGTAATCGTGCATGGTGTCCAAACCTGAGGGCGATAAGCATAAAGACCCCTTCTTCACCTCTTGGGCTAAATTGGCGGTGAATAATCTATTCTTCCGGCCCAAAGAAGAACGGCGGGTAGTATCTGGAAATGCCTTATCATGCCCCTGTTTCTTTCTTGGCAGACGAGGAAGTTGCCCCCAGGCCTTCCCCGCGAAGTCATCCACCGTATCTCCTCTAGCTCTCTCAAGTCTTGGTGCACCAGCCTCCTTAGGTTGATACTTGCCTCCATCTTTGCCGGGATGGGTGTTGGCGAGCTCGGTAATAATGCTGATGTGGACTTGCCTTTGATGCCCATTTGTTCCTGGATTGCCATGAACTCCTCCTCAGGGGCAATTCGTTTCGCCATCATCATGCCTCGATGCCCGCGTAAGCCTCTATATCGATGATGTCTCGCCCGGTGAAGGTCTTGGCTTCTCTTATGCTGATAGGGAAGTCCTGAGCTTCTCGATCGATGAAGTCGTCGAGATCCGCCTGCTGTCGTAGAAGGTGTAAAATCTCATCCACCCTAAGGCCTCTGTCGCGGCACTGTAGAAGATTCTTGATGTCGTGAAGGGTTAGATATGCCTCTTTGCTATGAACACCGCGTCAAGCGTGTAATCCCCGCCTCGAGTGGTAGGGCTCTTCTTGTTGCTCGCAGTCCCTCTTCGAAGTTTTGGATCTGGCTGCTCCGCTTAAAACTTCCGCCTCTCTGTTCTAGATCCGGGTCTTCCGGTCTGATTCAGATTCATCCTCCTCCTCTTCTTCTTGCTCGTACTCGAAGTCGCATCCGTTCCTCCTCTGCTTGGCCGCGGCCATGGCTATGGGTTCAACTTCTAAAGGTGCACCGAGGGTTCCCCTATCCGGTTTGACCCCAAGAGATAGAAAGATGGCTACAAGCTCTTATAGGAGAAGTACCTCCTCCTATTGACAGAGATGGACATGTAGTTGGGAAGGCGGACTGCTTTATTCTCTAAGTACTTATCTACATTTGGGATATCTTGCGGGGGCTAACTTGAGGGCAAAGTGTTAGGTGCAAAATACCCTACACAAGGTGGGAGTTCTACCAAAAGGGTCCTATCTTGGCATGGAACTTCGACATGATGTTCTCGGTAGAAGGGAGTGGCGTTGATGGTGGCCTCAATGTCAAGTTCCCTTCGGAAGACACCGAAGACAGATTCGATGTCGCCACCACATGAGCCGTGGCTGTACCATCGCTTGAATGAAGAAGTGGCCATGAGCACCGAGGAGCCGGGGATGACAGACGATGCGTGTCTTCTAAGGATCTAAGGGATCGGAAATCGGCTTGGAGCAGAGCGAGGTTGGAAGGTGCAAATGACACTTGGGTTCCCCTTTATAGGCAAAACCCTAATTTTGGAAAAATTTTAGGTTTACAATTCTCGACTTTCTCGGGGTCTAGAGGTATGATTTATAGGCTAACCGAGCTTGGAAATGCTCCTAAGGGTCCCTAAGCAATGATTTTGTTTCGGCCTAAGGACAACTTGGATGAATTGGACGAGACCACTCACACACAAGGCGCCCGGTGGTGGGATCGGTTTGCAAACCGAACTGGTTGGGGCGCACTCTGTGAGGGGTGGATTTGCTTAGGTCACTAATGATGCTAAACTAGAGAACTAAAGACATAATCCTGGATATCTCATCGAGATAGATAGGATTGAGCCTTTACTAAGCCTTTATTTGGGCAAGTTGTGGTGGAGTTTGGGGTTCGACCACTCACACAGTCTTGAGGTGGAATCAATTCCAAACCAAATGGGTCTGGCACTCTGTGAGGGTGGAGCTCCATTTGACTTCGGCGTTGGCCAATTTGGACAGATTAGGGGTCAATTCCTACTAACTGGGATGAGTTAGGTCGAATAGTATACCTACTTTCTGCATTTAGGCAAGATTTGGCACCAAACCATGCTCAACCACTCACACAGTGGCGCCAGGTGGGATCGGTTTGCAAACCTAATGGGTTGGGGCGCACTCTGTGAGGGGTGGGATCAAAATGCCTGGTTTGTTCCGAACTTTGCTATTTCTAAATGTAGAATTCGGCAATACACCCTATTTAAACTCGATTGGACTTATTTATTTATCAAAATTATAGATTTATACCAAGGAAAAGGTCATTTACAATAGTTCAGGGGCCCTCCTTCTTAATAAACTGAGCTAGTCTAATATCTTTGGGCATACAAGTCACTCTCTTAGCGTGTTGAGCACACGCCGACGAAGTCTTCGGCAAATGTAATGTGCGATGTGCTTGCTCCGACGCCTCTGCCGGTCGCGAGCAACATGTCGTCCGTGACCCGTTTGGATGGGTCGAACTCCTGCAAAATCTCCCTCGTTAGACATGCAGTCCGCCGGCCTTTTCATCGGCTTCTTCGGAGGGGTTGGCTGTTCGGTGAGGTTACTTCAGCGTGTTCTTCTTAGTTGGCCGACCTCCCTCAATGGTCTTCACTCGTGTTCTTAAGTAGTATTTGGAGTATTCTTCGTGCATTTTCATGTATGCGGATACTCCTTTAGCTCCTTCCGATGCTTGCAAGTCCCGCTTCAGCGCATAGGACTCCCTCTCGCGACCTTGGTTTCTTGAGTCGTCATTTGGGGTGCTTCGCTGACGGCCATTTAGGATAGGGCGGTCGCGTTAGCCACAGGGGTCTTCATCCTCCGGTATTGGGTTTGAAGGGCCGAAGTCTCTCTGGTTAGTGTCCTCCGCTCCCTCCTCGGGTTGGTCCGGCCGAAGATGGGGGCTTCTCGATCCGGCTCTGTATGGTTTCTTTGCCGCGGCGGTGTCTTCTTCTTCTTGGCTTCTCCGCCCGGCACTTCGGGTCCTTACCCTTCTCGCTCTCACCCTCTCCCGCTCCTCTTTTCGCTTCCTCCTTTCTTCCCTCTTACGTTCCTTCTCCTCCCCTCCTCTTTCTTAGCTCTTCCTTTTCCTTCGGCCTCATGCTTGGATTTCCTCGGCTTCGCCTTCTTCCCTTTCCCTCTTCTTCTTCTTGGTTCTGCTCACGGTTCCTCATTATCCCGAAGATCTCCCTCGGCTCCCTCCGCGACTCTCGCCCCGCGTCAGCCTCGATCAAGGTTCTCCGATACATTCTGCTCCTCAGGGTTAGGGTTAGGTGGTTCAACCGGTGCCTCCTCTTCCCCGATGTGCACTTGCCTCCGTCGGCCTTACGTCCGGACGGCTGGCTCTGAAGCTCACATAACCCGGGTGGCACAACCTTCTTGCGGGCGTCTGTTTCGTCCCGTGCCATGCTTTTGTTTGTCGGGTTTCGAGCTTTGGCGCCTGAAGATCGTCTTCTTGGGCGAGCTGTTCTCCGGGAAAGGTGGGGGTAAAATGGAAACCCTAATTTTCTATTTATAGGAAGGTGGAAATTAGGGTTGGGACCTGCAATTCATATGGGGAAAAAAAACAAACTAGGGCATTAGCGAAGGTACGAGGCATTCGCCTGGGTTCACCATACTCCAAAACACCCACCACTCACACAGTGCGCCTGGGCCAGATTGGATTACCAACCGAAAGGGTCTGGGCGCACTCTGTGAGGGGTCGACTGTTTTCGAGGCTATTTTACAATTTACAGGGAGTTTCTTAGTGTTATAACATACAAACCTACCCAGAACTAAGGGAATAAGCCAAACTACACCATTATCTTAATTAATTGGGACACCTAACTATGTCAACGGAGGTCAACCACTCACACAGTGCGCCTGGGCGGAATCGGTTTGCGAACCGAATGGTGCTGGGCGCACTCTGTGAGGGGTGGCCTAATTTTTGGCAATTTAGGTTGGGAAAGATGCTATACTTCACTAGCAACCTATCATGGAACTAAAATCTACCCAGAAATTGGGAATTTTCCCAATTGTTCGAAGCTCTTGCTTGGGTGGCTATACCCCAAGACTCGAATCTACTGTTAGTCCTAAGGGAGAAATGGCCAGTGCTCGATCTTGGATGCCAAGATCATGCTCTGATACCACCGCGGACGCCCCTACTCCTTATACGATGCCCGCATCGCATTACTCGGAGGAGAGCATTCCCCGGCAAAAATGCCTCGACAGGCCATCCACCGCTCCACTCCCATGGGGGCAGAGCCAGCAAGGGAAGAGTGGATGTGTCATTCATCCGTCTTCCATCGGATCGACCTATCTGCGGAAGCGTAACAAACAAACGTGAGCACAACCAATAATATACAACACAATCACCATAACAATAGCAACATCACAGAGTCAGCAATACCTTCATAACAATAATACAAAGGAGAGATCCTACCCAGGGCTCGGACTCAAGGGGGATGACTGGACGGCTAGGCCTCCGTGAGTTCATTGCGCATGCAATTCATGGCAATGGATTTGGCTGGCATAGAACATGGCTTAGGGTAGTCCACTCCATCCGCCCCTCCCGTGCACACTTTGCAGAGTAGGCTGAAAAGTGTTGGGACTTGGCCGTAGCCTGCCGGGTGAATAGCCAGAGGGGCTACTACTGCTGGGTTGCATCTCCCCAACCCCGATGAGGCAGGAAGAGAGCTGCCTCTCCTCCAGAGGTATCCATGCTCATCGCAGCGGCTAGAGGGCCCACTTTGCCCTTATTCGACTTGAACTCATTGGAAGGTCATATCCACCACCCCACGAGTGTCGAGCTCATGCCTTGCCCACACGCAAAGGACAAGCCATTAAGCCTAGCCAAAGAAAGACCCCCGATAGGCTTTACTACCGAGGGGTCAGTCCCGCATGAGACAAGTTCCTCCTTATCAACCGGCCTTGCCCCTTCACCCACAGCCAGGTGGGCTCCTGTGCACGGGCCGCAATTATGTGGGAACTAAGGTGCTATGCTAGGAGCATCTTCTACACAGCCTTTAGGTCTCTACCCCCCTTCCCACAACAAGGAGATCACAGAGTGGAATACATGCAATATCACAGAACAGAGATAGAGAATCATATCAATCTATCTACTTAACATCCAATGTTAGGTTCATTCGTTAGAGTCTCAGATCTAGGGATCTACAAGACTTCCAGAGATGATCTAACATACTAAACCGGCATATTGCCATGCCTAAAGACGGTTTTGCACAACAGAACAACTAGATACCTGCTCCTTGGCTTGCTCCTGATCCTCGGAAGGCGTCCATGCTCTTGATCTTGCCGAAGACAACTGCTACTCAGCAACCTGTTGTGCAAATCCGACTTTTCGGAGCCTGGCAATGCGATTTCGAGCTTTACCCTGGCCGAATTGGCCCAGGAAAGCCCTAAATGCGAAAGAGGAAAGGAAGCTCTAGAAAACCCTAATTGGCAAAGTGAAAGGAGAGCTAGGGTCTAGGGTTTTAGCCCTTATATAGACCCTATCTAGGTTAGGGCATCCACATGGGCAAATGGCTTTAAGCCATTTGGAAATGGATGAACAAGGAACCTTTTGTTGTGTATGTTTAATTACATACCCAACATCCAAGGTTGCCCCCTAGGTGCAACCTTTAGCTCCTAGGTGCAACGTTGTCCTACTCTCAAGTACATGTCACTTGTGACATGTACGTGTGACGTGGCAGTATAATATACGTATTGGGGCATATATTATGCTGGAACGTCACAGGAAACGTGTAAGGAAAATGAGAAAAAATGAAAAAAAAGGACAAGTAGGAAAAACGAGGAAAACGGAAAAGGGTAAAAGCGGGGTAGAGCAATAGGCAAAAGAAAAGAGAAACGGTGTCCATATTTTAACAATAGAGTACTTTTGGGTTATTCATGCTCTCTTCTCTCATTGCTACAATGTATCATTCACAAGTTCTCAGCTTATGCCCAGCAACGCTGGGCACTGTTCCTAGTGCTTTATTGATGCCTTTTGATGTTTCACAAGCTATGCAGTGGTGGATTTAGATCACATGATGAGCTAAACAGCATGGAGAAGAGAGAGGCTATACATATTGGTATGACAGAGACCATACCATATAGCATGCAAACACCTGCAGATACAAATGATTTAGAAGGGGAATGTGCAATACGCTTTGAAATGATGGAATGTCCCACTAAAACACCAGGTGGTCACTGGTACTCTCCTTTTGCCCTGTACAGTAACATGCTTTTAGAGTTCAAATAGGCTGAATGGTTATATCCACAATAGGCATTGGAGGCATGTCAAAATGCCCTGAATGCAAACTCTCAATCACCACAAATGATCTTGTAACATATAGCAAGGGGCAGACTCTTCAACATCCTGCTCCTGCAACAGAAATGACAGTTTCCTGGAATCCAAACGAATGCGCTGCACATGGAATCCAAACGAAAAATCCTCCTTGCAGATTTAGCAATGGTCAGAGAACAGTTGAAATAAGAATGTTTCCACCCTAAAGTAACGAATGGCAATTTTCATTCCAGGTCCTTATATTCAGTCAACTTATGCAAACTATTGCATGGCTAAAGGCGGAAATTTAAAAAGCAAGGCATCAATTATCAATTTATAAGTGGTGACGTGCCAATGAAGAAACCCTGGCAAGCAATTGAAGTCTTCCAAAAGGTTTCATTCCTCTTATAAATCGTTTTATTAATCTGGTAGCTACAAACTTAATAATAATGCTAAAGATGAAATGAGATGAAATTTACATATGACGTTAAGAACTCGAGCAATAGATCTGTTGGCTGGTATTAAAGATGAATTTGATTGCAGGATTCTCCCACTAGAGTTTTTCTACTGTCCATCCGCACTGGAGTCATAGGGATAACTAGCTTCTCATGTTTACATAGTATGGAAGATTGCCCATATATTTGAGCACGTTATGTCCTTTTACTTTCAAGCTTTTGTTGGCTTATGTGCATCAGCTTGAGCCTTGTCTTAACCCAGCGGTAAGTTGCTAGCATAACTTTAATGTCCTTCCCTTTCACAATGTCAATTGTTACCTTGCAGCTGGAGGAACGAGCTGTAGGACGTTGCTGGAGAAAGCGGCCTGTCGTCATCAAAAGGTAAATAACCTTCTTGTGTTAGGTTTTGTTTTGATCCTCTTCCTACTATACTAAATCATCCATCTTTGTAAATCAGGCTATTTGTTGAGAATTCTGTAGAGGCAATCATCATGAAGGTTATTAGGAGTCGAAACATCACCATTTTGCCACTTTGTGCACAGCATTCTGAATCTGCTATAAACAGGCAGGAACTCATGCCTAAATCATATGTTTCTTCTTCCATGCATGTTATGTTGTCTTTAGAAATGATGCAGATCTAAGTTGAGAAAGTTCTAAGTTGTTCTATTTTCTGTGAGAAATAAAAGAGCCCCAAAATTAAAGCCAAATTGGTCCACGTCCAATAAAAAGTGAGATTGGCCTCCAATACTTGTTTCAAAGTTAATGAAAATAAGCATTGCCTCTTGCAGATGTTAAACATGCCTTCATGCAAATACAATGAGAACACGACCAAGAACATCTAAATCCATGTTTACCAAATCATACACTAGTGCTCTAGCCTCACTCAAATCTAAACCATTAAATTTGAACGAAAAGGCAACTTTCGAGAAAAAGCATGCCAAACATAAATTCAACGACAAAACGAGATAAAGCCTTTATTACACATTTGGAGAGTGGCAAGACATATTGCGCCAAAAGATCTCAAAATATCGTTAAACACCATAAATGTTCAAATACAGCATTCATCAGCGTTTACAACATCCCAATCGAATACCTACCTTCAATGCTTCTCCCAATGTAGTCTTTTTTGAATTCTCGAACAAATTAAGCGTGTATGCAGCGGACCACCGACGAGAGGCAAAAAGGGGAAGAAGAAAAAAAACCCTAGATCGTATTTACTCCAATTGGCTGTAATTTTAGAGGGCCTCCTCTCTGGCAGAACAATGCAAATCGGGATCTCCTAACCTTGGCGAGTTTACAATCCCTATAAAAATTGAAGCAGACCTGGTTAAGCTTTCAGATGGAAGGAGCGGACAAGCTTGTTGTATGCAGAGAGGCGCCTAAGTGTAAACAACAATTTGACGTCTTTCTACACTGCAACTTTTGCCAACACGGCGGCCTTGATTTGCAGGAGCAGAGCAATTTTGGAGAGCCATGCGTTGGAAGAATTATCAGAACCCTTGTCTGTGATGACGACAAAGACTCCGACAAAGGTTTTGGGGTCCTGGGAATCAACTAGACCTCTGTTCTAGGGCCTCCGAATCAGGCTTATCAGCATTAGAAATTGTAGCACAGTGACTCCATGTGCAACACTTCTTTTATATTTCTTGCTGTTTACACAACAGGGGATACTTTGGATTGGACTTTCCATTGCAATTCCTTAACTTGTTAGCAATAGTCCCAACAGCATATATCAGCATTGAAGTTGCAAAAGAACCCACAAAAAGAAAACCCCAAGGCAAAACTATTATAGGAGAAGGTACCTTTATGGAATCCGATGCAGCTCATACTGTGCTTGCCAAAAATCTTGAAGCAGGCCATGTGCATTGAAACATCGAATGTCTCTGAATTGGAGAGTTTCTCTGTGGCAAACGCATGGGATTCTTTAATCCATCCACGAGTTTTGTGGCCAAATGAAAAGATCAGTAAATAGATATCTTGAAGCCAATTTGAGGGCAGTGATCAGTTTTATGTAAAAAACCTCATTGCCTGCATATCTAAGTCTGCTGGTGATGGATGGTGTGAAAACATGACTTTGAAGTATGATTTAAGCCACCACCCTCTGGCCATAGAGGGCAACCCCCTGTGCACAGCACCTTGTTTTCTTTTGTGTCTACCATTCTTTAGTATGCCCAAGCATGTTCGTTATCATGCCCAAGCATGAAGGGAGAGCTTTGGTTAATGGGAAATTTTATCGTATGGTCATTAGAGTTCTTGTTCAAAACATGCTACGGTAGTTAGAATTGTCATATGGCACATGATGGTTCCATTAGAATTCTTATTTAAAACATGTGTCATTGGCTTTCAAAAGGTATTTGAATCAATGTGCTTAAATGACATTCAAATTGGGTGGTGTAAATCACTAGATGCATAGCCCCTAGAGCTAGACACAAATGCCAATATCTATCTTTAAATTTGATGCATTTCCTTAATATGTTTAATCATTTCCATAATATGGCATCAATATGGCATCTAGTGAAGCACCCAATGTAGCATAGATAATCCAACACCTGCAATGGAGAGTTCCTTGCTGCTATTTCCAATTTTCTTTTGTTCTATAAATGATAAGTGCCTTTCTAGTGTAATTTAAATACACATCTTGGATTGGTAATGCTACAATGAAGTTCATATTGAAAATGCTATTCTGCAAACAGAAGAATCTGATGCCCTTCTAGATTCTTTAGAGTACTCGAATTGCATCTTGCTATAGAGTTGCTATAGAGTTATGGTGAAAGAGGAATCAATGCAATTTGCATCTATAAGCTTTGTAATCTACATTTTCCTATTGGACATAGACATACATTTCTTTTGCAGCCTATAGAAAAAGGAATAAAAATTAATATCTAATGCACCACGCCAAATTCTAGCCAATCATATTAAGTGTGGGCAATAGTAACTCAACAGCCAAAAAACTACTAGCCTATGCAGTACAATATCCTGCAGTAAACATAAAGTCACTCTATCTAGTTCATGCCTCTTTTAATGAACACAAAATATTACAGAATCTTATCTATAGCAGGCATAGGATGCAGCAGCAGACATGATGCTCCGCAATGTACATTTGTAATTTCTTATAAATCAGTCCACTACAAGAAATGGTCTATTGATACTGTGTATTGTCTAAAATCTAAGCTAGGCATTTAGGTAGCATTAAATGCAAGCTATGATAGAATGATGAATCCATTTTTTTTTCTTTATACATTTATTGCAGCATGCACACAATGTATTCTCCGTGCCTTCTCTTGCAGCTGGAACGTATTCAGAGTAGATAGATGATACATTATGCATATCTGCATACCTTATAAAGTTAGAGTTCTCTCAGCATATCACAACTTGATTAATAGAATTGCATAATGCATTTATATGACTCGACATTTTTTTTTTTTTGGTAGTTAGCAGGAGCTCCAACTCAACATGCATGACGACCTTTTCTGTGAGTATGTTGGCATAAGCAAATCCAAAATAGAAATTATCTGAATGTAGCATATGTTCTGGCATTGTATTTGCTGGAAAATGTTAAAAATGAGAGGATGCATTTTCTGTGGTGTAAAGGTATATATGGATGGCAAATATTCAACTTCATCCTTCTCTTGTCCAGCTCCAAAAGGTTTCTGAGCCATATATTTGCAATTCGAGATAAAGGTGTTTCCTCTTATCGAATTGTTTCCAATAAAAAGAGAGTGTAGAATCTCTAGCTTATCTTTGGAACAAATATTTGACTTAGTAGGCAATACCATTGTATTTGCTACTTGGAACACATGCGAGCTAGGACTTGGGCCATACAATCTACTACACAATATACATTCTACACCTTGATGTAAAGTGAATATAACAATGCTAAGAGTGCTAGTGCAATCTAGAAAGGATTCATTAAGCAGACTGTGTAATGAAGCTTAGCCTTCACACAAAGAGATACATATCTGTAAGAATGGTTGCAGTGTGGGAGCCATCTGAAATGGAGCATACACTCTAGATGTCTTGGTTCAAGATGCTCCTGGAAAACTGTTTTGCCACTGGTCTTCAACCGCGCATTCTTGAAGACCTAACTTTGTTAAATTTCTACAACGAATCAAATCAACTATGTATAAGATAACCTTGGATCTTTAAAATTAAAGCAGAAACCGGCAATTGAGACCTTTTGTATGAACAATTCTTAATTTAAAGCTGGTTCGAGAGTAGGGGCCTTTAAATTTGTCAGGAAGGGAAACAATGATGCAAGCAAGAAGAAGGAAGCATCATTTCCCATGCCACTCTCTTATATAGGATGGGCTGCCTAAATTCTAACGATCATAAGGTTGTGTCATGAAACTAACAAAAAAAGACTCGTAGCCGGTGCCGAAGCCGGTGCTGTGCGTTTGATTTTCACTTTAAAATTTGCTCCAAATACTAAGCAATTTGATTTGATTTACACTTTAAAAATTGCTTTCATAAGACCTTAGCCAAGACCCATACATCTTGTCTTGCAAACTTAGGTAGTCCAAAAATATATATTTCTTTGTTCAAATTCAGATCACCTGCAGACCAAAAAATAATATTATAATTTCCACTAGTAGCAGATGCTTGGGGAAAACTTAGGTAGTCCAACAACATTTTAGTCCTGGAACAATATATATTTCTTTGTTCAAATTCAGATTACCTGCAAACTAAAACATAATAGTCTAATTTCCACTGGTAGCAGAGCCCAGCATTGCTGGACTTTAGCAAACAACTTGAAGAGCATGTTAGTGCAACATTGGTTAGAAAGACACCTACAAATTTATCAGTTTTGAAGCTTAGCAATACAAAGTATAAACTCTTTTGTGTTTGTAAATGATTTGCAATAGGGAAAACTACCAAAATACCCCTATGAGTTTGTGTAATTACCAAAATGCCCTTATGAGTTTCAAAATTACCAAAATGCCCTTGTGTATAGTAGGTGTGCAGGGGCATTTTGGTAATTTTGAAACTCATAAGGGCATTTTGATAATTACACAAACTCAAAGAGATAGTTTGGTAGTTTTTCCTTTGCAATAAGTGGAAGAAGAGTTTTGTTGTTAGAATAAGGCTGTAAATTTTTGTCAAGAGCGTCTTATTACTACTATCTTTTCCAATGACAACACCTCCTCTGAACTGTCACATGGATATCCTGGACAAGGATATCCTTAAGATGAACATCCGGGTCATGAACATCCAGAACATGAACATCCGGATCAAGAACATACTGATGTTAGTCCTGGTTTTGCTTAGGATCCTCAGTGTCTGTCTGAGTTCCAAATATATCTGGCATGGTTACTTCATCTAACAAAATCAGGCTTGCATATACATTCAACTTAGAATTTTTTCATGAATGATGCTAAGCCACAGGGATGCATAATCAAAATTTGAATTCAGCTATGATAATCATAGCAATCATAAGTTTAAATCTTAGACTGCTTTGTTTACTATGGTTTGTATTTAAATGCTTGACAGTTGTGACGTTCCATGTATTTTTATGGTATATGTATAACTACACTGACACGTCACTAGTGTATCGGGACCATTAGGGAGACTAACCTAAAAGGGTTTATTGCAACTAGCTTAGCCTAATTAGGCTAAGTAATGGTATTAATTAGTAATGTAGGCTAATTAAAGAGTGCCACTTGGCCTAGATCGATTGGCCCAAAGGCAGCTTGCCATTTTGGGATGGCAAATTGGGCTCACATCCCCAATTCTGCCCCAATTTGAATTTGGGAGAAGATTGAGGAAGATAGGAGCTGCTACAACCCTGACTGAAACCTTATCTGTACCATGGATGTTCTTCACGATACTAGCTCCAGCCCGAATACCAGTTAGTTTTAGCATAGTTTGTGTTCTACCAACCCTTGGTTGAGTAGATGAATGATTTGATTCTATTCTATGATCTATTTGGGAATGATGATATATGCTTCGTATATGATTGCTCTCTCTTTCTGTTCCTCCTGTGTTGGATTGGTTTAAGGGGAGTAGAGACCTAAAAGCTATCTGGTTTAGTGATGCTCCTAGCTAGAACCCCTTAAATCCTAGTAAATGCGGCCTATTCACAAGATCCCACCTAGTTGTGGATGCTATGCTGTGATTCAGCACCAGACAATGAGCATGACGATAAAGTGGAATCCTGCCTAGTTTGACTACAGGATTCCTATAGTGTGCTAGGCTTATAGTTGGTCACCTTGTACGGCCGGGTATGGCTCTGACACTTCATGGGTCGCAAGATACGTACCTAAAGGGACGTCTTGGGCTCGATGGGCGTGCTTGGGTGGCCTATGGATTTTGGGGGTTAAAGTCGGGTACGGATGCGTGGTTGCCTGAAGCAACCGCGATCCTACCAATGGAACCATCATGATCTGTGAGTGAATTCATTTCCTCCCTGTCTCATCGGACCGGGGAGATGTAACCTGGAGTAGTCTCATAGGGTGAATCATATTGATATGCATTGTGTATGTTATGTTGTTGGGATGTTAATCATATTGATGATGGATGGGCCACCATTTGAGGTGGCGTACTATTTGATGTATTGTTTGTCAGGTGCTAACTTGTATTTACGCTTCCACTATATAGGATTCCCATAGATGGCGTGGGACGAATGACATCTCCGTGTCCTTCACCCGGGCATTTGACCATCCCAGGTGGCTCAAGGTAGATGGAGGGCCTTTCTACGGTGATGTGGTCGCCGTGGAAAAGGGATTTCCCGTATTTATACGATGGGAGCATCGTATAGGCCTGGAGAGCATCACAATGGTATCAGAGCATGATTTTGGTGGACCAAATCATTGCACTGGCCATGTTCTAACTTGTTAGAATGTTAATTAGTTGGGGACCCTAACATAGAAAATTCTCCTAGAAAACCCGTAAGTTGTATGATTGATGGCCAAATTTGTGGTAAATGAGTTAGGGGTTTTCCTTTACACTTATGGCTTCCAGGCATTTCTTTTCGAACCTTACTGCCTCCAAGCACAACCCTTCATCTGCCATAGCCGCCGGAATAAGTGATCTTTGCCATAGCTGCCAGAGTAAACTTTGCCCACCATAGCCGACTCCTGCCTACCGCCTCTGCGCTATCGTCCTCGCCCTTGTCCCGCATTTAAGCCCTTGCATGGACATGGCCCACACCAAAGGAACGACGAGCTACTCTTACTACAACGTCTACTTCCAACTCTTTGCTGAACTCGGATGTAACCTCGGCGACACCCCGGACAGCCCTGCCAAGATTGAGCTCCTCCTAGAGCAGCTAGTTCAGAGGTTCGTGGAGGGAGACCGGATTCCTTACCCTATATTTCACCTCACAGAGCATTTAGTGCTAAAGCTTAGTGCCGAAGGCGAGAAATGCACTCTCTTGAAGCAGGAAGACTCAAGTATTAACTGTTGTCCACTATTACCCTCCAGAATTGACCCTAGATGCCGCCGCGGAAGATGCTCGCCGTGAAGCTGCAAGAATTATGGCCATGACCCAAGAAGAGGATGCACGACAAGTTGCAAGTGGAGACCTCTGCTGTTCGAGAGGAAGAATATGTTTACCTCGGAAGAGGAAGGGCCATAACACGAGGGTGAAATTTCACCTTGCCTCCATATTATTATGATGAGAAGACCTAAAGTTTTATTTGGGAGGACACATCGGCACCTCTTACCCAAGAAGATCTGTATTCGGTTTAACTTGATATGGCGACAGACCGAGATACGCCAGTTACAAGAGCAGCATGCTGAAAGAGAGGCAGCACGGTTGGCAGAAGAGCAAGCAAGGAAGAATACTGACACTTGGAGCCGTGTTTCATACTGAGGGCCCAACCGAGTAGGGTTGGTGTTCTTCCGCTTCCGTTGAATGTCACAACTTCTCATATACCATTTGTGCATGACTTGGCATTATACATACTAGAGGTATTAGATGCGTGCCTTCAATTATTGAGCCATCAGCAATCACCAAGATCTTCTTTGTACAAACTTATTGATTACTGACTGTCTAGTACCATTACTACTATAAAGGTTTTTTCGTTGAAAACCTTTCGAAACATGGGCTTTTATTCTAGTAGTAATGGTTGTACTATCCCATTCTATAGCAAGGTTCTGGATACAACATATATCAGCTGATAAATATTGAGCTTTTGTAAAATCACTAAGTAAAAATTTGGTTTCCCTACTAGGAGTAGAAGAATTTGAAAAGTATTTATAACATGCTTTGAAACTAGATTATCCTCGAGAGCATATGGAAAATACATAACGGAAATTTATGAAGTTGAGGGAACTTAAGTGACGAAGTTTGATAACTCCACAAAGAGACATAAAAAATGACTCAACCGCTAGAAACTTGTTGCATCAAAATGTGGCCCACCGAACATGATGCTCGACATCCTACATGGGGTAAGAAGAGATCTCATGGGTAACTGCCTGTAAGGTGAAAATTAAAAAAAAAAAAAAAGAAAAAAAGAAAAAAGAAAAAGAACCATCAAGATTAGGTGCTCCACTCAAGGGCGCGCATCAATGCAATATATTATAAAGAATAAAATAGTGCTTGGAGGCTACAGGGCCACACCGAGAAAGAAACAACAATCGACCAATTGGGAATCATCCATTGAAACACCATCACGGGAAACATCCGAACAGTATTGCCTCGGAGGCTATAGCGGGATGCCAAGAAAAAATGAATAATAACTAAATACTGCCTCGAAGGCTACAATGCCACACTGAGAATAAAACCAGACTATGTATAAATATTGAAGGTGATTCGACCACACCATAGAATGAACCATAACCAAGCACTAAATATATGTTAGAGTGGGAGGAATGAGTCAAGCTAAAGAGAATCTAGCTCAAGAGAACACCTAGAAGAGAAAAACTAAAAATGAAGAGCATATATAGGACAAGGTGATCCCAAAAAAGCAATATTCCTTGCCAAAGGATGGCAATTCTATTGCAAATGCTTCACAATAAAACCATGACATTCTATAGCAAGTATTAGAGGTTTTTTTGAGATCATAAAAGGGCTTTCTAAGAATTGCTGACTAAGCTATATGAACTACCAATCAGAAAATAGAATTGATAATCTAGTCAGCAAAGCAGTTATAACTGGATCACATTTTCTAGCATAAATATTCATAGTAAAGTCCAAATGACCTCTCGTTTAGTGCAATAGATAGATTCTATTGAGACCTTTCCAATGTCGGGTCGCTTACATATATTTTAACCCCATAGAATAATAAAAAATGTTAAAACAACTTTTTTTGGAGTTTTGACAATCACAAGTGGTTAAAATATGTGCAAAATACACAAGATTGGAAAGATCTCAATGACATCTAATCTATTGCGTTAAACAAGAGCTTATTTGAATTTATCAATAGTTATGTTAGAAAATGTGATCCCGTGAGTTATTATAACTCATCAGGCTCTAATTTTTTATTGGTAGTTCATTTGTCTTCATTTGGCTTAGTTGGCATGTTTTGAAGGCCCTTTTGTAATCTAAAAAAAACCCTAATGGTCCTGGATACCACGTACATCAACCGACAAAAGAAAAAGCTAACTCAAGTCAACTGGGTGAACTGGACAAATTAGATGAACTGAGCTGATGGAGTATGGAAAACACAAAAGGAGGTAATGAAATAAATAGATCAATAAGGACAAGGTGGATGAATTGGGCTATATGAAAGAAACAAACTCGAATGAATGAAGCAAATAGGGCAAAAATGAACCAACAACAGAAATAGGAGTAAAAGGAATAGAAATATCGGACGAGTGCACATACAACTAACAAGGCAACATATCGCCTAACAATAAAAACTAAGACAGATAGACAGACAGACGGATGGACGGACGAAGCAGACCATGACAACGGGACACAATGCAAAAGTTACAGCATGGAGGCTAAAGGGACTAAATGCACCAAACATAGTAGAAAATGGAAAAACATGACCAAAGGAACTGGTGAAATATCAAAAACAAAAAGGAAGAAATGAAACAAATGGGATCAATGAAGTAAGCACCAGGGATAGGTTCTATACGTACAAAATTAAAATTCCTGACGTATAAAGTCAAAAAATACGTATTTTTTAATAAAATACGTATTTAACGATATAAAAACCTCACCCGTAGGAAAAAAAATTTTACGTCGCCTGCCTCGGTGGAAAGCGTCTGTGAAAAAAACTTCAGTCGTCTGAAATACAAATTTTTATGTCGCAAAGTATTGCGAACCTGATTTTTCGGCGTCTTGTGAAAACTTGAGTTCAGCGTCTGTAAAGTTTTTCACAGACTTTGCGCCCTATTTCACAGCGTCTGTAAACCGGGCGCGATGTTCGCGTCTGTGATTTTTGTGAAAAAAGTTTTCACAGTCTGTGAAACTGAAATTTTTCGCGACTGTGAAAATTTTTTATTTATTTGCGGCGTAGCGGATTCGGTTTTTGCTTGTATAAAAGGTAATTTGTTTGCGCCAACCTTGCAATTTGCCACCCAAAACCTTTTTTTTTTTTGTTTTACTTAGTTTTTAGGTATTTTTTGTTGTTTTTTGATAGGTAGGCCAGGTTAGGTCCGCAGTTAGGCCTCCGCCTGTTGCCCCCCTGTGTAAGGGGCGTAACGATGGTGAGTGCCTTGTTCTGTGGGCTGAGCTTGGCCTATTTTAGAAAAAAAAATAATAATAATAATTTAAGCAAATAATAATTCAAGAGTAAAGTAAAAAAAAAAAAACCAAAGAAGAAAAGAAATTGGTTGCCTTCCCTTAAACGACAACTGAGAGGGCTTTTTTAGGGTCGCGTGTTGCTAAGAGCATAGGCATGCCCCTTGCCCGGTATTGTCTTTGCATTTATTTGGCGCTATGCCGTGGGGGGGGTGGCATCGCTGAAGCTCAAGGCAACTAGGGTCATCCTTTATTAGGAGTATAACCCTCGCCTGACGCCGTTGTTGGCCTTGGTCACGCGGTGTCGAAAGGTGTGCGTTGTACTTTTATTAAGGGTTAGAAGAATGTTTTATTAATTCACACCCTAGTTCCTGATGGTGTTGTTGATGAAAGTCCGACACTAATATAGGAACTGGCGTATGTTTTGATAAGCATTCGATTGGTCTCGTCTTTTGAAAAAAGCGTGACCTGGGTGGGACAAGTGCAATGCATTTAAAACTCGCTAGCCTTGCATTTTGGCAGTAGCTGGGCTATAGATCATAAATCGTGTTTTGGTCCTTTTATTTGTTACCCTATCCTTGGCCTTGCACATACATACTCATGTTAGGGTCTTAGTGTAGGAATAGGAAGCGTAAAATTAGCGTTTTGTTTTGGTTAGAGTGAGTTGATTTACCCTCATGTGCTAAGCACTAAATTCAAAGTTTTATCTTTGCTTGACTTGTAGGTGTTGCTGTTGTCAGTTGTGTATTATCGCGGAGTCGCATTTTGCTAGTCTGCTAGACAATCCTTTAAAACAAGCAGTATGACTTCAGAAGAGAGAGCGGAAGTTAACTTGCAACCAAATGTGGCATTAGTGTCTCAAGTAGAGCCGCAAGCTGCCTCAAACACAAAGCTATAGAGTCGCAACTCCTCGAAGTCATCTTCGCAAAGATCGCCACAGAGAAAAAAAGTAGACCACAACAAGCATGGTCTACTTTGAGACCAGATTTTATGAACTGGTTGTGTACCACAACAAGCATGGTCTACTTTGAGACCAGATTTTATGAACTGGTTGTGTAATCGGCTGTGCAATGCCTCAGCTCAAGATTTGGAATTGATTACCAGCAGCGAGAAAGGATGGCTAGACTACCATGCAGGGCTGGTAAAAGATGCCGAGAGGGCTTTTAAGCTTCGAATGATGGAGCTAGAGCCTGCAAAGAGTGATCAAGAGAGGTATACATGGATAGTGGGTAATATCAGCCGCACTACCGGCAATATGATCACAGAAGTTGCAAATTTGAGTAGTCATCGCTTGAGGCTAGAGCTGAAAGAAAAAGCCAAAGACATGGAATGCGGCATGGACCAACAGAAAATTGAAGAAAGAAGCCCATCAACCCCCATCTTGTTAAGAAAGTGTTGGCACAAACCATAAAAGCCAAACGCCCCGGTGAGACAGATAGGGAGTGGGAAGCTCAGAAGAGCGATGCCAAGACTACTTGGTTTGCCATGGTAGACTCATCACAAATAATAAAATGTATAAAAACGAATTGGTTCTCGGTTCATATGGCGCAGGTACAAGTGCAATATTTTAGGGTCTAGTTTTATTAAGGATGAACCTTATTGTGTAAAACTTCAACATAATAATTTTCAGCCTAGTACGTAACCCAATAAGTTAGTGGAAGCTATGTCAAGAACATGAGGGAGTCGTGAATGCAAGTTAGGCATGGGTGTATAATACGTTGCATTGGTAGCACAACCGCCTAGAAAGACAAGGCTTAATTTTCCCTTTTGGAATGGAGGTTCGCTTTGGCAACCTTGTTCACAAGTCATGGGTCCAATGCCTTTGCAGAGCTTGCATTTAAGAAGTTGGGAGCTGTCCCCGTGAGTTGAGATCGGACTTGAGGCTGCTTTTGAGGAGCCTTGAAAAGAAAGAATTATTTGTTGCATCTAGGGTTGGGGACTTAGCAATGTCATTCTCAGAAGCGCCACTCAAAGCTCCATCAAGAAAGATATTTGCATATGGACTTGCATCCCGCAATATATTGCTCCATTTTGATTATGGAAAGGAGAAGGGATGTATTAATCCTCAGTCGTATACATTGGCATTTGTGATTGGGGTGAATCCAGGTTGATCCACGAGACAGTGGAGGTAAAACGATGGCATTACAAGGGTATGGATGGCGAAGGTAAGAAAAGAATTGAGATGGAAAGGGCCAGGCATCCATATATGCATGATGATCTTTTTTTGTAGTGGCTCAAGACAAAGGCTCGCAAGGGTTGACTTTGATTTACACCTGGCAGCGTGCATTGTCTACTACTTAGCCGACTTTGCTAGTAAGCACTCCTACATGGAGTCAATAGGAAACTTGGAGCAAAGAAGGCAAGCATCGGAGAATGTGCGACTATTTGAAACATTGCGTTGAGTCGCCAATGAGGGACAAAACACGAAAATTTGATATGGCCCAGCTACTTGACACAATGCGGAGCAATTTTCATTGCTCTCCAATTCCGTGCACGAGGCCACAATTGGAATCAGATTGGATTCTTCAACATGGCCAGGGTGGCGACGATGCATTAGACCAAGCTGGTCCTAGTCACGCCTAGCGTGCATATTCACTTACATTCAAACATCCTTGTATTACATAATATTCCAACTAAATTCATTAAACACTTATCTGATGCTATTTGAAAGATTATTGTCCATGTGTGTTGTGTAGCTTAGTTTTCCTTTTCGTGTTTTTTTTGTGTTATTTATTCTATGCTTTTTTATATGTCGCAGCTAACGAACATTATAAAAGACAAGAAGTCAAAGCACACCTATACAAGTCGGGCCAAGGCACCTATAGAAGTCAAGACTCCAAATTATGTCCCACCCAACAGATTTAAGAATCGAATCCAATTCCACGGAATGTGGGTGCGTCAGAGCAGCAGGATCAACATGGATTTTCGGTTCCCTCTAATTTGAGGACCCCCTCTCCTTGGCATCAAGGCATGGAGAACGAGCTTGAGATGTCAGCTGCTCGGCAAATGGAGAGAGCAGCAGCACATGCAAGGGCGAATGAGTTTCGCACTACCGAGTTAAGAAGGTTGCGTCGCGGCGGATGAAGTTTCAAAGGGGATAATTGCACCATCACGAGGTGCATAATGTAGTCTGGCGAGGCGGGGCCGGCTATTGTCCAAGTGGAGCGTACTACGACGATGTAATCACAAATTTGGACAAGAATGAGTTTGAAAGTGAGTGGCCTAGTAGGCGGGTAAGTATAAGGCTCACGAGTGCAAGAATGCTTGTGGTTCGAAAGCAAAAGCAAATGAAAGCGCCATGTCCAAGTGAAGGGACATTTACCCCACAACGGTGAGTTTAGTAAGAGTTTTGGCGCAAAGAAGTATACTACGAGCTTGTGAAGGAAGTGCCCGTGAAATTATGGGAGTAGGAAATGGAGGCAAGGAAGCGGTAGTGGCAAAGACGAAGAGGGTCAAGCTATCTCGAAGATAGCGAGAGGGGCCACATGGTGAGCCCATCACCATTACATACCTTGTTGCCGACGCTATCCAACTTTTGGAGGTGACAGGGTAGGGGGCTACCGGAGCCGTGAATGACCTTGTGGATATTCGGGCCCAACTAGAGAATGAGAGAAGTTGGAACCTAACACTTTCTCAAGAGAATATTCGCTTGAAGGACCGTGCGATGGGTATGACAAGATGGTCACTGAATTAGAGGACGCTAAAACGGCAACTAGCGGCATTAAACAGGAGGCAACGGTCCTTAGAGAAAACAACGAGCACTTGCGCAATTTGACCAGATCGTTAGACTCGACCCTTTTAGGGTGACTTCGAGCGCCGATATCCTATCTCCCTCAGCGAGTATTTGTATGAGAGTCGATGGGAAGAGCTAAAGGTTGTTGATTCTGAGACATTGCCAATTGTGTGGTGACAACCCCGACACACAAATGGGCTGGTACACTCTAGGGTGTGGGCATCGTATGCACATGCGATGTGTTCTTGATTGATGTTGCAAAGCCGCTCGTCCAACAATGCAAGATGGATGGATTTTTCCCGAAAGTTACAATATGCCATATTTAATATGCAAGGTCGTCGCATGCCAAAGATTGCCACATTTGACCGCCGCGGGAGGGATGGGCAGATGCACACTTTTCAAACCTTTCGCGAGATGGAATTGTGGAGGGGGGTGGAGGAGCCGCGTGAAGGAGAGACAGTGCCAGACATTAACCAGTTCTTACCACCACCTCCAGGGCCGCAGGGTGATTATATTGATCCAAATGACCAATGAAAATGAGATATTACATTATTAGACAAAGAAAATTTTGACCTGTATCATTTTGTGAATGGCGGGTATAATGACGTTATTTCAAACAAGGTATAATGATGTTATCAAAGGATCGAGTAGTGCTCATAGTAAAAGCATCGAGACTTCCAAATCGTTCTTTCGTTTTCTGTTTGACGAGTAAAGGCATCGAGACTTCCCAATCTCTTTTATCCTGGCTTAGTCTCTTTTGTTTGTCCTCTTTGCTCACCCTGGCTCACCCTGGCTGAGTCTCCTTCGTTTCCTGTTTATTGTATCTAATTTGCCCCCTAGGATGACATCACTCACTAAGGTGGCGAATTAGATACGTTAAGCAGGAAACTCGAAAAGGGAGTAAGCCAAGAGCGCGACCCTCTTGGATGGTCATGGTTAGATACTTTGCTAGATTATATTACACAAAGACGCGCAAAATGGGGGTCGGAGCAGAAATCGTTCGTTCTAGAGGAGGTTACAAGGTTTTTGAGTACTCTATTTTTATTGTGGCCACGGAGGATATAAGGCCTAGTGGTTGCTTGCGATTCTGTGGGTTCATTAGATGTTAATGATTGAAGCAAGCTTTGACTCCTGAAATCAAGCATCGAGACTTCCCCGTTTTTCTTTCCCCCCGGCTCTTTGGGCAATGTAGCTTAGTTTACATGCTAAGTTCCATTGTCCAAAGAGCCGGGGGAAAGCAAAGATTGGGACGTCTCGATGCCTGGACCCAGGTCTCGAGGCGTCAGAGGTGAGAGCGCACTCTAATTTCAAGCCAAAGTGGTGCCTGGGCGTTGTCCATCTATATAGTGGCTGTTAGGCACCAAATCATGGAACATCCTAACTCCTTCTATTGATGGAGAACCTTGAGCATCACTATGACTTGAAATTGGAGGACGCGTCCCCTTTGGCACGTTAACTTTGGTATGCCAAATCGGCCTTTGGATGCCATCTGGACCTATAATTTGTACCTCCATTCCTTTGGGTGGCACATGCCATGCAAACCCATTTGGGTATTTAGAGCATGTGCCACCCAGAGGAATAGAGTACAGATTATAGGTCCAGATAGCATTCAAAGCCCAATTTGGCATACCGAAGTGCCAAATCGGCATTTGGATGCCATCAGGACCTATAATTTGTACCTCCATTCCTTTGGGTGGCACGTGCCATGCAAACCCATTTGGATATTCAGAGCATGTGCCACCCCGAGGAATAGAGTACAGATTATAGGTCCTGATAGCATTCAAAGCCCAATTTGGCATACCGAAGTTATTCCCGACTTGGGTACCGAAGTACCTTGTGAACCTTCGGATGGATCAGATTCGTCCGGGCTGGTCCGACGCTGTTTAGCCCCTTCGCATGCGTAGATTACTTCTCATCAGCAAGATTCTTGCGCATGCGAAGAGGCAAGCAACAACGGAAGTCGAGACGGGTCTGATCCGAGGAAGGTTTTCAGGGCACTGCGGTTACACATGAATGAAACATGAAAGAAACATAGAAAGAACTATCATACATTAACGAAACATTTGTGACAAAAAATTATAACCAAAAACTTCTTTTTATTAATAGTGCCGGGGACGGTTACAATAGTATGAAAAATCCTCAAGACCAATTACAAATGTGAAAGATACTCATCACATCATTTTTCTAGGCAGCGCCTTCTTCATCAGTTTCATCATTCGCAGTTCCATCCTCTTCTTCCTGGGGACCTAGGTTCAACCTCCGATGACCCTTTCCTTTAGTGAAACGTCCTTGAGACGTGTTTCTTCTAGCCCGTTCTCTGCTTGTCAAGGTAAAGCGCTGGCGGTGAGTCCGGCCGATTACGTAGGCCAGGCAAGTCATCAACCGCATTGCTCGAACCTCGCCTTTCAGATCGTGACTCCTCAGATCCTCGCCGCCGTCGGGCCGATCCGCCTCGAGAATATGGCTTGGTCTATATCATCTTCGTCATCAATGAAGTGGGTACGTTGAATGTCTTCATCAACATGGCTTGCAGCATTTATTGCAAGCATCTCGTCCTCACTGTCTTCGAAGCTGTCCTCTTCCATTTCGGAATCTGCATCCATGAAAGGAAACTGTAGCTTATCGATTGCGGATGTACCACTGTTACGATTCAATAGCTGCCAGTTTGAGAAGTTGCACAAGGCACCCAGAATTAAAACACTACATGGTTTTTGCCTTGGTTATGACTAGAAAACCATTCTACAAAACTAATGGGTGTTTGGGGGTTAATTTCATTAAAAATTATATGTGGCTAAACTAATGGTTTCTTTTGTTAGGTTTGTTAGTGTGGTATTATGTCATGGTAATGGCAAATAGCTTCTTTCTAGAGTTTGTCAAAGTTGTATTACATGTTGGTAAATGAATGTGGTATAATTATAGTGTTTTAAGCTTAGCTTCTTTCTAGAGTTTGTCAAAGTGGTATTACATGTTGGTAAATGAATGTGGTATAATTATAGTGTTTTAAGGTTATGGTTTTGTGTATGTGGTATAACATTATGGTTGTGGATGTGGTTTAATGTAGTGCTTGGTAAACTAGCATAACTAAATATCATGGTAAATGCATATAGTTCACAATGTGTTGTTCTAATATGCATGGTTTTGCATGAGCTTTATAGTTATAGTTTAGATAAACCAATAACGATAACAAGTAATGTTTGGATGGTTTCTTATGTATGGTAGTACGGCTATGTCACTATCTTTCCTCAATAGCAACAAAAATAGGGAGCAAGGGGATTTGAACCCCAACCATTTCCAAAACTTATAAACAATAATAAACAAATTTAATAGAGAAAGAAAGCAAACACATAGTATAGAAAAAAAGTGATGACCTTGCATGTACTTACAAAAAAAGCTTCTGACCTCTTGCATGGGAGATAAGGAAAGAAAGAAATAACCTCTTGAAAGCACATATCTCTAAAGTTTTCAAAAAGGCCATCTCGCATGCAACAACCAGTCTTTATGGTTCAAAATTCTAATATATACTGTCTTTATGGTTCAAACAAGTTATTAAGTTCTTTATTCAAGCATATCGCTTGTTAATTTGAGACGGATGCCATATCCTGAGCTTGGTTCTCTGTTAAAAAATAGAGGACAAAGGATCAGTCAAAACAAAGGAATATTTCTCCAATATTTCTCCAACAAAGCAAGCAACAATATTACTCCATAGAGCGATCCTACATTTGTGAACGGATCAGAGAAGTTGGCCGGAAGCTTAAGGAGTTCCAAAATAGCAAGCAACACATAAAAGCAAACGTGATCCAATATTCACTCCTATGCTATGAAAGGAAAGGGGCGCTCATAGCCATGTCCAGATAATAAATTCTTAAAACAGGAACGAAGATGCGATGCTAGTAGCTTCGGCCAGAGATGGCAAGAGATCGCCGGAATGGCTTCCTATGATCGAACTTGTGTTCTGGGCAAAACGGGAGGGATAAAATAAATGAAATAGAGTACAAAAGATCTTATTTGCCATCGCCAGACAATGCCTTAGTTAGAACCTGGAGATTGTAATCTTAGCTCATTTCCTTGCAGAAAGCTTAAGACATGTAAAAATTTTACCTGTGCTGATCGCTGGATTCTGCAATAACAGTCGGCATAGCTCAAAGTAGAGAGCCGGAAATAGAACACTTAGGTTACCGGAAAAAAAGGCACCTAAATCGCCAAGCTTCTTACAGTTTAAATGAAAACAATCGATCAGAAGAAAGAATACCGTAAAGATAAGGAAAAAGATAACCTGGCTTTGCCAGATGAATCTGAGAAAATAAGATGAATCTGAGAAAATAAGGGGCCGGAGGAACTGAGTATCCATGAAATAGAGGAAGGTGCAGATGGAGAGGCATGCATCCGTGCAGTCCAGTCCAGCAATCTGGGAAGCATCGATCCTTTGGAGCTTCCATGTTGAAAAAAATGCTTTTTAGACGCCATGGCCATGGTGCATTTGGTATAAAAAAATGAAAGGCTCAAAGCGTCTACAAATTTGAAAATCGTATTACCTGGCACGGTTTCCGTTGCGCTAAATTTCCCCCCTTATTCATTCCCCTCCTCCTAATTATTTTATAAAAAAAATTCACAAGAAACCTTGATGCTCTCTTCGTAAGTTTTAATTATCACATCTTTCATCCTTAGGCCTCCAATATCTGCAAATCAACAGCATTAAAGCATCCGTTATAACCCGCCGCCTCCCAATGGGGCCATATTTTGTATTATAAGTCTAACCTTCTTGGCTATGGTAGTGTACCAAGGGATATGCCCTAGAGTTATATGGTCAAGGGTTCAAGCCTTTTTATTTTCCTTGTGTTTTATATCCCATGGTGGACCTATGAATCCCCCCATGTGAACCTCTCTTGGTTAAGGTAATGATCCGAGGGGTATGCCCCAAGGTCATATGATCAAGGGTTCATATAAGTCCCTCCCATGTATCCATTGTATATTTATTTATAACCTGTCAACTTTTGGTAGTAGTGGTGGTAACTCTGCTTCTCTTGCTTCACGTTCAGCTCTTTTTTGGCCTTTCTTTACTGCAAAATTATATTAGCTTTATCAATGCCAGTCAAGAATGGTCTTCTTCCCCTCTCCTTCTCCTTCTCTTGGGGGGAAGGTTCTACTTCCCATTTTCTTTCGTGTGAGGTTCCTTTCGGATCATTAGGTTCCTTTGCTTCTTCATATAAACTGTTCAATTTAGCATATCAATCTTTTTTGCACTTCAAATGGTTGAAAATCCTAAAAAAAGGATAAATGAGGTGGTCTCAACTTAAGTAAAATATAATATATATAAAGGCCTAGGCCCCAATAAGCCTAACATGTTTTCTTCAAGTCTGGCTAGGCCTCCCTATGATACTTTGTATCTCTCCATGGTCGAGGTATGAGTGCACCGTGTGATGTTTAGCTACGTTTTATATCATTATTTGTGACACATAACATGGTGCTCAACCTTCTTAGTTGTGGCGTATAGCCAAGGGGCATGCCCCAAGGCTAAATAATAAAGGTTCAATTGTGGAGTATAGCAAGGGGCATGTCCAAAGGCTAGATGGTGTAGTGTTCTTTGGGCACCAAACATGCATGAGCCATCTCATAAAGCACGTGCCTAGATAAACCAAAGATAAACCCTGGTGATATACTGCACACTTGATGGTGGCACGAGCCCCCCCCCCGCCCCCCCCACCAAAAAAAAAAGAAAAAGAAAAAGAAAGAAAAGAAAAAAAAAACCACCCCATCCATGTTGTTTGTGGTGGTTGTTCTCGTTGCAGGTATACTTGGCCATCGGGGGCCTCCAAGGCGGCTCGTGCCACCATCAAGTGATATAGAAAACTAGCATGATTAACCACCATGGCATTTAAGTTGATATAGAAGTCCACGCCAGAACTACTTCAACTTTATGACAATAGAAAACCAACATAAACAACCATCACCATATTTAAAGTGATGTTGAAAAACCATGTTACAAACCAATGTCGACATAATAAACCATGCAACATTAGAAAACTAACATGAATAACCACCATTGATGCTAGAAACTATGTAATAAACTAATATCGGTTTTAGTAAACCACACTATAACAAAAAAATCAACATGAATAACCACGTACTAGTTATAAAAACCACTATGTTATGTGGTTTTTATTAACAATGAAAATTTTAACATAAAAAACCACATCTATAGTGGTTTTTTAGTGGTTTATTATAGTGGTTAAATTTTTGGGTGCCTTGTGTTGTATACAAGTTTGTCTGCCTTCTTATGTAGCAAGAGATTGCGGGTGACGCTGTGTATGTACTTATAGGCACTCCAATTCCTCTCACTTGCACTATTGGAAGATACCAAAGAGAGGATAGTCATTGCAATTGCCTGCAAGGTATCAGTAACTTGCCCATGGGCTTGCCACCATGCATATGATTCCATATTTGGTTCCTTCTTATGACTCTCCAGTGCGTCGTGAAGCTCTTCATCTGCCCACCTTCTACTCAGGTTCTGGTATTCAGTTAACTCGGCAATGAAAAGCTTGTAGTCCGAGCTGTTGGGGGGTAAAAGAAAGCTAGGGTGTCTAAAAAAAATGCCCTTACATTATGTATAATGTAGGGCATGTAGGCACCCGTTTTTGTTATTTTTTTGAATTTTAGTTAGTTGGGATATGTAATGATTAGGAGTAGCCACGTCAGCAATTCAAAATTATGAGTGGCAGTGGCAACCAGAACGGACCTTCATTGCAATTTTTCGGAGGGAGATTGCGAAGTGTTTCCTGTTTAGGAAAAAAATTTGCCGCCGTTCCAATTTTCTGTGTTTCTGAGTGATCAACGAAGTAATTCGACTGTAACTATTCTTCTTCCTCGAAATCCTTGCCAAAAATCCAAGCAATGGACGCCTTTGCCTCCCGGAAGTCACCCAGATTAAACAAAAATTTGAAAATAGCCGATTCTAGCAAGAAAGCCGAAAAAAACAAGAGGAAGGTTCAAACTTCTGAGGAACCAGGGCCAAAAAGAAGACTTATTTGTGAAGAACCCGCTGTTGTGGAAGCAAAGCATGTAAGATGTGTAAATGCAGATGAAATTTTTCCAGATTTACAACAGATAATGGACGAAAGCAAAGGGGGGCCCAAAGACATCACGGGGTTCAAAGAATCTAGCGTGAAGCCGAGTGGGCCGAGAACTTCTACAAACATTATGAAATTGTTTTTGGTAAGCTGAGGTCACAAATCGCCATGTACCGAGTACTTTGCTCGTGCATTTGCCCTTCAATTGACAGTAAAAAAAAGTAGATTGGGATACTTTTAAAGTTTTGGCCAAAAGATTTGGCAAAGGGAGGAGCAAAAGAATCTGCTATTTACGTAAGAAATTAAGACCTCTAAATCCACATCCAAGGTTCCTAAATTTCAGCAAGGATTTTACCCTAAGGAAGAGTTTGAATTTGCGTAAACTCATTGCGGCCGAAGTGTCATGGAGAGTTAATTAGCAAAGACATCCAAGGTTGAAGAACCGAAAATCCAAAGCACGTAATTACGTGACAATATAAATAAGATTTCGGGAAGAAAGGATGCACATGAAGAGGACCTAGCACGATACAAGAAGACATCAATAGTGTTCTCGACGGCGCCAAGCGTAATAAGAGAGACATCAAGACCGCGGCAAAGAGGTAGACCTTTGATGAGAGATAGAAACAGAAGGAAGAAATGTCAAGAGAATTCGTGAGCCATTGGAGAAAGCCATTCGGGAGAAGGAGTTATGTGAAAAGAGGATTGCGAAACTTGAGGAGGCCCACAAAGTTCGGTTTGAGTGCCGCAGACGGCTTGATGATATGCATAAGTACATGATCCATTCTCGGCGATTCTCCTTCAGCCCAAAACAAGCTTAGTGATCTCTCCAAATTTAAGAAAAATTCATATCCGTGCATGGATGTGTGTTTTGCAAGAATGGCTTTGCTAATAATGAACCTATCCTAGTTGCTCCATGCGAGCATTCATTTCATATCTTCTGCTTTCTCATATTCTATTTCTCATGGACTATCCTCGCCCAAGAGCATGCAAATGGGACGATAACATTTCAAAGACCTTGGGTGTGTACACATCGGAGGTAAGCGAGATTTCATGATTTATGTTCAATTTGTCGCACCCGTGATTACCGCAATGTAGAATCCATTTACATGTAGAATCCATTTACATGTAGATTGTCTGCACTTAAGGTTTTGCTACAAAGATGTAGGAGTGTACTTGGTTATTTTATACTTATAGTTCCTTGGCTTGCATGTCATACATATATGTGTTTCTTACATACATGTTGTACATTCACGTTAGTAGGGTCCTAAATGTAGAACTTAAATACATAAAATTAGGAGTTGTGTAATCGAGTTTTGTGGCGGCGTAACATTTAGAGGTATTTTATGTAATCGTGGTGATGTGTACATGTGCATACATTGGAGCACATTCATGTACATTACATGTACATTCCATCCGGATAAATAGTCATTTACATATGTATGTACTCAAAGTACTTCAATGTAGATCGGTTCTAGTAATATGTACAACTATTGATATGTACGTAATGGTTAGAGACCCATTAGTTTGAGATCGATATCCGATTATTATGTGATTTATTTTCGAGCTTCAAAGTGCCAAAAAAAATCGAGCGTAAATTACACCACACGATCAAAAGCGCTTTGTTTTCAAATTCGATTTGCATTGTGTCGAGGAGGAAGCAATTTCTTATTCTTGGTTCGGTTTTCACAGCTTTGGAGGTTCCAAAGAAAATTGAGGTGCAAGATGTAGCCGAGGGAAAGAAAGCGTTGATTGAAGGAAAAAGCAAAATCACTATTCCCGCGGTGATACAAGTTGAGGAGGCCGGCACTTCAGTCCGCATGGTGACATTCCGTGATTATGAGCGTGAACTCGAGAGATTGAGGGAGCGGTGCTAAGGCCACATCTTCAAAAGTAAAGGCAGCAGCAGAAGATGTGACTCCAAAGAAGAACTCCACGCCTAAAAAGCCACAGAAGAAGATAATTGAAGCAGTAGAAACAGGTAAGAAAGCATTTTATTTTAGTGTACAAAGAAATTGAAAATCCATGACATCCTATGTTTACAGGTCCTAATGAAGAGGAATATTCCGAGCATCAAGATGTAGAGCCCTATACTTTTAAGTTTGTGTCAAAACTTGCTTCTGACATAGCAAAGGACGCTGAAATTCCTGACAATGAGAAATCAGAAGAGGTTGCAGACGAGGATTCTGGACCTAATAAGAATCTGAGTGAGGAAACCAAAAAAGTAGGGAAGGAAATGGATACTGACTCCGAGAAAACAGTATCAGCAGAGCAGAAGAATGATCTCTACAGGTAACTTGATCTACATTTCTTACATTTTTTTCTACATCTAGTATCCAAGTTAAAAACTTTAAAATAATATGGATAGTAGTAGACGAATGTAGATGATTTGTGTAAATGTAGTGGTCATTGAACCCAGACTGCAGTTCTGAATACAGGCCATACGATGCCTTGCTGAACCGAATGATGAAGCTCAAGAAGGCAAGGATTTTCCCAGGATCTTTGCCTGAAATGGAGTGTTATTTATTTGAACAAGATGTGCTGGACATGGATGTGGGGAAATTTTCCAACCGGCATGTGGATATGTATGCCAGGTACTGGACTTTGAACTTGTTCATTTGTATGTGTAAGTCAAGTTAGTAATTGTATCCTTTTCAACTTGTTATAGGTACCGCAGCTCGTGTTCCGTGATGATAAGAAGGCCGACGCCCGTTCTTCCCACCTGACAGACTTCATGGAATTTGCGGCATGGGCCAAGGCAAGCGAAAAAAAGATAAATCTATGGCAGCCTCCGAGCGTGGAAGAGATATTGTAAAGGTAGCTCTTACAGGGATAAATTGGCTGAAGTGCAGATGGATCATGATTCCAATGCTATGTAGAGTTACCGAACATCACACTTTGGCCATCTTCAACATGGCACTTACTAAGAGTAAGAACACCATCAACATTCAGATCTTCAATTCTGCCGGGACATTGACGTTGACATGCTTGCACTTAAGAGGTATTTTGTATTTCACATCTCCTTTTATTAATATTGAGTAGATTGGATACCATGTTAGCAGCTTCTTTCATTCATTTGCTACAAAATAGATCTGGTCTTTTGCAGGCTCCATATCCTCACTATGGCACGCGGTTGTGTCGAGTGTCCCACTTTTTTGAAGCATGGACAAAATCCTTCACCAGTTGTGAAGATTCATAAGTGTCCACAACAGAAAGATGGGGATTCATGTGGCCTCTATGTTGCGAAATTTATATGCGAAGTTTGTAGACACAAATGTGTGGGTAAAACTACCAATGTGAGTGTCTCACTTCTTTTGTCTTGCAAACAAATGGTTTTTAATACTTATTATGTAAGTATTGTTGTCACATTTGCAGATTACCCGAAACTGGTTCTTGACAAAGTATGCATCTGATCGTCGTGATGTTCTCACCCGAGCACTACTTCAGGAGTTAGACCACATTCAAATCGCACCCGAACCTATTAGACCACCTGGTACTAATAAATGTTGCTAAGAAACAGCCTCTCCCTATTGTCAATGCTAAACACTATTTGATTATAAAATACACATTTTTTCATTGAATTTGAATACAATCTCTTTTTATTCAACTCCACCATACTTTATTGATAAATTGCATGTTCTTTCATATCGGTGTACGTAAAAAGGTTGATAGTGTTTGATATCAATAATGTTTTGGCAAAACAAATACATAGGACTTTGGTATCGATGATCGCCTAGTTGGAAATTATGACATAATAGGCAAGAAAGTGTTGTTTTAAGGCCCCACCTAGACGAATTCTCGAATTTGTATTTGAACACTTTGAAGTAGGAATATGGTCATCAATAGCTCTATGGAACCTATCAAGAGTAGTGGATAAAATCTTGACAATGACGCAGATAAGGGACTTAAGGTTCACCTTTGATGGAAGCCACTGCTTGAGCTGCCTTTCCGATTGCGTAAGTGAAGATAAACCTTTGTATCCGAAGCCAATTGAGTTTATATACTGAGAAGTATCCGCACAGAATAACAAAGAACACACACTAATAGTAGACGACTCGAGTACAAGATGCTCTTCAATCCCAACGAAAATTGCATATGCCCACCTTCATGGCGGGGAAAGTGATGTTGAAGACACGTGTCTCTTTGACACTTCAAAACCATGGCTAGAGGGTTTGTTGATAGCACCGCACTGCAACAAAGATGTGAAGCGTAATCCTTTACGCAATCCATCCCATGTACTAACAACAACCGCTTGGAGGCAAATGCTTTCGTGAGGGCTACAATGGATGAGATGGCATGTCCAAAGCTATGGACAAGCCGCAAGAAAGTAACATATTAAAACAGCAGAATAGTATGTACTGGCTTCACATCGGCTGTGACCAGATTTTGAATGTAAATTAATGTTAATATAAAACATGAACAACAGACTTGTATATATTGGCATCATATATGATATGACCAGGTTGTATATCTTGTGATATGTAATACAAGAGTTTTTGTCTCCATACATGTTCCACTTTCTTCTTTGTTTCATGAATCAAAAGAAAAGCTATTGATATCCATTATAACAGAACAAGTTCACAGACTAGTTTAACTTCTTCATGCAACAATTGATGAACATTTTGTACTTTCTGATATACATTGTGCTTGGAAACAGAAGATATTGTGTGATACTGAAATTTAAGTATCAAAATGCACTTCAGATTAAAAAAATAAGTAAATAAGAAAAAACTTGCAAAGAATCGACTAGTTTTCTCAACATAACACGTACTAGTTTAACTTCTTCATGCAACAATTGATAAACATTTTGTACTTTCTCGATATACATTGTGCTTGGAAACAAAGATATTGTGTGATACCGAAATTTAAGTATCAAAATGCACATCGATTAAAAATAAGTAAATAAGAAAAAACTTGCAAAGAATCGACTAGTTTTCTCAACATAACACGTACTAGTTTAACTTCTTCATGCAACAATTGATAAACATTTTGTACTTTATGATATACATTTTGCTTGGTCACGTAAGATATTCTCGTGATAATCGAAATTGAAGTATCAAAATGCACTTCGATTAAAAATAAGTAAATAACAAAAAACTTACAAAGAATCGACTAGTTTTCTCAACATAACAAAGATGATGGCAAATATGAAAGTTCCTTTGTACGTAACTTAGTCATGTGCACTCAACAATCTCGTAGGCTTGATATAAGCATGTCATGCACCTCTCGTGGTGATCATATATGCCGTGACGTGCCCCTTCAACTTATGCTTGACCTCACTGCATCGTGAACTTTGCTCCAATTACATTCACCGGTACCAATACTATTTTGTCATCCAAAGAATTTGTACTTGTGCTTTGTGCCTTGTAGCAGTTGATAGTAATGACCAGCTATAACCCCGCCACCAGCCAAAGATTCTATTTCCATAGTCGCCAATCACATCTTCCCCAAGAATATGCATCTCCTTCACGCGATAGGAGGACGGGCGTATGGAACATTTTCATGATTCCCTGGGCAGCAAAGATGCAAATATGTCTCCAATTTGGAGTACATCGGATAGTTCTTGCTCATCACCGCATAAAACCAACTAGCTCTTCTTGTTCGGCCGACCGGGCCGAACTAGGCTCCAGCTTTTGCATTCCATGCACCACAATGCTCGAGATTCTCACATTCTCCCCATCTGAAATTCAAGCAACCATTGCAAAACATGACAGGGATCTATACATGACAAGTGTTGGGTCACCGGATTAATAGCGATACACAATGTATAGCTAGAGTACTGTGCAATGTTTGACAATCTGAACGAGGGTCCCCTGTTAATGTCTTCTGCCATCACCTCCCATATGACTCTGTCCCATTTTGCACTTCTTTTGTCTCAAAGAAAAGTGCAAGCAGAGTTGGCACCCAAAATCTAACACCATTCTCTTTCCTTTGCTCGCCGTCGCTAGGAACCTTTTCTCCAAAGCAGCCGCCCATCATGTTCTCCTTTTTCCATGGCCTCGAGCCAAAATAATTCCACTGATCCTAATTTTATACCTGTTATAATATTGGGCCACATTCAAATAAAAGGCTCGAGAACACTTAAACCGAAAGCAAAGACACCCATCGCAGACCACATGACATGGTATTTGATGTGGCCAAAACCTTTTGCATCATCCAAATATGGTGCTTCTTGAGTGCAAACAACAAAGAAAGCATCATGCTTCATAACATCGAAACATACAAATGAACAGTTTTTTTCAGCTCGCCATTGACTTTCATCATGGTTATATGCACCGAATAGTTATCCGTCATTGTTCCAATGCTCTGACCGAACTTCCCCTGAATGGCTGCAAGTGTAGTTCTCTCGCAAAGTCCATTACCGACAAAACAGAATCATCCCTCAAATTTTGCACCGATTTCCTGAATTGTTTGCTCGCCAACTTGCTGAAAAAGTTGTGAATAGTGAACTTTGTAAGGTGCTTTGAAACATCTTGTCAAGCAATGTACCGGAGTCCCGCTTTCAAGAACAAGCTTCAACCTCCTTGAAGTGCCAGACTTTGGAAGGTTCGTTCCGTGCATTTGTAAACTTGCCATTCAATGTTCTCATTCTCGCGACTCTTTCTCCTTAGGACAGATTTGAATATTTTCGCCACACAGGCCTTACGGCACTCTCCTTCACACAGTCCAAACTATGCCACTCTTCGCCTTCCTTATCACGTGCATCCGTAGCTCTCCACATAGCACCAACATTTTGAAATGTTTTAGAAGGAGCTTGGCAGACGCCATTGTTCTCATCTGCTGCACAAACACCACAAGAACATGTACAGTTGGCATGAAATTTGTTCTCAGGACGCTAAAAGCTTTCCTGTATAGATCAGCTTGTTCATGCTTCACGCAGCAAAGATGTGTTCCTCTCTTTCAACCTTCTCACACACGTAGGCTTAAGCAGCTCGAACTTTCTGATGCTAATCTTCACTTCAGGATGTTCATCTTTGAACATCTCATACAATTCACTCTGCAAGGAAAAAAAATGGCATGTATAAGTAAGATATAAATTAGAACTACTTACGAATTCAAAGATGTTGCAGACATTGCATTAGTTCTATGGCACTCAGATCATGATTTGATATACATTCAACTACTATACCACACCATCATACATACCCTGTACATGATATGTACAAATGTATAAATAATGTACTCCAAAGAGTTCCAGATGTACATAAAAAAACTCAATATGTAACCAGGTCACGAGAAAAGATCACCAGACATGATGTATGTATTTCATACTTTTCTTATGGAAGGAAGTACATTTAAATACTTTTATGTATCACCCTATCTTTAAAGACTATCCTGAGATCAGAAAGGCTTAAAATGTACTATAATGTACTTGGAACTACAAAAAGCAAGACTATAATAACACAGCCTGACTTTCAACACATTTTCTGCCTTATGCCACATTGGATGTAACTGAAGTACATCCAAGTACTTTTCCCTGTTAAACATAGCCCATTCAAGACCTCCAAGTGTAAAAATATAATTATTGTAGTTGGATGTACTACAATGTATATCAGATACATCCCTTACATGGAATGCAAATAGGATTACTAAACTTATCCAGGATGCACATAAGCTAGCTTCTATCAAGCTTGCAAGAAAGAGGATTAAAAGACTTAAAACTGACTGGGCATGTCCAAAAACCGGATTGGAAGTGTCCTTTTCTTCCCGACATCCCCTGTACTTTGGAGAAGTTTTTGTGTGGGTTAACCAAAACTCATTTACCAACCGCTTTGGTTGATTCCTAAGCATGTCCGCCTGGTTGCCTTCCTGCCAGCGCCCACATATTAGCACCTGATAATGACATCCGCTTTCTTCTAATTGCGGCTTTTGTGAGGTTTCTTGCTTTGCACTTGAAGAATTTCGAGGCTACTCCTTTTGCCCGAAGTTTTCCATTCTCACCAACAATCATTGATAACAGGGAATGCTTAGTCGCTAATTTATCATTGCTATTTGCTCTTTTCACTTCCTGCAGACCTTCACGGATATTTTTAGCATAGTATCCTTCGAATTGCTTATACTGGATTTCCAATGGCGTGTTCAAAAAGAAGTGCAGCCTTTCATCCCGAACAGCTTTTCAATCGCTAAAGCTCTCCTTTGCACAGGACGTAAATCTTGAACCCGATCATATATAAATTTACAAATTTCATCAATCTTACGCTTCATTTTCTTTGTCACATTCCCGATATTGCAATCTTCTTGCGCCATTTCTGTTCCTTCGTTGTTCATCATGGTTCTTGCGTGGTTTAGGGTTAGCTGGAGGAATTCCGCAAGAAGGAGGGAAATCTCGAGTCGGGCGAAGTTTTAGCCAGAAAGTGGGAAATTCTCCTAACGCTCAGCGCTTGGAGTGGTTACAGCACAAGGGAATTGAAATCGCTTCATGATTGCGTTTTTAATTGACGTGGCAAGTAGTTCAAAAAAAGATTCTATAATATAGCTATTATGTACATACTGAAAAAACGGTTATGTATTTGAAATGTGATACATCTCTTACTCTACATTTGGCCAAATGTAAGACACCCTAGCTTTCTTTTACCCTGGGATAGAACATTTTTGCAACCTTCTTCAACGAGCCCATCACTTCTTTATCTGTATGCTGGTCCATATCATGGTTGTGTGGGTCTAAGGCATGCGCGGCGCCATGAAGATCATTGTATGACTTCTTCCATCGTTCATTGAAGTCTCGAGTAGTCTTTGCGCCGCTTAGCATTGTCAAATGGCGATTGGGCCCATCACGCTTCTAGGAAGGATTGAATGGAGTGCCAACACCTCCGCACCTTTCTAGTGCTTGCCTTCAAGAATCAAGGGTTTTGATGGCATGACAAACAAAGTTGCATGCACCTCACAACATTTTTACGCCTTTCCAAAATGTCTCCCGCCAAAGCATTTCTCGAAGGCGCCAGCTTTGTTTGTCGGTGTTTGGCGGCATTTTTCCCTTTCTCGCCTTCTTTCCCAATCAAAAACTCGTATGATTAAAGGTTGAGATAATCCAATCACGACACTTCAAAGACTCTTTCAAGACGATATATAATTGGAACCAAACCGAAGTTTGCCCAGATTCATGAGTGCTAGGCTCTTCCGACGCAATGACTTGTAAATGGCATAAATTGCCGGCTTCTTTGTGATGAATTTTACAAGCCGACGCTGCTTTTACGAATGGGATCTTTGAACCACGCGGTGTCGTGGAGAACCGGTCCTTCAAAGAATAGGTTCGTGCAATGGCATTGGCAACTAGTAGCATGCAACCCGAAATTGGACTCCAATAATTGACCCGCTTAGCTTGCAATTAGACGCCGTATCCATTACAACTTGAAATATTCTCTTCGGTCCAAAACTCTCTATCACGGCCTTTGTTTTCTCAAAAATCCAATCTCCCACCACTTGGTCGGTTTTGGTTTCTACGGTTTTCAAAAATACTTCACCCCCGGATACACGATCATGAAATTAATAAGATGGTCATTGTTTACATTGCTCCAACCATCGGGCCACTAATGAAGCCGGCCGCCAAATCACCACACGACACAACTTCATCTCCACCCTCTCAACCATTTTTCCATGTATTTCATCAACCATTTTATTGTTGGCATGCTTGTATGAAGGCAAATAAAAAGCCGGTCCCCGCTTTGGCAACTTCTTGAAGGCTTCTTTCATTGCTTTGTGCTCCAAAATATGTGGAGACAACCCAAAGATAAAAATGCCTCTACAACCTTCGGGCAGTGTCTTCTTCAATTGCTCGATGTTAAGCAATGATCAACCCTCCGTTGTTTCGTCTGCTTTCCACTATTTCAATTGTCTCTATCATTCTCTGTTCTCCCGTGCTTATACCTATTGATTCCCTAGTCCACCCTCTCGATTGGTATGTCATGTCCCAACAGGGGTGGTATAGTTATCTTCGCCTCGCTTCTCGCCCGCCCGCTCTTTTGAGTATTCGTAACTCGCCTTTTTTCTCATATTATTCTTCGCTTTGCGTGATCCCATCCGGTCGAGACAATCTCTCGATGGCATCCTTTCGCAAGTCAGCAGATGCAGTACAAGTTGCGACACCGACGTCTCGTTCACGTAAGATGTGAGCTCGAATTCTTGTTGCAGAACCATTTACCGATGTGTATCCACAAAACACACATTCCCACTCATTTGCGCCAAACTCTTTCACAAACTGTTGAAGGTGTTCCTGGCAAAACCTTCAACCTCAGTGGTTTAGAACCTCCAGATCACTTAGGGTGATCAATCCTCAAAGCAAATGATGGATTAGAATGGAGCAAATTGCAAAAGTTCAACTGTCCCTGAAATTTTGACAGTTTTGGAAGTGCCAAGTTTTCATATCTATATCTTGGGATCCGTGCAGTGAAACTTATTCAAACTTGGAATGGTGAGATAACAGTAGTAGAGGATGCTTGGTATTTAATTTCAGGATTTTTGGATGCTTCCTTTGCTTACTATAGATTTTTGAACAAGCAGACTTGAAACAGACAATTTTCAATGAGTGTATCAGAAATTTTGAAACTTTTGGAACAGCCAACTTTGGGGATCTGTAACTTGAGATGCAAAAGTCCTAAAATCATGAAACTTGGACTGGGGTAAGATGGATAGGAAGGCATGCACATGACAAAGTTTCAGAATTTTTTGATGAGCAGTTGGAAAGCTATGGATTTTTGAAAAGGCAAACTTGGAAGAGGAAATTTCAATGACTGTCTCAGAAATTTTTTACAGTTCTAGAACAGCCAACTTTGCAAAGCCATAACTATGGATTTATGAGTGCTAAAATCATGAAATCTATTTTGAATGAAAGATGAATAGCAAGAGAGTTATGGAAATTAAGATCAGATTTTTTGAAAATATAGTTTGCATATGGTGCATAGCTAAACTTGCAAACTTGGGACAGTGAAATTTCAGTGCACATATCAGGGATTTTGCTCAAAAATCAGAAAATTTGCATGAAACAACTTGAATAGCATCTATTTGAACTTCATAACAATGCCAAGGGTAATATTATATCAGAATCTCAAAGGAAATATGAAAATACATCAAGAATTTGGATTTTTTTGCTCAAGGCATGTCAAAAAACTGAAATATGGAAGCTATTCTTCAAGCAAGAGTCCTCAATCCTTCTTTCCGAGCCAAATCGACCTGTTCTTCATGCTCTAACCCCTCCCAAATCTCTGATAGCCAAAGCCCCTTTTTCTAATGCCCTTTTTTTTGGTTGATTCTTGGTAAAATCCGTGGCTTTTTTTTGTTTTTAGTGCATGGGTCTGTTTCTTGGCTTGGATCCAAGCATTTCGGGACCCATGGACCATGATTAGGCCGTTGAATCAGCAGAAAAAATGGTTCTTGGCATGACCAAGTTTTTAGGGTTCTTCAAGAATTCATAGGAAATATCCCACAGGCATTTTTACAAAAGAAAGCTCGGGTATATAAGGCACAAAACTCTGATTTTTATAATTTATTTATATGCTATTTCCATGTGGCTGCCACCTCACATACTCGAGGTGCCATGTGGCAAAAGGTGATTGGGGAAATGAGTGACTAGGCCAAAGGGAGTAAATAGGAAATTTTTTTGTTTTCTCAAATTTGGCACAATTCCCAAGAAATGAAATATGAGGGTCATAACAAGGTCTTTTTCAAAAATTCCTTTTTCCACATGGAATCTTTTTTTATGTTCTGCGTGATGGGAGAATATTTTAGCAAAAAAAAAAAAGCATCTTAATTTTTGGCTCACAATGAGGCTAATTTTGGTGAGGTGGCAAGGTTATGGAATGATGTGGCAAATGGGTGATGACATGGCACCATGAGGTGATGATGTGGCAAGCAAGGTGGTAAAATAACTTTTTTCTAGTCAAAACTTTTTGTGATGTGGTGATGAGGTGGATGACATGTGTATGGTGATGTGGATGTACTTGAGTGATGATGTGGATGACATTTGGCATTATGAGGATGATGTGGATGATTTGGCATAATATGCACTTGTGCACAAATGGTCTTAGACATTAGGAATCAAGAAAGTGGATGAATAATAGGTATCTGATGTGCTTTGACTAGAAAAAAGGAATGGTAATGGAGTATGGAGATAGGAAGTATGAAGCATAAGGAGTGTTTCATGAATGGGATCAAGATGGTAGGAACATGAAAGAAGCCTTGGAAAATGGAATTCATGCCAAAATGACTTGGATTTAGCCACATACCAATGAATCTTGAGGGGTCTTCCAAACTCTAACAAAGGATCTTCAATTTAGGTTCAAATCTTCTTGCTTGAATCTCAACTTCCTTGCCATACTTGTATGATGCCCTGATTAGCTCATGCACACATGTGTCAAACCAAATGTTAGCCAAAGGTGTAGTTCATGCAAATGGCTCTTCTATGCTGCCAAAATGTGGCAGCACAAACTCCCATTCTCGCCTCTTTTTAGACCCGAACTCCAAAGATCATCACGACCACGCACACGAAGTTGCGGTCCGGGCCCCCGCCACGGGCACACGCAGTCCTCGCACCTCTAGAGGTAGATGCATGACCGCTGCCTGCACCTCCAGAGGTAGATGCATGACCAGTAGCCACCATTGCTCGGACCCGGCTGACAATGTCTCTTAATCTGACTCCTTGATTACACGAACTAAAGGAAGACGTATATATGCAAAGGAGCAAGCTCACAATGCATATGTTACGCCGACGCCCGCGGCGAATCAAGGGGGTTGGACGAGACCCTATAGGATATTCTATGGAAGCGGATGCGGGCCTGGAAACCACCGGATCGAGTAAACTCACGCCCCAAAGATCCAACGCCGTGCTCGCGGACTCAAAAACACCTCAAAGGCAAACCGCTTTCCCAAGGAGTATTTTGACTCAACCCGGCGGTCAACGCTCGAGGTGAATTCTAGGGCTAATCACGCTTTTCTTATATATACTATTAACAAAGATGCCACAAAACAAAGCCAAACAATTAGGCGCAAATATTTTTTGCTTAGTAAATCGGGCAAAAACTTCGAAAATTTTTATGCGACGCGAAAATAACTAAACCGCGACGCGTGAAAATATTTTTCGCCAGACGCCGAAGATTGCAGCTGCGCGACGCTGGTTCAAATTTCGCGCACGCCGAAAATAAACAAAACGCCAGACGCCGAAAAATTCGCACAGACGCCGTGGAGCGTGGGTTTTCGCTGCACGCCAAAAATTTGGTTTCGCAGCACGCCAACCCTCGAATCTTTCGCAGACGCCAAGAAATATTTTCGCGCGACGCTGTTTAGTTGTTTTCAGCGTCGCCAAAATTTTCTCGACGCAATTGTTTTTTTGCCGTATTTTTTGCGTTTTATACGGCAAATTTGTGTCGTATCATTCAATTCATACGTTTTCCGTATAAAACGTACAGCGTATTGAACCTATCCCTGGTAAGCACAGCTACAATGGAAAGGTTAAAGTATTGGAGTTTCAAATTCAAACTCCATTCTCGCAAAGATCTGCAATAAAAGCCACACAAATTAGAAAAACGAAATAGAAAAAGCTGTTTCTTCCATGTTGCAGCTCACCTTACGACCTCCGAGATCCATTAAGCAAGCAAACAACTTTAAGATTATAGCAAGCGGGTTCGATCAAGCAAACAAGTAAAAGATCAAGCAAGCAGTTTCGAATAGCGAGCGACATCTAGCAGAGTTCAAAATACAAGAGGATTAAAAGTTGCCGGCACAATCAAATCATCCCCTGCAAGTTTGATCATTTCTCGTGCAAGAATCGAAGCTCTGCTACAACCCTGAACACCAGATCGTACTCGACACTTCATGTCGTCGTCAGATTTCAATATGCCCATACAACCCTTCCAGTAAGCAAACTAGCACTAAATTATAGATGCTAATAATGTGATGAGATTTTGCGTTTGTGTACACCTCTATTAAAAAAGCACCCCCTAATTCTTTCAATGTTCTTTATGTCCACAAACAATTACATAAATTTGACATGTAACTATGTAGTTTCTTGATTCCAACCTAGCATGTTGTATACATCACAATTCACAAAAAACTATTTGGACTTTGCATGGTTGATTTTATTCCCCAAATAAGCTGCTAATTATGTTCATACATGCATATTTCAAAGTATTTTAACTTCCAGACTCATAAAAAAGTGAAATTTCTTTTTGCACGTAAGAAATAATATAAAACAAGATAGTTTTCTTAATTTGAATGCACAAGTCTTCATGGCATAATTATCGGAACGACATCCTTCAACCATTAAATCAATTTTCCAGTAGGACACACAAGTTGTTCTGCTACATATTCATTGTCGTGTCTAGACATCTAGAGTCATGCACAAAAAGGAGCGCAATACGGTAATACGTGTCCTAGACTCTGGGGCACATAATGACTGGCACATAATGACTTTCTCAATAGAGAAGACATGAGACTAGTTTGTGGTGGTTAGAAATGGACAATGAGATTCATTTTGGCCTTATGCACCTGAACTTTCAAATACGAATACGTATTCTGAGCACCAATTGATAAAAATCTAGACTTCAAACTCTCAACTTTGACTTGTCGTTAACATGGAATTTTGTTTAAGTAGTCACGGCGTTATATGGAGCAATTCAATGGGAGACTTTTGGGCTAGAGACATTAATCTCAATTGTCCTCCATGTAAAGCTCCATACACTTTGAACTAAATTCTTGGGCTTGAGATTCTTCCATGACTTTTATTTTGACTACAAATTCTAAATTGATAAAGGGTCTTTTTGTTGCATAAAAGACGAGTATATGCAAAGGGCCGGGCTGAAGTAGATAAGTTGACCCAAGAATGAGCTCAATGCATTCATTTCTCTGGACTAATTCAAAGTTAGGAAACGTAATTGACTAGAAAATCAGGGGAAGCCGGATAAACCAACCCCAAAAGTGGGAAGAGCAAGCACTCTGGGAATAAAAATAGTGTGAATTTTCAAGGTTTCCATGGAGATTATAGGAATTTGGATTGCAATCAGGACCCTCTTCTCTGCCGGAACATATCTGTTTGGTTTAGGGACCAGCACTTACGCCATGGTAGTTTTTACCGAGCAGTTCATACACTACAAAACCATCTGCACCGTTTCTTGTCCAAATTTCTCCTGCGGTGATCTGTCTTACCCTTGCCTTCGTGCATTTAATGCACGAAAATATATAATTCTTGGATCTATTATCTTATTTTTTGCACATACCCTCAACGCCTTAATGTTTGCCCTCAAATTCGACAAGCAACATGCTCCCTTCAAGTCTGCCTATTTCTTACCGCTCATGCAGTTTTGGAGGCTCTTAAATCTGCTCAAAGAGTCTTGCAGCTTCAAAGGGTACGTCTATTGCAACGATTTCTGTCATTAAGCACATGTTGTTGTCCTTGATCTCTGATTTTTGTTCCTGTTTCTGCAGCTTGACGGATTTTCAAATGGAAGAAAAGAATACTCTGTTTACTCAATTGGGCTTATCGATTGAGATGTTTCCAATGTATGGTTTGCAACAATTTGCTTGGATTTACTCGCTAAAGCATTACGTCCAAGGCAGCCTTATGCTGGAATCAATAGAAGCATTGCCCTTATCAACAACATCTTCTTTTCTGGCATCTTTGATTTTGGGCGGACTAACAGTTCAAGCTACAGCAAAAAATGCAGTCTCAGTAAGAATGAAAATCGCTATGGGAATTTTCTCTGGTAAAATAACCTTTATCTTTATAAAGCATTGTTATTACTACTTAACTGGAAACTAATCTTAATGTTCAAAGCATTACTAACTAGAAACTAACTTAGATATATCTCATGTTTTGCTTCAATAGGATTATTCGTTTCAGCCTCGGCCTACCTTCGATGTTCTTCTCGCCTCTACCTCTTTTACTACAAAGGTGTTAAGGCTTCAATCCAAATCTATCAAGGTAAAGAGAACCACGCAAACATCTTAGCATACAGTTATCTGAACTGGTTTCTTGCCAACATCAAAGTGGCACCTTATCTCTTGTTTTATTTTATTCTACTTTCATCAAGGAAAGTAACCCCTAAGGCACCTAGCAGAATTATGAAGGCTTTTGCTCTTGCATACATCAGCATGAATGTTGGACCTTTGTATCCTTTGGTCAGTGAAGCTCTTGACCAAAACCAACTGGGAACATCTTCCTTTAGAACCAAAATGCTTCTTGTAGCTTTTGCTAACATCACTCTCGATTGTCTCATCACTCCCCAACCTCTACACTTTGTCTCACATATTGACTTCGCACTATGTATTGGAGTGTATGTCATCTCCATAGCAATTTATGTGATACTTGACAAGAAATGTGGGAAGATGCATTCTGAATCGACAATAGGAGAACAAAGCTATATATGTCAGGCAGGAAGGAAAATCAATATGCTTGAGGTAAATGACATTGGCTTATTACCTAATTGCATCTTGTAAATATGTCAATTTCTTGCAGGTACTATAAGACAAAATTGCACATCACGGTTAATGCAATGTTTAGTGATGTACATTAGTGCCTTACTATACTTGCAATATGAAATGAGGGCACGAAACAAAAAATGCCAAGATGTTACAAAGTAGAAGAAATAGTAGAAAGCATAGTAAATGCCTTATGTCGACATTTATGCTCACAAAAAGACGTTAGATTACCATGAAAAAAAATTGAAAATTAGGCTCCAAACCAACAAGAGCACTACAAAAGTGGACGTCACAACATGACGCGTTAGATGTCATAGCAGACGTTGCACTGCGACGTCTTTAGCAAAAAAAAAGGACTCGGGGAGGGAGCGGAGGACTAGCAAAAAGGCATGCCATACGAGTGTGATGTCGGCAAAGCCAAACTTGTTAGGGAGCTATGTTTGACCATTTGATATGGTGATAAAAGTCATATTTTGCCAAGCTTGTTGGGGAGCTATGTTTGGTTGTTGGGGAGTTGAGACCCAAAATGGATGGTGGGTCAGTATGTCGTTTTCTTCATTATTTGAATTACAATATTGAGGTCCACTATGGATGGCAGACTAGCTTATGCCATTTTTGTTATCAGTTGAATTGCAGTATCATTGTAGTTCTGAAACGATGGAATTCTAATAAAATTGGTAATTGACAGAACATCAACTACCATGGTCTTGAGGTATTTGTTAGAGAATTTGGAAGAAATTACCTTTGTTGGACAGAGCGATCATAATATGCATTTGATGAAGAAGACAGGAGGAATCAATGTCATTCATACCCAGTCAAAAGTATATGCAAATGTATATGCCAGTAATGGAGGCAAAATGCTATAAAGTAGAATAGAATAGTTTTTTTTTCTTTTTTTTTTCTTTTTGCTTCTAATTCTAAAGGAGCCAACACTGCTTAAGATTCTCATCGCAGGAGTAAATTCCAACTTGTTGCAACTTTCACTTTTCACATATTGCCATGCCAAAATCAGTTCTGATCCTATGTCTTCAACAGAGAAATACTCTGGAGAAGTTGCATCTGGATCCTTGAAAAAATCAGGGAAGTATGGAGAGAATAGAATAGAATAGAATAGAATAGTATGGAGAGAGAAACATGATGCTTGGATTTTGTATAGAGCAAAACTATGGCCGTAACTATCGTGGCATCAATTCAGAATAATATGATCCTTTGATTGTTCATAACCATCATTCAATTAAATTGGGATTATGTCTTAATTTTGGGACAAATTTCATATTGCATGTTTTTAGTAGCATATTCAAATTCACACATTTCACCTCAAAATTATGAAAACGTAATATCATGTTATTTACAAAATAGTCAATATTTCACAATATAGCACCATATCATAAAAACGTGATAACAAAAATATAGCATAATAGCACGCAAATGATAGAAGAAAATGATGAAGAAATTTCAGTACAACACTAATATTATAGAAGTATGCACAATAATAAAACACACCCAGTTTCATAAAATTGTAGATCACTCACAATTACTTTTTATAGAATTACAATGTTTTTCCTCCACCTTCCATATTCCATCTTTTAGAACTACAATGTTTCTCCTCAACCCTAAACCCTACAAATCCTAATGTAGATCAAAGAACTTTCTTCACTTGTCCAAAGAAGAATTCATCCTAGCATATTTCGTCTTTTGTAAGCATCGTTTCATTACCTACAATATTGAAAACACAGAGGATTAGTCCTTCGAAATGCGCATGGCAAAAGTTGGACATGCAAGAAGATTCTCATTTACGAAGTTGGACTCACAATAAGAAGTTGGACATGTAAGAAGATTCACATTTTCGAATTGACACTACCCATGCTACCAAATGGCTTTGAAAATAGAGTAAGAAATATATTATAAACCAGAAACTTTATGGTACCTAACATCAGAAACTTTATGGTACCTAACATCATGAATAAGCTTAGATATAGTCAATATAGCAAACATAATGGTGTAATACAAAAGTGTTTGGTTTACCTTGAAAGTAAGCTGAAACGGGTGGGTTTTCTTCGAAATAGGCTTACTTATAAATGCATCCCATCATCTAAAAAATAAGCCAAAAAAACGACCAGTTTAACTAAAAGATAAGGATAAAAGCCAAAAAAGAGAGCAAGCTTGGCGTGTCTTTTTAAGCCCATTTACCTAGCATGTACTAGGTAATGTTGCTAGGTAATGTCACTCGTACATCCACGATTCTAATGGATTCTTGAACCACCCACCCACTGCGGCATTACACAACATTAGATTAACAACCATACAATTCACAAGAATAATTTAACAGACAGAAACTGGAAGAGGGCGCCGCCCCAAACCGCGCCATAGCCAATCCTATTCATGGCTGCAAGCAGAGCATCCATCTGGGCATCCAACATGTTAGTATAATGCAGAGACCCATCCGACACAACCGTGTGTGAGGCTGCAAAAAGGATTTGAGATGGGTTGCTTGCCCATGCGAAATATGGATACACATTGATGAAGAAAAATGATCTGCTTCGTGACAGAAACAAAAACCATATTGCTTCGATTGTTTTGTTTACCTCTTTTTTGTGCTTTCTTTGTAACTTCGTGCTTGATCCCAGGCTTCCGCTTTCATCCTTTCATGCTGCAAATCTGCTTCTTGGATTCGTACTGCCAGGTTTGAGGCATATTTCCTGCTTGATTCTATGAAAAAATTAGATAAAAAATTTAGGAGCAAATTCAAATTCCAACTTACGCCTAATTTTGTGCTTTCTATTTGTGCTTTCTGTTGCAGTTACTTCCTCGACCCCTAGCTTTTCCTTTCGTCCTTTCAAGCTGTAGCTGCGCTCGTTGGATTCGTTATAAAGAATTTGATGCATATTTCCTGCTTGTTTCTCTGAAACAATTAGATACAAAACTCAGGAGCAAATTCAAATTCCAACTTACGTCTATTTTTTGTTTTCTATTTGTGCTTTTTGTTGCAGTTTCTTCCTCGATCCCTGGCTTTTGCTTTCGTCCTTTCAAGCTGTAGCTGCGCTCGTTGGATTCCTTATAAAGAATTTGATGCATATTTCTTGCTTGTTTCTCTGAAACAATTAGATACAAAACTCAGGAGCAAATTCAAATTCCAACTTACGTCTATTTTTTGCTTTCTATTTGTGCTTTCTGTTGCAGTTTCTTCCTCGATCCCTGGCTTTTCCTTTCGTCCTTTCAAGCTATAGTGCGCTCGTTGGATTCGTTATAAGAATTTGATGCATATTTCCTGCTTGTTTCTCTGAAACAATTAGATACAAAACTCAGGAGCAAATTCAAATTCCAACTTACGTCTATTTTTTGCTTTCTATTTGTGCTTTTTGTTGCAGTTTCTTCCTCGATCCCTGGCTTTTGCTTTCGTCCTTTCAAGCTGTAGCTGCGCTCGTTGGATTCCTTATAAAGAATTTGATGCATATTTCTTGCTTGTTTCTCTGAAACAATTAGATACAAAACTCAGGAGCAAATTCAAATTCCAACTTACGTCTATTTTTTGCTTTCTATTTGTGCTTTCTGTTGCAGTTTCTTCCTCGATCCCTGGCTTTTCCTTTCGTCCTTTCAAGCTGTAGCTGCGCTCGTTGGATTCGTTATAAAGAATTTGATGCATATTTCCTGCTTGTTTCTCTGAAACAATTAGATACAAAACTCAGGAGCAAATTCAAATTCCAACTTACGTCTATTTTTTGCTTTCTATTTGTGCTTTCTGTTGCAGTTCTTCCTCGATCCCTGGCTTTTTCTTTTGTCATTTCATGCTGAAGATGTGCTCCTTGGATTTGTTATCAAGACTTGTTTACTCGATGTTGGGCCTGATGCCGGATGCCATAGAAGAAGCCCAAAAGCCAGATTGTGTGGGCATACTAGATTAAGCGGCTGTTGCAGAATCAAGTTTTATTTTTGTCAGAATAGAGAGCAAGTTTGCACCTAATGGAGGCCGATGGGCATGGAGAGGGCGATAGCTTTGCCTCAAAGTGCTAGCCTCAATCTATGACTCGGCATTCATATTCTTGACAGATTCGTGACGGATTCTCCTCGGCCAGAACAGCTTCAGCATTTTCGTATGAATCTTTGGCATCAACAGATACAGATATGGCCAGAACAGCTACAGATATGGCCAGAACAGCTTCAGCATTTTCGTAAGGAAACTTTGGTCGCAGATAGCCTACCACTGCAGGAATAGAGAATGACGGTCTGTTTATGGAGTTCCATGGTGAAGGCATCAGAAAACAGAGCCTTGAGAAGGCATCAGATGACGCCTTGAGAACAATGTTGCAGAGCTGAGAGACAAAGCCGCTGAGCCAAAGCCACCTCTGTTTGAGGTTAACATTTTTTTTAATAATTTCTTTTCGAAAATATAAGTTAAGAGTCCTTTATCAATCTTTTGGAACCAATGGGTTGGGTTGCATAGGAGGGGCGTAGCGTGATTTTGAACCAATGGGTTGGGTTGCACAGGGACTCAACCTGATTTGCACCCAAAAAGTCAGAGAAAGATAATCTAAAACACGCTGAGCGTGATTTCCAAAAGTGTGAATCCTTGCATTTGATTGGCCATCTGTTCTTTTAGCCATATTATCCTTGGTCTATTTTATCACTTTATCTAGCTTTAGTATGTGTTTTGTACTTCTAAATCATTGACTTAGAGGATATTTTGTTTTAAATATGTTGTCTAATTTAAATAATGTTTCCTTTCGGCATCCCTCTTCTTGTGTTTTTAGCAACCTTAAACTGTGACCCTTAGTTTTGCTTGTTTTAAATGTGTCTTCTTTATTTTGATTATTAACATTGTTATTTGTTTGTTCTCTGTTTAAGATCATCCATGTTGCACACCAGGACGGCACAATTGAAGGTTCATCTTGCTTGCAAGTTGCATATTCATTAAAGAATTGTGCAATTGTTGAAGTGGCTAAATAAGTAAGTTTGTTTCATGGGTGCATTGCCATTAGATTTCAAATCACGCTTGGCGTGGTTTACTGTGACTTTATATACCAATTTTTCAACAAGTCCTTTACATTTGTAGGCTCAAAAGGGCTATGTGTTTAATCCTAGTGGAACACCTTTGAAACTTCTTGTTGCTATTATTTCAGTTTTGTGCAACAATATGAACATTTTATTATCTTCTTTACTCTTACATAATTACATGATCCATGTATATCATTGGCATATGTACAAATGTGAGCCATTATTCAAGGAAGTTAAAAGGCTTCCAAAGTGGCAATTACTCTAGCAACTGTGGGACAGGAATCCTTGTAATTGTCCTCCAGAACTGGACAGAACAACAGACATGGAACCACACCTTGTTGCTCATGTGGAAAGACATGGGTTGATCCCTTAATGTTTAATTGGAATATTTATTGTTTTTATTCATATTTGTTTCATGTGTCCTTAATTTCGGGGTTGTTCATGCCCCGAAAAGAAATGTAATTTGTGATCCAATTCAATGGTATTTTTCAAGAAATGTTTCAGGAATATGGTGTCATGAAATTGAACAACTTGGCTTTCTTTTGTACAAATTTATTGTCCCGTAAAAAAGACACTTGAGAATTGCAATGTTTATGTGATTTAACAAGTCAAAAAAAAAACATATAAAAAAAGAAAAGTCCACTAGCAAACAATCCCATCGATCCGAGACATCGGATCGCCATTCTAGAATGGGACGAGCATGCATGTTTTGCATGCATGCGGGCGGCGCATGCCCGTTCTGGTTGGGAGTTCGCTATTTTAGGCGCGTTTACGCCCGACTTCTCATGGCGCTTCCTCTTCTCTCTCAGTGATACCTTATTCTCTTTGAATTGTTTCGAGGCGGGGAGGGGCTTCTTCACCGCCTGGTTTGGCCAATTGGCGTTGCTTTCTGCTGTCCTTTCCGCCTTTAGCCTTCATCCACGTGACCTTCGTCCTCGATCCTAGTTTGTTAAGGAAGTCCTTTGGTATTGAGGGCTTTGTTGGTTTCATGCGAGTCGCGGTGCAAGAATGTCGTCGATTGGCGTGCGAATCGGCATTCTTGCTCAAGGCGAATTGCATGCATCGTACATCGCGTCGCATGCATGCATCGCATGCGTTTTGGGCGTTCTTACGGTTGGGCGTTTGCTACTTATTGCGGAATTCTTCATCGGCGTTTCATCGGCGCTTCCTCTTCTCTCTCGGCAGTACCTTATTCTCTTTGAATTATTTCCGAGGCGGGGGAGGGCTTCTTCCTGCCTGGTTTGGCCAATTTGGCGTTTCTTTCATGCTGTCCTTTCTCGGCCTTTAGCCTTCATCCTGTGACCTTCGTCCTCGATCCTAGTTTGTTAAGGAAGTCCTTTGGTATTCGGGCGGTTTGTTGGTTTCATGCGAGTCCCATTCTAGAATCCCATCGATCCGGAGACATCGGATCGCCATTCTAGAATGGGACGAGCATGCATGTTTTGCATGCATGCGCGCGGGCGCATGCCCGTTTCTGCAGTTGGGGAGTTCGCTATTTTAGGCGGCGTTTACGCCCGACTTCTCATCGGCCTTCCTCTTCTCTCTCAGCGATACCTTATTCTCTTTGAACCCACCCTCCCCTTCTTTGTTATTGTATTTTTATCGCGTGCACGCTACGTAATCAGCCCCTCCACTCTGGGAGGTTTGTTTTGTCTTGTTGTTTTGTTGGTGATGTGCAGGTACAGGTTAGCGAGCGGCATCTATTTCGACTTTTCCATTCGTGGGTTTTGGGAGCGATTTTTATGCCTTACGTTTGTCCAAGCCCCTTGCCGAAGGCTTATCACTAGGGTTTTTCCTCGAAAACCCGAAAGGGCGGGGTTTTTTAATCCCGGTGATAAGCTTTCGGCAGGTACACTAGCCCAGTCTCTATTAGCATTGTATTTTGTTGGGGTCCAAATGATATAATTGGATTTTCCCTTTATTTTTTATGGGTAGTTCGCATGTATGCGGCTACCCACTATCCACCATTGTAGAAAATCTGCTGAGATGAATGAGAAGCAAGTCTAAGTCGGGCGGTTTGTTGGTTTCATGCGAGTCCCATTCTAGAATAGCTGGCTGGCGTGGTTTTGGAATTGACATAATCCCAATTTAATTGAATGATGGTTTCATTATCTTTATATAGAAGCCTGCAGACTGGAGAATAATCAATTAATCCAGAAAGTCTTTTTGCGTTGCCTGACTTAAGCTTCTCTTCCCTGTCCTCTGGATTCTATTGTTAAAAAATTAGAGGTATCTTTTAATCAATTGAGTGATAATTTGCATTAGCATTATCTTATCTTATTCTTGGTAGCCTTTTAATATTTGGTTATTGTGTTTGGTGATGGGGCCTAGTCCCCAGGTTTTAGATGGGCTGTTGGGTTCCCGTGGACGTAAAAATTTATCTTATCTTATCTTATCTTATCTTATCTTATCTTATCTTATCTTATACTACATCGCCATTATATATATTTTTTTTTAAATAGTCCCGAGGGCCCGAAATTTTTCAACACAATACACATAAACACAGACATTATAATTAATGTAAAACCCTCTCTACACATCCCACATTGTTTGGGCGCATATCGACAACCTTCAACTTTAAACCTAAGACCACTTTTCGTTTGGGTGCATATTTATACGCGTTGCAATGTACTGCAGCGAAAGCCCCATCTCCACATATAAGACATGTGTCAAAATGGAACCATTAGGTAGATGTACTTCAAATCTTAGGGTATGTGACTAATTTAGCTGTACAACATACCTCAACTTGTGGAAGCATACTCCACAAATGGGGAACTCCACGAATGACCCAGATCGTGGAATAACTCGTGACTATGCTCATTCCACAACTCTCGAGGCCTGAAGGTGCACCTTTGAGAACATGCACCCAAACAAAAAGGGGTCTTCGAGGGAAATAAATTTAAAGATTAAAGGTTGTGAATATGCATCCAAACAATGTGGGATGTGTAGGGAGGGTTTTACATTAACTATAATGGTTTATGGTATGGTTGTGTGTATAGATAGATAGCTGAAACTTTTACGTCTACAGAGACCAGAACAGGCCATGGAAAAGTACAGATGTTGGATCTACTAGAGATAACCAGCTGGGTGAAAGCATGCTACGGTGTACCACTTTTGGAACCCTCAAAAGTACCTTCATTGGGTACTTTTAAAACTGGTACTTTCTATTCTTTCTTACTATTAAAATCAATTCAAAACTTTTGAATTGAAGGTCAATAACATGGCAATCTATAGTATTTGAGGCTAACAATATTATTAGAGACTAAAATTAATGAATCAACTCGCAAATTTATTGTTTATTGAGACATTTATGCAAGTTCCCAGTACCCAGTGTTGGGTACTTTTTTGGGTAGTTTCGCACTCCCTAAAAGGAACTTTAGATGGTACACCCTAGCATGCTTTCACCCAGCTAGGGATTCTGAGGCTACTAGTCAAGGATAAGAGTTTTGCCTCCTGTGTATACTGCCCACTTTAAGAACAAAAGGCACATCATCAATGTACATGGAGATGCCAACAAAGAACTTGATTTTGCTACCCAGTAGATAGTGATGGAACCGTTGGACACATAAGATAAGTCCAAGCCCTTCCTGTTCTGTGGCAGAATAATTTTTCTCGGCAGGGTTGAGTTTCCTGCTTGCATAGCGAATAGGTTTGTCAAGCTGAGAATCATATTCCTGGGAAAGAACATCACCAATAGCAAAAGTTGAGACATCAAAATGGTTTGTCCCATTGAGGTGGAACAAGAACAGGGGCTTGAGTAAGCAGAACCTTCAATTTTTGAAAAGCCGCATCCGCCTGGGGATTCCAAGCCCAAGTGGATTCATCACACGTGAGTTTATGAATGGGATCTACAATGGCAGCTAGTCCAGGAATGAAGGTAGAGTAATAATTTACCTTGCCAAGGAATGAGCGTGTTTTCTTAATGTTGGTACAGGCTTGAGCTTTGAGCACGCAACTGATCTTCGCAGGGTGTGCCGTCTTTACTGACAACATGGCCAAGAAGAACACCCGAAGTGACACAAAAAATACACTTCTCCGGATTTAGATTAATTCTAGATTCATCACATTTTTGAAAAACCAACTCCAGTTTGGTGATATGTTCATCCATGGAGTTGTAAGCAGAAAAGTCATCTTGAAAGACTTGCAGAAAAGCATTTTCTTTCATGTAATCCTGAAAAAAAGAAAGCATAATACATTGAAAAGTAGAGAGATGTAAGACAGGGCTGCCCATTGGCCCCATATTCCTGATAGTTGCTGAAATCGTAACTAGGTTGGCCCTGCATCTCCACGCCCAGACGTTGATCAATTGTCTAGCCTGGCCCAAAGAGATGGGTAGTTTTGTCATCATGCAATATGCAGATGACACGTTTATTTTCCTAAAATATGAAGACAACAGCCTAGACTACTTTCTGGAGGCAATGGACAGATTTGGGAAGGCCTCAGGGATCTGTCTCAATAAATCTAAATGTGCAATCATTATGGATACCCAGGAGACAGGTATCTCGGGTATTAATGTCATTGGGAGATTAGTTGCAACCAAGATCCTCGGGATTCCCCTGCTATCAACACCTCTATACATAGTATGGAATCCCATAGTGTCTAGAATCAAGAGGAAACTTCAAATGTATCCCTCTACACTCTCTCTAGCAGGTCGGGTTGAAATTGCCAATGTTGTAGTAGCAAGCACCCATGCTTTTTCCTCTTCTCCTATTGTTGTTGATAAAGCCTCAGCTTATTGAGTCTGCAATTAGAAAATTCATATGACAAGGGGTACATAAGGTAGCCTGGTCAGATGTGATCAGGTCTAGGAAACAAGGAGGACTTGGGTGTAAAGATCTATTTGTCCAGGCTCAAGCATTAGCTGCTAAGATAATATGGGGAGCTTTGTATACCTCCAAGCCTTTTCCAGCTCTTAAACTGATCAGATATTGGGTAGATGAATCACATCCAGTGGGTAGCAAAACTCTAAAGAATCTTCTCTCTGATTCGGCCTTCTTTCAGGTAATCCCCTGTTGAAACAAAATTCTGTTACCCTTGTACCCTTTAAAAACAACATGATCTGGGATTTTCTTTAAGGTGTTCATAGAGATACATATCTTGGGGGCCTCACTACTACTAGTACCCATTGAGAAAAAATCTCCAAGTGAAGCTGCTATTGATTTAAAAGAAGACCTGTTCTTCGTAGATAAAGCTTCACAAGAAGAGGCAGAAGCTCTGTTCTTCACATGTAACTGTTTGCAAGAAGTATGATTTGTCCCTTGCAGTTAAATCTTTGCAAGAAGGGGCAGAAGGTTAAAAAATAGCTCTCTTATTTCGATTTTTAAGGGGAATGGAGGTTGGTCCTCCATTCCTGGTTTTGCAGGTGAACCGCTCCCAACAAACGCTGACTGCAGGGCTCCACCTGGGAAACCGGGAATGGAGTCCAAACCTCCATTCCCCTAGACAATGTTGCATTTTGTTATCACATGCATGAGTTAAAAAAAATAAAATTTTGCAACCTTATTGCAACAATGAAACCTTTGCAAATCATTTACAAATCCATATTACCAAGCTCCAAACACTTTGGTAGATGTCTTCCTAATCAATGTTGTAATAAGACGCCCTTGACGAAAATTTGCAGCCTTATTCTAACAACAAAACTCTTCTTCCACTTATTGCAAATCATTTACAAACACAAAAGAGCTTCTTATACTTCGTATTGCTAAGCTTCAAAACTGATAAATTTGTAGGTGTCTTTCTAACCATTGTTGCACTAACACGCTCTTCAAGTTGTTTGCAAAAGTCCAGCAATGCTGGGCATCTGCTACCAGTGGAAATCATACTATTACTAGTAAGGGTGCCCAGCGTTGCTGGGCATAAGTTCGAAGTCTATAAATGTTTTGATTGCAATGAGGAAAGTGTGCAGTAACCTTTTTTTTTTAACAAAAATATCCAAACATAGTAACAGGGCACAGCGTTGCTCAGGATTAGTTTGAACCTCGTAAAGTTATAAGAAGAATGAGAAGAGAGTGTAGTATAAACTCGAGAGTGTAGTATAAACTCTACAGTTAAACTCTTATTCTTGACATCTTTTATTGTTGACATGGCAATATGTGAGCGAGCTTAGATAGGGGAGAGCATTGCTAGATTGCGTTCTTCGTGTTTGCATTAAAGAAATTGATTTCTTAACTTGTTGCAAAATTGAGCCATTTTAACGAATTCACTTCAACCATTGCTTCTAACACATAAACTTCAATGCATATGTTTATCTTGCATAGAACTTCTTCTATGAAGAGATTGAGGTTCACGGCTTCTCATACATTTTGTTGAAGGCTTGTAATATATTCTCTGCCTCCTTAAAATAATAGGCATGGCCTACAGGATGAATCATGCAATTGTTCTGATCCGTGGTTGGCTCAAAACCATGCCACTTGATTTGTGCGAAATACCAGATACCAAGAGGCCTGATCCACTAAGTCAACGTGCTTACATGCGAGAACACAGAGGAATGTGACATTGTTTAGTTTCACACCCTCAATTTGCGTTTCCTTGAAACAGTTTAATGCAAGTGCACCTTTGCCATAGTGCAAGTGCACCTTTGCCATCCTCTGCATAACTTCCTACCATTGCGGCCCAAGATATAACATCTCATTTAGACATCTTCTTGCTTTCAAGATGACTGATAATGTGAAATAATTTTGCATGGAGTCCCCTTGGCTCATGCTATTGTAAAGCTGTAGACTCAAATTCTCATTGCCATGTTTGTTATGAGCCTCGAAAATTGCATTCCAATTAACATGGTTCTACCAGATTAGCGAAGGCAACATTTGCTTCCACTAAGTGACCAATACTCGAATAAGGTGGTTTGCTAGCACCCCAATGCAATTAAGGCCACTTTATACAATAAGAGAATAGAGATTCTTTTCAAATGTAAAATCTTTCTAAGGATTTGTACACACATGGATGATGTGGTAGGCAAGATTTCTAGATATGGAAATTCCTTGTTCCTGTAAAAACTTCAGACATCAAAGTTTTAACCATCTCTGTTGACTTGGTGATTGGAAATGCCTATCATAGCACATGCATCAAGAACTCCAATAACTAAATTCATCTGGAAGGATATACTCTGCATTTTACAAAAACCTTGCTTTCATGTCCCTGGTGCATATATGCTACAGTCATGCGGTGGCTTAGACGAATTTTCTGAGGCTTTCGACATTAAACAGTTGCACATCCTCGTCGGCATTTGCAACAAATATTAAGGCAACCAAATGCAGGACCTCATATTTATACAGAGTAAACAGAAGGCGAGAAAGACGGTGCAGAAGGATTGAAGGTAAATGCCACACTCGCATTTCCTGATGCATCAAAACAATTCCATATGAATGTCCAGAATCAGATGATTCCCTTGAATCTAACGACGCCGAATCTGACCCCATTATATTACAAAACCCAGAGCCAACCTGCAGGGGATTTTTACCACAAAACAATTGAATTCAGCAAAATTGGATAAATCCATGGAAATGAAGCATCCATTTAAGGAGAAGGAAAGCCCGGATTGAAGAAGACGTGATTATGTAAGAAGAGGGATAGACTCTATAGATGGCAGCCCTTGCATCTTTTTCCCGCTTTTACGAGCAACCATGTCCCTTCCAATCTAGGCATGTATAAATCATACACGAATCATCGGTTTTAGAAAATCTATCTTGTGATCAACCCCCGCCTCTACCATATATGGATAACCTAGTTCGAGTTTTCCCCTCGTTGATATCCATGGCAATAACCCCAGCAGACCGGTATTTAAGCTTCTACTCAAAGCAACTTAAGCCCGAGTGTTTCAAGACAAACCTTACCATCTTACGGCGAGCAAGCGTGCTAAGCGTAGAATAACCAATATAAACCCCAATCTCAAGACTATTTTTTGCATTGATGATCTTAAGAAGCAATCCTAAAATTGTCCCTCATCTGCAGTTGTCATCAAATTCACTCGCACAAATCTTGCATCAATTAACATCTACAACAGATCTAAATATCAAGAAAGGCAAGCTTCAAGGAAGGGGAAATTACCGAGGATGTTTGGCGGTCATTTCTCGAAGCCCTTTGAGAGCGGGATGCTTTGAGGATAGACACATATTCAAGATATACTATAGAATCGAAAAGCCATAGGCGAGGCGAAGTAAAGAAAATGCAAGAAACGAGCGGATCTAGGGCAAACTGGTAAAGATCGTCACTTTTGAGCAAGGTTTTGTGGCGAGATTATTGATCTGGTCCTCTGTCGGATAACACTTTGCAAGCCCTTTGAGAGATGTTGCTTGATGTAAACTGCTACTTGTTGCTCGGTACTCATCTATGAATAAAAACCCGATCCGTATAAATTTCTATGTATTTGGCTGCGGATCTTACGTTTCTCTTAGCCTTAAGTTATTTCCCTTTGCTCCTTTCATTGTCGAAATAATACAACCTACGTGAAACTTAAATCCCTTGCCATAAATGTTTTCTCCCGAGGTATCTTACCTCATGTCCACTCATCAAATATTTATTTTGTGCCTTCATTGAAGAACTAAGGCTGCCAAAACCTTCCAAGAAGGGAACAATGACAAATACAATAGCCCACTCTGTTGCCGATCATCCCTATGATTGTGGCAATCTTTGCAAAGAGAAGAGAGAAGGAAATACAGTCTACGTTATAGTTCCCGGCCCCTCGGATCCTAACTTAACATCCCAACTCTCGGACCAAAGACATCCTTACCTGCTTTGCTTTGAAGACATGTTTTCACTTCTCCAATGTGAGCCGCATCAAAGGGAGCTCCAGATCCTGCATCTACAACTAAAGCATTCACCATAGCTGCCGTAATGCTTTAGTTGCGGCACGTCCAAAACCCTTTCTTTTTTTGCTTTTTTTTTTTACCTAAAAAAAGCGTTTAACATGGCATCATCTGCACCGTTGGGTAGATCAATCCGGACCGTTCAAATTAGGGCCTTTTTTGAGCTAAAAAGGGCTTTTAACGTGGCATCATCTGCACCGTTGGCTTGATCAAATCTGGGCCGTCCAAATTAGGGCTGGGTCCAACACTTACACAATAACATTATAATATAAGATGTTTTGGTTTGCAGGTAATCTGAATTTGAACAAAGAAATATATATTGTTGGACTAAAATATTGTTGGACTACCTAAGTTTGCCCAAGCATCTGCTACTAGTGGAAATTATAATATTACTAGAAAAAGTGCCCAGCGTTGCTGGGCTTTTTGTCAGAATTAAAATCAGAAGTTAATAAAGATACGATTGAGAACGTTGGTTACATGTGAAAGTGTTCCAGCTCAACATCCATATTAATAACATATGAGTAGCCCATTGGTTGCATGCGAAAGTATCTATATAGTACATGTCTGGCATGCCCCTGATAGTTGCCAAGTGACTAACATGAGAAACTGAAATTTTACGTTATGGTATTCTAAGGTGGTTTCTGGAGGCATAATCTTGAATTCCCTAAACAATGTCAAAACAAAATACATATTAGCAAATGACCCCAGTAGAGATCAACCACAACGACATGGCATAGTTGTGTATAACAATTGTAGTTGATGTATGTCGTTCTCAATAAAATGAACATGTTACTCTACCAAGATTATATGCTAGAATGTTGTGTGATGAACATATAATAGTGCCACACAATGATTCTAGGACCATGAAAAATTCGAATCAATTTGCTACACACTTTTCGACCTCTGGGCCATGCATCTATACACATGAAATTCAAATTATACACACACGACCCTCCTACTTCATTTCATGCAAGCTGCGATGTTATCTGCCTACTGCCGAGCTCGTTGAACAAAATAGCATACAATAGATGGCTCATTGAACGAAATAGTTTACAAATGCCATAAAATAAGTGACAAATAAATATCGCATGAAAAAAAATGCCATTAGTTGGAATAGAGCAAAAATATGGCATGAAATATCTTATCTATACATGCATAAATGCATATTTCGATAAGGTTTGGACATGCATAAGCTCTAGCATATATTTGGATATTTACAAGGAAATAAAGTCAACTATTTATTTAGGATATATGGATATTTGAAAGGCCATAAAATCAATTATTTATTTTCGTTTTCTGTACAATGTGACCTCGGAGCCTTACAAAAATGCTCATATTTATTTTCGTTTTCTGTACAATGTGACCTCGGAGCCTTACAAAAATGCTCATGTCTGTAGCAAATAGCCTTACAAAAATGCTCACATCTATAGCAAATGTGATTGTATGCTGGAAACTACATGTCGTAGAATGCCTGAAACCAAGTTAAACAAAGTACACAATTGAGGTGTTTCAATATCTAAAAGAGATACAAAGACATGATATATTTGATAAGAGAATAATTTGAACAAATCGTTGTGTAATTTCTTCTCAATTTAGTAGGAGCTGTGACTTGACATTGCTGCGCCCTTTGTGCCAAATGGTTCGTCCACAAAATGCAATAATATTGCAGTTAAAAGAAATGAACCTACTGATGCAACTTGCGAGTTCACAACTTGCTAGACAATAAAATTCTGGTGTCTTCATAGTGGTCTTGTGCATCCTTTTCATAGTGAAAACATGCAACCTGAATTGTTCCTTCTAGCATTGGTCATTAAAATGTGGAAAAGAAATCTATTATGGACATTAAGCAGTAAGATATTTTAAGCAAAGGCCATATACAAAATGATTTACTTTCCCCAAGTTACTATGCACCCTACTTAAACTAAGCAACATAGATTCTTCTACAAAGATAAGGTGATCTTAGTTGCTTCTTGCAATCAATAGAACAACAGTATGCAAGCACACATCTGACTCAATAATCACAGACAAGAAATTAAGAATCAAGGGCCAGTATTCCAACAATAGCTAGTTTCATTGGGTTGTGTGTACCTCCATGCACTTAGATTTATGGGCTCTCCAACTGTTCCTAATACATACAAGGATTTGCGCGAATGACGTTTTACCGGCTGCCATACCAATCCTTACCACAATGAATAAGACAAGACAAAAGGGTTTACTTGTGATGCCACAAAATTACCTCATCTCCAAAGCGCATAAGGGACCGTATTGCAGTTGGCGCTGTATAGAAAATGGACACATTATATTTATCAACAATTTCCCAAAAAGGACCGCATCTGGATAGGTGGGGACCTGAACATCCACATCATACGCCATTAGCAAAGAACAAGAATGGCTACTATAAAGAAAAAAAATGAGACCTATGAATATATTCAGCTAAAAATACAATCTTATATTCTCTTTGACAAACTTACCCCTTCAAATACAACCACTGCAGCATTATTTAAAAGAGGACCAGTGTCATTGTGCACTTTTCATTGTTCTCATTGTGCACTTTTCCATTCCATGTAGTTTCCCAGTAAAATTCAGATGCTCTGTCTGTCCAGAATCCATCTAGACCTTCTACTGCATATTTGTAGAAGATGTGAGGGTTCAGATTGAAAATGCAGCCGTGAAAATGCAGCGACCGACCATTCTTCTTCCCATAGACAGAACTAAGTTACAGATTAAACAGTAAACCATGGCATAGGGCTTCTTCCGACGGCCATAGACAGAATATTTCAGCCTGAATCGTGAATCCGACTGTATAAAATTTCGACATGAATCTTGAATCTGGCTGCAGCAGAGTCAGTGAGAAAGGAAAATCCAGAAACTAAAGGGCAGAGTTTGGCATTGCTTCAAGCCTTGAAATATTAAATATTCATACAAAAAGCTATTCCATGGATTCGTTTTTTCATCTGTTGCAATGAAACGCATGCACAATCAATCGTTCTTTGCACAACCGTCTGCAATAATGGATCACAATGGCTTCTTAAACAACCTAAACACTCTTTCACATGTGGACTGTCAATTTCAATGAAAGAGATATGTTTAATAACCATGGCCAAATCAAGCGCAAGAAAAGCCCAGCACACTACTTTCACAAAATGTCATTTTGAATCCCAATGTCTTCAAAAGCAACCATGATGCTGAATTTGCTCAAACGTGTAAGCTTTCCACATTGTATTGTCCCAATCCCAAAGAAGCAGCGTGAAGAAAAGATATCTTTCAAGCAACATGTATTTCTTTAAGTATGAGATTCCAGTCCTATTCCTGCTGCAACCAAGTGAATGTGATAAGGCTTATATTTCATGTACAGAATGAAACCATATTATGTGTGATTTTTAGTATTCTCACACTGCTTATATATGTCCAAGAACTTCATATTTTGAAAGAAAAATCAACTGATGACCTTGTCTCAGACCTAGCTGCCTGCTTCTTAACGTTTTGCAGCTTTGAGAGAAAATGTGTTTCTTCTATTTCGTGCCTGTAAAAATGCATGGTTAACAGAGGCAAAGGCAATAAACTTGCAAGAATCAACCTAAAGGGAAAAAAGAATTACATGAAGCTCCAGGTTGCTATCTGGTCACTAAAAACCTAGGCGGTAAAAATCTGGGGAGGCATACATTTGGAAGAAATAAAAACGATGAAAAGTGGATTGAAGCCAGATTCGTCTTGCTCCTGCCTCACTTGCTTGCTCCCATATCTGCTCCAAAATCTCGTAAGAAGGGCTCCAGAATGTCGTAAGAAGGGCTCCAAATGAATCCAAGGAGAACAAATCCTGCATGCGAAAAAAAATGTTGCGACTCCTCCTGTTTCCGAAAGAAACCCATCCGATTGAAAGGTCTGCCTGCGGCTTTGAAGCAAACATCAATGAAGAATAAGACAAAAACATTTTACCTCTGGGCGCTAGAATCCGTGTGAGGGACAAGGGATCGATTAGGAATCGAGTCTTTGCAACGCCTAAGAAGGGGTCGATTAGGAATCGAAAATTATGTCAAAAACAAAACGGCCTGCGCAATGCATAGAGGTTACAATAAGAATAGTCATGATCTGACGTCCAAAATGAAAGTTGTGGGAAAGAAATTGACGGCCAAGATGCTCTGCACAAACTACATTTTGCTTTTATTACTATATATAGATAGATAGATTTTTGGTCATGCACTTTGGGATACAAGTTTCCCAACACATTACAAATTTTAATGTTTGTCACATGCTACAACGTGTGCCAAATATTAATGTTTTTCATACGTTACAAACGGGTCCATACAAATTTTGGTAACGCGTTACAAGTATCTAATATTTGCCACAAGCCCCTCAAACTCAAAAGTGCAACAAGCCTAGAATTTCTTGCAATCCATTGTCACAAATTGTAATTGTGAATAAGCAGGAAATACAACAAAGAACAAGCAATTTAGAGAAGTCCCGTCTTCAAGAATGTTGCATCCGGAGTTCCATTCCTCTACTAGTCATGTTGTGCTTCGAGCAAATGAGGACACATCACATTTTTTATGCGCAAGAGGTAACATATAGTTCTTAAAATATAGGCTGATGAGAAAAATCATGTTTTGAAAACTGTTTTACATTCATTTTGTAACTTGCTAATGAGATCCACTAATAAATAACAATTGGTAGTGCCATCAGTGCAAAGTTATTGAGTGTCAAGTCTTTTTCAAGAAGGCTGTCGTATCTACGGCTTCTGCTACTTCCGTATAGCTATTCAAACTTTTTGTCTTTCCATACAACTGAATTTGATATATCTTGAGGAAGAAATAGCTACATATTAATAATATTCTTAATGCAAATGTCATCATATTATTTAAAGGTATATCTAGCCATTAGTTTTTGTAACCTCTTTGTACCTTAAATGCTTGGCAAAAGCATGTGTGCTCCATGATCATGGAGTTCCAACATTGATACTTGTTCTCCAGTGTATGTTGAACATTCCAAATTAACTTAGTTTTTGCAAGGCACCACCCAAAGCGCATCTTGCTTCAACGTGGCAATTCAATTACAGAAAGAGACTTAAGGGCGAGATTCCACTTGCAGAGATAGAACTTTGGCAGTTTTGATGAATTGCCTTCAATTGAACGGAACAAAACCTTCTGCCAAGGTATTCCACTGTGGTGGAGGCAATTAAACCACAACAGAATCTGAAGCGTTGATCTGATGCATGGCAACATTTAAGAGCTTGGTAGTTCCTTCTGCTGTAAAAGACGGAGGGCATCCCCTGACAGTTAGGGACGCCTCACATGTCACCGGCAAGTTTTTGCCGGATGTCAAGCTGTTCGAGACGCTCAGGTGTAAACTGCTCCAGCAGTTCGGAGACGAACGGCTCACACGTCAAACTGGCCGTCTCAGATGAACTACATGTGAATACCTAAAAATTTACATGTGAGGCGCCTCTTAGGGCAACATTTTTTGCTTGCACGTCTGCTTCCATACCTCTTCCGAAGCAAAATCCTAGGCTTAAGAGACGCCTCACATGTGACGTCTGCGGCGGCCCCAAAACGTTAACGTTTTCATCAAAAAAATTGGAGCGTTCACATGTTGGACGTCAATTTTTTCCCTTGTAGAGTTTTAGGGTTTTGTCATTTTCGTGCCTCTAGCCGGTAACCAACGAGAGATCCAACGAGGATATGGCTCCAACGAGAGATCCAGCGAGATTTAACCGTGCTGCCTTCTTCCAACTAGTGCAGATGATGCTTGTTCTATTCCAGCTCGCGCGGGCTCATTTTGAGCGTAGATCAAGAATTGTGCAGCTGCTCCTCGATGGTGGAAGTAGTGGGAGTGTTCTTGCTGCTCAATACCAGGTCTTTCTCTCAGTTGCAATGACCTGGGTTCATAGAATTTTCAGATATACAGAGGGTGTCTTCTATATCAGACCACAATCTATTCATTGGTGGGGGCATTTTGCATCAGAGGTCAATGGAATTGATCCTCACAGGTACAAAGAGTCCTTCCATGTAAATTTAGAGCAGTTTGAGCATCTACGCTCCATATTAGCTCCCTCCCTCACTTCAATCCCACATCCTGAATTAAGGAACATCCCAACAAGAAATGTTCCAGTGGGTTTGAAGGTAGCTGCCGCTCTATCTAGAATAGCAACAGGAAATAGCTATTTGAGTGTGTCTGAACAAGTAGGATTAGCACCAGCAACTATTCACAAGTACGTGAAACAATTTAGTGATGCAGTTGTCAGACATATGAGTCATTACTTGCATTGGCCTGCGGACTTGAATGAGGTTAAGAATGGATTCGAAGAGTGGAGAGGATTTCCCAACTGCTGCGGGCCAAGGAATGCTACTCATTTCGAGTTAGATCTTCCAGCAAATGCGTGTGCTATTGATTACAATGATAAGAATAGAATAGAATAGAATATGATTTTATCGTCCACGGAGACCAACTGGCCTATGGGACCCAAGTACAAAGAGAGAGAGCAGCAGACGTATTACTACCAGGATTAAAAAACCCCCGCTCCAAAGGGTTTTCGGGGGAAAAACCTTAGTAGCAATAAGGATGCTGACATACTGCACAGTTATATACATAATCACAAGTACAGCTGAGGTTAATGTCGGACAGGGGGGCATAACTGAGTCCGCGTATCCATTACCTCCCGGAGGTACGATCCCAACAAGCCTACAGAGGCCGTGCTCAGTAGCTCATGCAAGGCCTGATGGGGCACAACTAACCGAGCATACCGAGCCCGGATATGCTCGTACGCCGGACAGGCCTGGAGGGCGTGACTTTCATCCTCAATGGCGCCTGTTGGCGGCCATCGGCGGACTCTGTCCTCACGCGGCTCCCGAATCCATCTCCCTGTCTCAATCGCGGAGGTGGTGTGCACTGTCTTGAATGGAAGCAATCACCTGCGCTTTTTCATGGGTAGATGGGTGCGCAGGTAGTGGTGTGGGCCCCTCGTGAGCATGGGATTAACCTGCTGTCGATAATTTGCCACCTTGACATGTGACAGGGCCTCTGCATCCCAAAGCTTGGCCATGAAGCAAGCATCCAAGTACTGCTTCAAGGCAAATAAGATTCGCCGGTGTATGCACCGGTCCACATCATCGTGTGCTGCACATTCCATAGCGAGAACCACCGGGCTTGCTTGTCTTTCCAAAGATGCTTTGAGTCGCTGCGGGCCCATCGCCACTGCCAAAGCAAGGTTGGGCAGCCGGGCTTCATCCATAGCCACCACCTTCTGGAAGTAAATAATGTGACGTTCCAGTAGCGACCCTCAGAATGGAAGGAAGCCTTTGTCTCTTGGAGCAAGATCTCGATATGGGACCGTGGATTTCCTCCCGGTGCCCTGCTAAGAAAGCTTTACGTACTGCTCTAGATCGTTCCAAGTGGTGAGGGATATCACTGGCCCCCACACTTCTGCCCCATAGAGGAGGACCGGTTCAACCAAGGCCACGGACAAGTGTGCCCGTGACCCCATGCATCTGACTACGCCTTGTGATCATTTGTTTTGCATTGCATACGGGGCTTTCCGACCGCGCAGGACCCGTAACCTGATGGATGCATCCCAGTGTGTGGTAGTAGAAAACTCAATGCCCAAATACTTATAAGACTGTGCCACCTCCACTACCTGCCCCTGGTAAGTGAATGAGGGAAGACGTGGGTGCCGAGATGATGGGACCAGCAGCACCCTTGTCTTGGCCAAGTTAACTCTCATGTCAGTGAATTGGCAGAAAGTGTCCAAAGCATCCAGGTGGCGTTGCATGTCCTCTGGGGTATATCGCGGCGAGGCCAACATCATCAGCATATATGAGTTGCCGGATTATGTGGTGCATCAACTGAGCGCCTCCCCCCCCGTGCTCAGCTAGCCATTCTTCTAGCTGGTCAATGTACAAGCCGAAGAGCGTCGGGGATAGAGGGCAGCCTTGGCGCACCCCAATGCTACTAACAACGGGCTCCCCCGACAGTGTGAGACGACCGGAGCAAGCCTCGTATAGTCTGTATATAGCATTCTGCAAGGACAAGGATTATTCAATTACTTTACAAGCAGTGGTATTAATATCCTTCGTAAATCACCTTTGTATAACAATGCAATTCATGGAATGCTTTTCAATGGGCCAAGAGTTACAAGAGGAGGATTCACATTTCATGAGTACATTATAGCAGATGCAGGATACTTTGATCTGCCATGGCTAGTGCTTCTCTATCCTGGACGTCACTTGCAAGATGATTTCAAAACCTTTAACTACTTACTATGTAGCAGCAGGGTTTGTGCTGAGAGAACATTTGATATATTTAAGACTAAGTGGAGACTGTTTTATAAAAAGCTAGAATGTGGGCATGTTGAAGACTTAACAAATGTAATATATGCTTGTTGCATTCTCCACAACTACTTAATTGAGGTTGGTGAAAAAGAGGATCCTATCTCAGCACCAATTGTTGATGATGATTACGTTGAGTTCCTCAGGGCGCCTACAGGAAGAAGACCCAATGCTCATGAAGCTGCTATGCAACTTAGGGATAACTTAAAAACTTACATTTTGGGAGCATGATTTGACTACTGCATCAGCCATAGCTGCCATCTTCTCTATCATCATTTGTAGTTGCTGAGCAATTGACAAGTCTACTTGCAGCATTTTCTCTATCATGTCTCGCCTGTGAATGCTTTCCTCTCTCCTTTGAATGTTATCCTCTCTTGTTATGGCTGCTAGTTGCTCAGCTGCTTTCTTTTGCCAAAGCTAAAATGAGGAGTGCTACTTGGTGGAATTTCCTCCCTGGGAGGCTGTATAGTTGGAGGCTGTCCAATTGGAACTTGCCTAGTTCGAGTGCCACTTGGTGAAATTTCCTCCCTAGAAGGCTGCATAGTTGGAGGCTGCCTAGGTAGAGTTTGCCTAGTTGGAGTTTGCTGCACTGATGGATGTAGAGGACAATTGAGTCCAGCTCGACGTCGTAAGATACTTGGAACTTGACTGAACTCTTTAGAATCTGCTTCAGAGTCTGCAGAAGTATAGAGATTTTCTACATAAAACCATAATCAGTAAAAATTGAAGAGAATTTTTGAAGAACACTTATTATGGAATTTTCACCTGGTTGGCTTTCTTCCGTCTGGATATCAAATAGGGGCATAGAAGAACGAGTCTAAATATCAGCTGTGGTTGTTATGCGAGATTTCATCCAACTGTCCACGTGATCATACAACTACAATAAAATACAAAAAAAAAGGTTATTAGCTTCAAAACTCTCAAGTTCAGTTTAAGAATTTCAAGCCATTGTTAGTTCAGTTCAAGAATTTCAGTTTAAGAAGTTCAGTTCAAGAATTTTAGTTTAAGAATTTCAAGCACAGGTTAGTTGTGGAAGAAAGTTATAATGCCCATAGAAAACACAATGAATTTGTTAGCAAATTGGAAATACAAGTTATAAGTTATTAGTTCAGCAGGTAAATTGTTATACATTTCTTTTTTATGTTCATATTGGAGTATCTAGCTGCCATCTCATTTTCATCTCAAAACTGAAATGAATAGTTAAAATCTGAATAGTCACAATGGAAGTTACTATGGAAGTTACAATGAATAGTAAATTGCAGGTCTGCAAATATGAAAGTTGTTCATTTCATTGGTTCAACTATGGAAGTCTGCAAATGAATAGTTAAAATCTGAATAGTTACTATTCATTGTTACATATTTACAATGAATAGTAAATATGGATTGGCAGTTCAACGAGTTGAACACTAATATCTAAAAACACCAATAGATGATATCAAGTTGAACAAAACCGGGCGCGAGACTATGCTTTCTGTACGTTTTTCCCTCAAAAGAGGGCAAAAGTATACAAATGTGAAAGAAGTGGTTGAACTTTGCCACGACATTTATATCAAGTTAGGTAAATTTACCGTGTTCAAGCTTAATGCAGCTTTAAGGCAAGTTGCAGAAAGCTCAGTCAACAAGGCGAACTTATTGTGATATTATATTCCTAGTTAATATTAGTAGTGCTATTGGGGAGTAATTTACTCCAATACTAGGATAAGCTTGGGATGGCCAAGCTTTGTTGTTTGCATGGCCAATTTGTCTTGTGTCTTGAATTTTTTGTGATGATTTTTATCTTTCAACTTGCTTTGCGCCCGCTTTGTCTTCAACACTGATATCTAATAGATGATTGTCAATATGGAAAGTCAAGGAGTAGTTAAAATCTGAAATGAATTAGTCCTTTGAAATCTATAAGGTATAACAATGTACCCAGTAAATTAATGTTTACAAAAGTTATAGATACCTGAATTAGTCAAGGAGGTAGTTAAAATCTATAAGGTATGACCAACAAGTCAATATGGGTAGTCAAGGAGGAAGTTAACTATTGAAATGAATAGTTAAAATCTGAATAGTCACAATGGAAGTTACTATGGAAGTTACAATGAATAGTAAATAGCAGGTCTGCAGATATGAAAGTTGTTCATTGGTTCAACTATGAAAGTCTGCAAATGAATAGTCACAATGGAAGTTACTATGGAAGCTGCTAAAATCAACTGAATGAATAGTTATAAGGTTCTGTAACCATCCGCAGTAAACAATGGCTTCTGAATCAGAGATTCTGAAATCTCAAGTTCAGTTATTACAAACCTCTGTAGGAAAATTTCGAGGCAGGTTCAGCTCAACACGTTCAGCTCGTCCAAGGTTCCAATACGAGTCTCTACCAGAAGGCACGTTCTTTTCATAAGCATGAATTTTAGAATATTCCTTGCGCATGTTATCCCATTTTGAATGGCACTGATCAGCACTCCGATTGCAACCATATTTTATATATGCTGCACACAAACACAAGTTCAATACAACAAAGAGCTAACAACATGTTTACTAATTAGGATAGTGTAGCAAAATACATTCTGGATCTACTTATTGACTAAAATACATTCTGGATCTACTTATTGACTAAAATACATTCTGGATCTACTTATTCTGGATCTTTTATAGCATAAAATTGGCTGTTAAAAAAGTAATTGAATAAGTGTCCATCATGTGGGTGGATTTAAGGCCAACATAGTTGCAGTGGCAGAGATTTACTGTCTTGCTGGTTGAGCACATGCGCTGGAATGCTTGCATCAAAACTGGGGGATAGTCCTGCTAAGGGGAACCCAGATTTGGGTATGTCATCCCCAGGATTGGACTCTACTGGAAGAGAAAACGCAAGTGTCTCTGGAGTGGGGGAACCTGTACTTCCCAGTTCAGTGTATAATGGTGGAGGTAAATTTACAACTAGAAGCCCTCCTACTTCAGGAAATCTTAAGCCAGGTTTGTCAAAGGTGGATGCTTCTAACCAAAGCTGGTCTAGCAGTCCAGCCAATTTTAGATCTACACCAAGAACCAGGAACTTGAGTGAGGGTTCTTTTAGTATGATATTTCCTAAAGATAATTTAAACAGAGGTTCTAAATCCAATGCAAAAGTCCTAACAGAGGCAAACAAAGGCTCTAGCCCTAGAACAGCTAGTCCAAATCATGGAACAGGTCTGAACTATGGTGGTCAGACTAATAGAGGGAGAATTCCTTCTGGAGAATGAGGGATCTATAGTGGAGCACATTCTGGAGAACGTGGTAAAGTTAGCTCTTTGGTTTCTAGTAGCCCAGTAATTGATCGACTCAGTGCTGTAGTTTCCAAATCTGATTCAAAGGAGGTAAGAAGATTAGATAATGCAAGTGAAATTAAGTCTATGCATGTTAGAAATCCAACATGGGGATCATCTGGGCAAAGCGTCCAGCTTCTAGACACATGAGATCTTATTCGAACGTCAAAGCCGTGGAGGATAGAAGAGCAAGTTGGGGTAGCCCTAGATCTAATTTGCAAGGGGAGGGGCCTGTTGCTCCAAAAAGTGCAGGTAAACCCCTAGTTAGTGGTATTAAGTCTTCCAATGATGGGAACTCTAAAGATGGATCTGTTCTCGGAGGGAATGGGATTAAGGTCCCAAATACAGGAGCTGCTCCAGTTCCTGGGAATGTCAAGGACATGGCAAATGGCAGGAATTCTAAAGATGCTTACGTGAATGGTGGAATTATGACTTGAGGTAATGGAAACGTAATAGGGAGTGAATCACTGAATTCCAATTTTAGCAATGGAATTGGCATTCCAGGCACCCCACCAATATCAAATGAGGGATACAGAAACAATACTAAGAAATCTTTGCCAGAGGCATATGGTACAGGCAATGTATATTTGATGGGCGAAAGTTTATTGGTTAAAAAAGCTCTTTCCAGCAGAGGTGCTGAAGATGTAAAAAATGTAGGCAATGATATAAGAAGGGCCATTATGCAGAAGCCCTGACTTTATATGACCGAGCAATTTCTTTGTCACCAAATCAATCGTCTTACCATGGCAATAGGGCTGATGCTTTGGCAGGATTGGGACGGTTGCCAGAGGCCATCCAGGCATGTCAAGAAGCAATCCGACTGGATCCCTCATACAGCCGGGCTCATCAACGACTAGGCTCACTATATATCAGGCAAGTTATCTAGTAGAATGGTGTCAATAACTATTCAACATATGCAACAATTATGTAGTGATCTAATCATGGAAGTTTGCATGATGTTATAGATTGAGAAGAACTGAAGATGCACAAAAGCACTTCAAAGCTGCTGGTCAATTAGACATGGGAGAGATCCACCGTCTTGAGGAGGTTGAGAAACATTTGATGAAATGTCATGAGGCTGCTCGAAATGGGCTAATGAAAATTAACCTGGAGTTCTTAGATGTTCATAATGGTGAGAGGAAAATGTACTTTTATAAGATGCATCATGTTTTTGATTTTTAAATGGAGGTTTAATGCAGTAGCTTTTTGCAGCATCATTACAACATAGAGTTGCAGCAGCAGAGGCCTTGCTCATACTATTGTCCGAGAGGAAAGCACAGCCATTGAAGATTGTAGAGGATTCAATATATACATGTCCACTGAATAAAATAACAAGAGTTTTGCATTTACATAGTTATTCGTCCTTCAATAATAGAAATTGACGTTTATAGAGATACAACAAATGGAGGCTTGGAGCTCAAGCAATGCATCTCTGTCCATCAGTTACTGGAATCTACCTTTCACGACCCTGAGGTTGCGCTAAGTATATTTTCTGCTCTTTTCAGTTTCATTTGCAATGGTTGTAGTATTTGAGTTGATAACTTTTGCTGCAGGATGGGGTTCACGTTGTGCTGAGATATTTCCATATTCAACTTACTTTGGAGGAGCCAAGAGTAGCAAAGCTGAGAGGATACCCGTAATTGCAGCTCTTAATGCAGGGACATGCCATAGAGATGCTGCTAATGGCATCATTGAGATGATCTTTCCTCTTAGAAGCAAAACATGCAGCCAATGCATAAGTGGCTTATGGCCCTTCACTAAGAAGGATATAATTTTGATATACCTTTTATTCAAAGAGTGTTCTTCAAATAGAAAGGAGAGCTTTAAATGCAAGCTTCCTGGGATCTATAGTAGTCGTGATTTAGACTGCTGTCTGTCACAGTCAAAACAAGGTTGTAAGCTGAGTCCTGGCCAGACTCAACAAAAGCAGGGAGGATTTCGCCACGTACAGCCAAAGCTATGTAAATTACTACTGAAAATACAGATTGCAATTAGATTTATCAAATGTAGCAAAGTTCCAGCAGATCTTACTAAGATTTTGCTAAATATGATAGATCTGTGCAAGAATTTTGAGAAAATAGAACCTTAGAAGAACCCAGCAAGTTGAAAAATGTTTGTTCTAGAAATGGTTTTATGCTGCAAAAAACTTCGAAAAGATGCTTGAAATAGTCTGGAGAATGATAACAGCTGTTTCTGGAAAACCTTCTTTCTAAAGAAATGTAGTTCTGCATGCCTAGAAATCTAGTTGCTATAATCAAGGGCCCAAGCTGATAAACTTTAATTCAAATTGCTTTCTAAACAAGAAAGAATACTACCAAGGTGGCTCTTATACCATGTCAGCTTGTGAATTGTTACTTGAATAGCAAGATTTGTCATGAAGCAATTGCCAAGTACAAGAGGAGTAGACAGATGCACCTCTGTCATCCAAGAAATAGTATATTAATTTGGAAGCCACCGGAAGTTCCGTTTTGTAGCAGAAGGTTTTCACAGAACATTTCTGACAGGGATCTTGAAGTTCCAGGGTTGAAGGGTTTTGTGAAGTTTACAGTCCCAACAGAGAGCATTTACTAGAGTGCATTTTGCATTTTCCATTCATATAGTTGTAACCATCACACTGACATATCATAATCCCAGATAGTACCAAGAGCTCTTGAGAAAGACAAGAAGTTCAAACAATCTTCCATTCTACACCAATTTTAGGATTCTGTTTGTATGCCTTCTTAACCGGCAGGTCCACAATATGATTTCTCCAGAATACGATTTAAGGATTCACGAAAACACGATTCTAAAATATGATAATTAAAAGAAAAATACATACCTAGCAACATTCTCCCATCGCCCTTGTCCATTGGCCATTCTTTCCTGTATTCCTCCTCTAGTCTGCAAGTTAATGTCTTTCTTCCGAGCATCACTGAGAATAATCATCTCATTGAGAGACCATTGTGTGCCTCGTGCAAGAGAATGGCCTGAGTTCATGCTTTGAGTGGCTTGAGCGGCTTGAGCGGCTTGGGAATTGAATTCCATAGGACCCAATGAAACATTTGTGCTTTGAGTGGCTTCGGAGCTGGCTTCCATGTCTGAAAGAGTATAGAATTCCTATATAAATTCAAGTTCTGATCAGTAAATGCAAATGCACAAGGAATCAACACAAGGAAGTAAATGCACAAGGAAGCAAATGCGCATCACTCACATCGGCAATTTCGTTCTCCATTGCTACACCATTGCTGTTTTCGCGCCACCGGAGTTTTACAGATTCATTCAAGATTTTACCTATTGCTACAGATGAAGATCGAAAATGACCAGAAATGCAGGTCAAGACGTCTCGTTTGACGTCGCAGCCGGTCGATCACGAACTGCTGGAGCAGTTTGACGTCCAACGGTTTGGACGTTGAGCTACCCGGCAAAAAAAATTAACATGTGAATATGTTTTTTGTTACATGTAAAGCGTCCCTAACTTCCATCGCTAGTGGAATCACAGAAACTGGAGTAATTTCTAAATGGTGCCTCTTGATTGGTTGTCCTTAACTTCCACGAACCAAAATGCCGATAGTGGAATCGGCTCCTGCTAATAGACTAAACTCTAGTGCAAAAACAAACAATTGAGGGTTTGGGTGGACCACTGGAGCTACTTATCTCGCATTCATGTGAGTATTGTTTTTTGCAATTAGGATTTGCCTTAAGCAATGCATTTGTTCATGCAAGTCCTTATACTACAAGTTTTGACGGATCTAACAAATCTTGAAAGAAAAAATACTGCAGTCCCTTTTTGTTATATAAAGCTCAATTGTTTGGCTGTAGCATCTTGTCCCAAGCATATTCAGACATACAAAGTATGAAATCCTCTATCTTCACCAAGTTGACTCTTTATTTTTATTTTTTTGAAGAATATAAGAATATATTAAACCATTAGAATGCGATCAAGTACAATGATAAGTGTGGTGCTAAGAAATGAAGCGCCCATCATGATCCACAATCTGTAGGAATGTCGACCAAATTTCCCACTTAACTGTGCCAGACAAGCTTGAGACTTGGTAAGCCTGCCACAACTTATGCCTCAAGATCGGAACCAACCGAAAAGGGCTAAGCACTGCGTTCTGAAAGACCTTCGCTTTATTACTGGAGCTCAGATGTGACTTTGCATGTGACAGAGGGAACTAATTGTTATTTGTTGCTTTGAGATACCGGCCTCTTGGCTTGATTAGATTTAGTTAGACTAATTCAGTTCTGCAGCTGTGGTTGGCATTCTATTAGTCAAATGTTTTCTTAGCGTTTGCTACTATATATTGCAGATCCTTGCTACGAAAAGGCTTATGAGAGGTAATATAACAGTGAATAAAAACTGACTGACCTACCTTTAAAATTATACAGAAGGGCAAGTGCTGTAAGGAAAAGTTTGAGTATTAATAGGGAACTTTTTCGTGGCATGACATTTATTTTATCGCTTCCAACACACCATTCCAGGTTGACTTTTAATAGGGGGCAACTATATAGAATCTCCGTTCTATTGGGTCCTTAGAACCACTCTACTAAGAGGCTATGTAGTGAACTACTTTTCTGGCTCTTCAACTGATGGTATAAGGTTGTTATTCTAAGGTTTTAAGTGTTCAACAAAGTGAAAATGGTCGCCTCAATTGTTATAAGGGACCTTGCCGAATAATTGTTTTCCTTCATATCTCACATAGATGCCAAATGCCTTCTTCTCCTTCAATGCAATGGTCACATTTTATAGATGATCATCATTGCTTTACGATGACATAAGCATTTCTTAGTTTCTTATAAATCAATAATGATCACAAAGTCAAAACATTTAGGATTTGATTGAAAAACTATAACCAAATGATAAGAGTTGTTGAACATTTAAGCATAAATGAATAATGATTCAAAGTCAAACAATTTAGGCTTTGATTAAAAGATTGCAACCAATTGGAAACAATTGTTGAACAAATATATCCTAAAATTGGCAATAAAACCAATTGCATCTATGAAAACACCATTGGTTTGTCCTAATACCAAGTAGGTTAATTTTACTATCTTGATGGAAAAAACAATACCAGTTAGCCTATATTTTGTGATAAAAAGGTTAGACTTTTTATTGTATCTAACAACGTTGATTTATGTACAAAGTACATATAATTTCATCACAAAACAATTATAGCTTCCATAGTTAAATAAAGTAGAAACCTTTATTACTTTACCATATCTTTAAAACACAACAATAAAGCACTACTAAGACCACATTATTAAACCATGCAAAATAACTGCTATAAGAAACCATAAGGTTGAACTGTGGTAGCAAACTAGAATAATAAACTATACACACAAACCATAGTACATAACTGTTCATGGTTAATCAACATATAACCCACAAAGTAATATTAATTTATTACAAGCATAGACCCTTTCGGAACCTGCATCAAATTTCAAACTCAAGCTTTCCAGGGACTTCTGAAGATACTATTAGGCTCAGCTGTCAATTTCTGAAATGTTTAATCCCCTCCTCAATATTTTAAAAGCTTACACGTGTCCAACTCTAAACAAAAAATATTTCCTATAACAATACCACGTACCTCTAAGCTGCCTTATCCTCCATATTATAATTATATATTAGAGATAGTGATTTTACATAAACAATGTAGCAAAAAATTGATATTAGTTAATTTTTGGGGGCCTTGTGGTTGCCATATTACGAAAATGATTAAACATGTCCTGCATCAAATTTAAAGATAGGTATTGGTATTTGTGTCGAGCTCTAGGGTCTATGCATCTAGTGATTTACACCAGCCAATTTGAATGTCATTTAGGCACATTGCTTCAAATACCTTTTGAAAGACAATGACATATGTTTTAGATAAGAATTCTAATGGAACCATCATGCGCCATATGATAATGCTAGCTACTATAGCATGTTTTAAACAAGAACTCTAATGACCATATGATAAAATTTCCCATTAATCAAAGCTCTCCCTTCATGCTTGGGCATGATAAAGGACATGCTTGGGCATACTAACGAATGGTAGACACAAAGAATAGAATAGAATAGAAAAAAACTCACAACTCGAAAAAATATAATAGTATATAGATTGAATGTGTTTATACTTTGAAAGGTGTTAAATTAACCTTTGTACAAAGAACAATGTGAATTTCAGATGTAGAGATTCTTTTATATGTATAGAATGTTCACTTGTCTTCATTCTATGAAACCAATCAAGTAAGAAGAAGTTGCACATGTCTTCACAGCTGGCCTTATTCCATTTGAGCAACATCAGTGCTTATTCCATTTGAGCAACATTAGTGTTTCGTGGTAGCCGTATAATATGCCCAACATGCATCACTTGTGTTCATTCTTCAATTAAAATGCTATTGCACATGGCTTCACTTCTTGCCTTAGTTTGATGCATTTGGTGGGAGGAAGCATAGACATAGGCACATATCAAGGCCATATCAAGGTGTTTCGTGGTAGCCATATCAAGGCCCCCAAAAAAGAACACGCATAAATAATCACCATTGAAAACTAGTATAAGTGTGATTTTTCGTATTGATAAATAGTAATCTCATCAAAAACCATATGTTCTCCATGGTTTTGTAAATCATTACTAGTTTGCATCATATTTTTGATACTAGTCTATTTCTTATACTAGTTTCTTGAAATCATCACTAGTTGGGAAATGTTTTTCTAGCGTGCATTTATAATACTGTAATATAGGATGATTTCTAATGCTAATTGTCATTAACCTATATGGTTTTTGTAACATAGTTCTAATGCGCTGAAGTTTAGTTCAAAGATCGCATTTGATTTTGCAAATATGCTATGCTTTTGCTACTTGCTTATTCTATAGTCCATTTTGATCTGGTGGTATTGGGTGTCAATGAATGGTGATAAGTATGCATTATCTATAGTTTTGTCGACGGATGAGAATAGACCCATAGTTGTTTCTTCGTCAAAAGGTTGAAGCAATGAAATATTTGTTAGACTTTGCCATCTCATTCAACACTCTTAAGGTTGATACGATTGACTAGATAGTAATTCTCCAACATTAAACTAGAAAGGATTATTGAAATTTTGACCAGCATACCTTGGGATTAACGACCATGGTAACTTCAAATTTGACTGATTACAAGTGCTCTAATCGACTAGAGGTCTATGTGGCTCATAAATCTGGGTGATCAGACCATTAAAGAATGTATTAGAAAATGTTTGTTGAAGGATGCACTATCTTTTCTTTCATTCACATCTTTCTCTCTAACCATAGATCAGTTTGAGTAGAAGTCATAGAACACAAGTTCAACGTCGTAAACAACTTGAATGAACCTATCGTCCACTAGATTATGTGCTATTTGTAGGACATTATTGCATTTTGACAAGTAAAATACATTTATTTATTAATTAATATATGTTTTGTAGGGAATGACATGTGGTATCCTTAGCATGTAGTACAACTGGGTATAGCCATCTATAGCAACTGAAGGAATTAAAAAAAAAAGGTTCTCAAGAATGCGTTCTAAAGTCTTGAACATTCTAAAACATTCTGTTTTGGGTTTTTGTAAAGTTAAAAAAAAAAAAAAACTATTTTTAGATTGAGGTGCTTACTAAGCTGCTTATCCATGAGCATGAGAGCACTTGTTGAAGTATGCTTTACTATAATATTTACATTTTGTAACTTAATTAGCAGAAACAAATGAATGTCAATAGATGCTTTGGCTACTTCCAAGTGGGCGTGGGATACTTTCATCATGCCAGGCAACAGGTGTGTTAAATATGCTAGTCCCTTGACGGTCATCTTTAATAAACAAAAGCCGTTAGATTTTCTGTATTATTTAACAGTCGAATTCCAGCTCTTTGGTAGAACGTTCAGTGCCATCAGATCCAACATGGGCATCATATCTTTTCATTGCTTCTACGCAATCTGGCCTCTAAATTGCTCATTCCTTTTAGGAATGATTATGCTTCTAGAGAAATTTGGCTTCTAAATTGTTCATTCCTTTTAGGTGTCTGGCTCTTTGAAAACATACCACATGACTATATCTGATCTAATTTTATTGTGAAACACATAGTAAAATTGTGGGTTCAACTTCCACATGTTCACCTTCCCATTGTAGTCACAACTTCCCATTATAGTCACAAAATTCTCTAAATCCTCTACTGCATTGTCATGCAGCACTATTAAATATCATATGCTCAAAATTAGGTTGTAAAATTACACTGGTGAACTATTTGGTAATATTGCAGTGGTTAACCATTTGGTATCATGCAAAAAAAAAGTCATACTAGCAAATCTAAACCAACTACACTTATCATATGTTGTTGTTACAATTAATCACTATAAACTCATACTAGCAAACCTAAACCAATTACATTTATCGTATGTTGTTACGATTAATCATTATAAATCATCGTAACATAGACACTTAGAATTACCATGTGTATATGCTAAGGAAGATAGATGGGATCAATAATGATTCTATAAACTAGACATAATATATTTTAAGTTGTTATAAAGACTAACTATAACTATCATGTTCTACTGCCATATCAAAAAACAATGATCTTTTATTACATCGTGGAATTGTATTGATGAACTATAATATATAACCAGATATAGTTTGTAAACTTTTTGGCCCACATAACAGTAATGATTTTAAGATTTGGTAATAAATCGTTTCAAAAAAGTCATACTGATTCAATTTTGGGGGCCTTGTGGTATAGTATGCACAACATGCATCACTTGTGTTACATTCTTCAATTAAAATGCTATTGCACATGGCTTCACTTCTTGCCATTCTCCATTTCGTTTGATGCATTTGGTGGGAGGAAGCATAGACATAGGCGTCAAAATAGCATGCCCCTTCTTCTCACATGCGATTGCAATGGGGGAGCAATGTTTGATAACCCAGGGATGGGAAAGAATCTGCTGCAAACTGATTCTGTCCTTTGGGTTGGGCTGCAACATAGGCATGACAAGGCTCTTTGCTTCATGGGACACAACACCAGCAGGCCAGACGAGCTCTGAAGCCGCGAGGTCTTCGCGGCGACGATGTTTTTGATAGATAGCAAACATGTTGAGATGGGGGAAGGAAGGCAAGCCAGTAAGGCATTCATAGAGGATCAAGCCCAAGCCCCATATGTCAACCTCAGTGGAGTAACGTTTGTGGACAACCTCGGGGGCAAGGTAGGTGGGGGTTCCGACGACCGCAGTAAGGCAAGGGGCAGGGTGGGAGAAGGAGGCTGAGATACCAAAGTCTGCAACCTTAACGTTGTAAGGTTGGGCGCGGGAGGGGAGGAGAATATAGGCAGGCTTGAGTCCTAGTACTCTATGGACAGAAAACCAGCACTTGGATTTGTTTTAGGTTGCTTATATTGGCACCAAGGCCAACAAATCAAACCCAACATCTGTATAAAGACAAAGGATCACAGCCAAGGGAGGGACAATGGCCTTCCAAAAATCTGTCATGATAACCATCTGCACTACTGGAACACAAATCTAGTTCAACGATCCCTTTTATCTGCTGTGATTTACAAAAGATTCAGAAAAACTTCTTGTTTGTAGAATAAATTCACGGACGACATTACCCTGATTAAACGGCATTAAGATTCTTAGATGACCTCAGAACAGACCAGATACTGTAACTGAAGAAGCTTGAGCTCGGAATATGCATCATTCATGCCTGGAGCCACCTGTTTACCATATAAGGAATTAGGAAGAGCCATTTATGGTTGCCTCAGCTTATCCATCTTTCTACGCATGTTTCTACCCCAAGACAAAGACACAAAGAAATGCAAAAAAAACGAAGATCGGAACCTTCACACCTTGACTTTAAAAGGCTGCCCACAAATACCTGACAGATATGATCTACCCGATTTCCCAATGTGTACCTTTCCTTAAGGACCGCTATTACAGTAAAGGGTTGCAGAATACTTTCCTTCGCATCACTTTCTTCTAACAGTAATCCATCTGCAATATTTATAAGATTTGCAAACATATCATGTGCCTTGGAGTTCCAGGCAGCAACGAAGACCGAAGCCCGTTTCAAAATATCTGCAGAACCTGTAAATATCTATAGAGCATCAGTGCTAAAAACAGGAAAAAATTATTGGGGAGGGGATTTTGCCTTAAAAACCCGCATTACCTCGCATTTTGGCGCCAAAATAAAAGCCATTTGGGCGGCCGCTACAGCACTGAAGAATTCGTAAAACAAACCTCAGAATAAAGCCCAGATTATTGCATTATTCCTCGGATAACATCAAATGCATTCGCGGAGTTAAAGCCAAATCCAAGGATGCAAAGAAAAGCCGGGTCTCTCTGAAAAGTCAGTCTGATACGAAATTTTTGCTCCAAGATTTCTGGCACAAAGCTCCTACGTATCTGCAAAAGAAGCAACAGACATCAGATATACCAGGGAGCTCCATACATCTAGTGCTCAGATTCCTCACCGGAGTTTTATTTTTCCCAGAGTTTCCACATTGACACTAATAACAAATATGATCCGGCAAGAACAAAGCGCCAAAGAAGCGCCACCATGGCGCCAGTCCGAGTCCAGCGGCTGCAAATTCGGAGACTACAAAAGCCTCCGATCCATTAGAGATGGAAGGAGAGTTTAGAATTCTTCTAAATTTTCGTATGCACGCTGCCAGCTCAACAATTAAATAATAATTGTTGCCATGACATTCATATCCTGTCAGAAAGGGCAGTGCCACCCCGCAATACGTGCCATTAGATACCCCGCCACCTCATCACGTCATTAATGAGACAACTTCCAGGCACTTTCTAATTGCTTTTATTTGGACGGTGGTGATTCTACTCCTCTCAATCTGACGGTTGGCGCATGGGGTGCATGCCCATGTATGCCCCCCCACATCCCCATGTGCTGGCAAAATCAAGGCCTGAGATTTTGTAATTGGACGGTGTAGATGAATCTCTATATACCTATGACCCCATGTTACGTACATGCCCCCCCATGGAATAAGAATATATATATTAATGATATCCGAAAAAAAAAGAAGTCTTGCGGTATAAATCTATACCGAGAGACTTCCTGCGGTATAAATTTATACCGTTTTTTTTTTATATATACAAATATGTGAACGTATATATATTAAATATATATATATATTAAGATGTATATATAAATATATATACATATATAAAATATGTAGTCCAGGAGTATAAGTTTATATCGTGCAAAATCTTGTGGGGTCTTTCTTGCTCCCAAAGGTTTTTGCAACTTAATACTGTTGAAATAACACACTTAAGGGATAATTTTATGCAGTTTTCTTAGTTTTTTAGTTCAAAAAGTTGTAAAATAGTTCTAAATTCTCTGACCTTGTAATGCAATGTTAGAGCATAAATTAGTCGAATCCCGTTGTTATTTTTACTTTTTTTTTCTCTACACACATGCTAACTTCACTTTAGGCAGCTCAAAAACTGCTACTAAAGGCAAAGGACCCCAAAATGTTATGGAGACACATGTGTTCAACGAGAAGGAAACTACGTAGTTTGTCCATAGGGGTGCGAGGAGTAGCAACCCCAAAAAAGTTTACCTATTTCTTTGCAAACAGACAAAAAAAAGCAAGATAGACAAATACTTCTCTGTGGAGAAATGTGCAGTGACGCCCACTGCTACAGATGATGGAATTGTGCTGAAGACTCTCAACATTGACAAGGAGCTTGACTATCTTCTCAACATCACTATATTGTGGATTGGTATTGTGCAAGCCCAAAAACATGATAAATACATCTTCGAGAACAACAAAAAAGGCCATGTAATCACAGAGCTTCACTACTTCAACTTCTGTTTCCTCGGTATAAATTTATACGGCATCGTCAGTTGGAACTTCAACTAACTGCATGATTTCATGGATGTATTACCATTTGTAATACCATATGATGCAAAAACAATAATTTTTCATTCAAGCAGTTTGTTCAACTGTCTCCCAATGTCTTTTAAGGTCAATTAGGATGTTTAGCCAAAATGGTTGTGAAATAACAAATTTTTTGTCTTCTATAACAGCCAATATAAATGTTCTAAGGGATAAGATACAGAAGCGTCTAATTTTATCATATGAGTTTGCCCCATAATAAATCTTTGGCTTTCGTAGTGGTCCTTTTCCCCTCTAAAATGAGATATTTTTCTTTGTTGTTCTTCTCCTTAATGTTAAGTCTTCCTAAAATGTCTGTTTTCATAAGCAGTTTTATAAATCTTTAGACACAAGATAGTAAAAGAGTCCTTTTTAGGGGTATTTTAGAATTTTGTAAATTTTTAGAAGGAATCTTTCAAACGCACTTCTTAAATAAGTGCGTTTCATTTTAAACCTTGTTCAACTTGTCCCAAGAACTAGGATAGACTGACAATAGGACCTGCTGACTATTCAAGTCACAATGGAAAAGACTCAGAAGCCACTGCCAAGCAAGTCGAACATGGTGACACAAGAAAAAGCAGTGCTCAATTGTCTCATCCCTCTGCGTGCAAAGAGGGCAGATCACAGAGACTTCTGGACGAAATCGATGAACAACAGTGTTTACCCGCACGCATCTATGAGTGATCTGCCACCATAAAATGGATAGCTTAGGATGAAGCAATTTATCCCATACACATCGCCAGACTGCTTTACGATGAGGCTCTAAAGGCCACTTTGGCTGGTGAGATGTTCATCCATGGAGTTGTGCGTAAAAATTCATCTTGAAAGACTTGCGTAAAAAAGCATTTTCTTTCATGTAATTTTGAAAAACAAAAATCATAATGCATTGAAAAGTAGAGAGGTGTAAGATGTATCTGTCCATTGGCACCATATTCACGATAGTTGCTTTGAAATCATAACTAGGTTGGCCCTGCATCTCCAAGCTCAGAAGTTGATCAATTATCTAGCCTTGCCCAAAGACATGGATAGTTTTGTCATCATGGAATATGCAGATGACACGTTTGTTTTCCTAAAACAGGGAGACCACAACCTAGACAACCTTTTGGAGGCAATGGACAGATTTGGGAAGGCCTCAAGGGTATGTCTCAATAAATCTAAATGTGCAATCATTATGGATACCCAGGAGACAGATATCTCGGGTATTAATGTCATTGGGAGATTAGGCTGCCGGATCGTTCCAAAGACGATGATCACGGTCCCCATGACGATATCTTTATCTTGCCACGCCGCATCCGCGCGTACCGCCCCTCCGACGCGTACGCTAGCGTGTAGCCAGGTGGGTAGCCCTAGGGGACAACTCGCCAGAAATATGTGCAACTATTAATGTGCACATTTTCCAATGTACACATTAATGTGGGCACACATTTCCAAGTGGACACTTCATGCCAAGTGGGCCACACCCATAAGTGCAATTAATGTGCACATTTTCCAATGTACACATTAATGTGGGCACACATTTCCATGTGTGCACATTTGGCCACCTAACCCTTAAAGGCAAGTGGGCCCATTTCCAATTATCCCACATGCCAAAAGGGGATAATTGGAAACCCTAGCCAACCCCCTTGTCTATATAGGGTAGGAAACCCTAGCTAGCCCAATTTTCGATTTTAGGGCTTTAGAACTCTGTTTTGGCTGCCTCAACAGCCAAAACCGCATCCCAGACTCTGCCTGAGAGAATTGCATCCTTAGTTCCTCTAGATTCGAGCGTTTCAGCAGGATGGTCGAGCTCAGGTCAGGAGGAGCCCCTCAAGGATCAGGTATTTGGCCAATTAGATAGTCTAAACCCTATTTTAGTCATTGAATCAGTAGGTTTAGCCTATTAGATTCGCCATAGCAGCCCTCTAGATCCCTAGATAGCAGATTCTAACTAAAGAACCTAACTCTATGTTGTAGATTAGATCTAGTTCTTTAGTTCTCTGTGAAGTATATGGATGAGGTATCTCTATGCACTCCTTGTATTGGGAAGGGGGGTAGAGACCTAAAGCTTTGTAGTTGATGCTCCTAGAGTAGCCTCTCTAGCACACTGTAGATTCGGCCTGTGCACAAGAGCCACACCGGGATGTGGGTGGAGGGGCCAGACTGGCTAAGAAGGAGGTTCATGTCCTGACTCTTGAACGATCCCTCTGGTGTGTAAAGCCTACCAGGGATCATTGTGACTAGGTCTAATGCCTTGCCACTGCGTGTGGGCAAGGCATGGGCTCTCGGCCGCAGTGAAGTGGTGTTCACTTTCCGTGGGTTCGGTCCGAATCACGGGCAAAGGCCCTCTAGTCACCTTGAGTCATGTGTAGATCTCTGGAGGGAGTGATTCCTACCGCCCCCATCGGGCCGGGAGGATGAACCCAGAATAGCCCCTTTGGCTATGCATCCGGCTGGCTCTGGCTCGAGTCCCGACACTTTTCGCACCACTCGCAAAGTGTGCACAGGAGGGGGGCGGATGGAGTGGACAACCCTAAGCCATGTTCATATGCCGCCCAAATCCATTGCCATGAATTCCCCTCCGCAATGAACTCGGAGACCCAAGCCGTCGGTCATCCCTTTGAGTCTAAGCCTTGGGTAGGATTCCCTATGTGATGTCTTGATCTTTGTCTATGCAGATATGTGGAGGACCATCCGGCCGTGATGGTCCTATGATGTTGATGTATGTGCTCTTGACATGTATGTTCACGCCCGCCAGCCTAGGTAGGCCCCGAGGGAGACGGGGTGCAATGACCCTTCCACTCTTCCCAATTTGGAACCCGCAGGTTGCGATTGTCGTGTGGAGGGCCCCCAGATAGCATGGAGCTGGTATGGGGATGAACTCCTGTTTGTATACGGTGAGGGCACCGTATCACGAAGTAGGGGACGCCACAACGCACTCCAAGATCCCTCGATTCCCCTCGCTATCAACGACTCTATACATGGGTTATGGGATCCCATAGTGTCTAGAATCAAGAGGAAACTTCAAATGTATCCCTCTACACCCTCTCTAGCAAGTCGGGTTGAAATTGCCAATGATGTGGTAGCAAGCACCCATGTTTTTTTTCTCTTCTGCTGTTATTGCTGATGAAGCCTCATATAAGCTTATTGAGTCTGCCATTAGAAAATTCAGATGACAAGGGGTACATAAGGTAGTCTGGTCAGATGTGATCAGGTCTAGGAAACAAGGAGGACTTGGGTGTAAAGATCTATTTATCCAGGCTCAAGCATTAGCTGCTGGGCAAAAGTATGCTGTGGGGTGCAAAAGCACGCATCCGAACGCATGCTTTTAGCATCCCTGCTTCCTGCTTTTTTTTGGGTGCTGGTGAGTTCGTTTTTTTACACCCTTCATTTGTTAAGAGGATTCTTCAGCCAAGAATCGTTCCACATTGCTCGAATTTTCCATCAGATTAGCATCGATTTCATTAAATTGGAGTCTGACTAGTGCACAGAAATGATCCAAACTCCAAATTGGCATGTGAATCTCCAATTAGTTGCTCAATCCATCATATCTTTTCATAAAACTTATCCACCAAGGTAGGATTGTCATTTCGACCATATCCAGCCTAAAAGCCCATCTAATTTTGCTTAAATTGGGCTGACTTAAGAGATTTCTCACTGTTTTACAAAAAACCTGTTGCAAGAATGGTTTTTCTTTAATTTTTCACTCAATATCCCAAATTAGGTTCTGAAATTTTGCACATAGGATATGGGTGCATGGCCGATTATGAAAATCTGAAAAGCCCCAGCTGATTTAGCTTAATTTGGGCTGAATTAAAAAATTCTTCACTGTACCAAAACTGCTGCAGAAATGGTTTTTCTCTAATTGCTCACACAATATCCCAAATTAGGTTCTGAAATTTTGCACGTAGGATATGGGTGCATGGCCGATTATGAAAATCTGAAAAGCCCCATCTGATTTAGCTTAATTTGGGCTGAATTAAGAAATTTTTTTCTGTTTTACCAAAATTGTTTGCGAAAATGGTTTTTCTTTAATTTTTCACTCAATATCCCAAATTAGGCCCTGAAATTTTGCATGTATGATCGAATTGCATGGCCGATTATGAAAAACAAAAAAAAGGTGATGGAAAGTCTTTGGGTCTTTGGGTGTTTTTGATCGCGTTTATTTGTACCCCACCAGCATACTTTTGCCCTGCTAAGATAATATGGAGAGCTTTGTATACCTCCAAGCCTTCTCCAACTCTTAAACTGATCAGATATTGGGTAGGTGAATCACATCCAGTGGGTAGCAAAACTCTAAAGCATCTTCTTCCTGATTCTGCCTTCTTCCAGGTAACCTCCTGTTGAAACAAAATTTCGTTACCCTTCTACCCTTTAAAAACAACATGATCTGGGATTTTCTTTAAGGTGTTCATAGAGATACATTTGGGGGCCTCACTACTACTAGTACCCATTGAGAAAAACTCTCCAAGTGAAGTCGCTATTGATTTAAAAGAAGACACATTCTTCGCAGATAGAATCTTCGCAAGAAGAGGCAGAAGCTCTGTTCTTCACAACTGTTTGGAAGAAGTATGATTTGTCCTTTGCAGTTAATCTTTGCAAGAAGAGGCAGAAGGTTGAAAAATAGCTCCCTTATTTCGATTTTGTAGGGGAATGGAGGTCCCGGTTTTGCAGGTGAACTGCAAACGTCGACTGCAGGGCTCCATCTGCGAAATTGGAAATGGAGTCCAAACCTCCATTCCCCTAAAATGTTGCATTTTGTTATCACATGCATGAGGTAAAAAAATAAAATTTTGCAACCTTATTGCAACAACGAAACCTTTGCAAATCATTTACAAATCCGTATTACCAAGCTCCAAACCCTTTGGTAGATGTCTTCCTAATCCTTTATAATAAGACGCTCTTGACGAAAATTTGCAGCCTTATTCTAACAACAAAACTCTTCTTCATTTACTATTATGTTTTGGTTTGCAAGTAACCTGAATTTGGACAAAGAAATGTATATTGTTGGACTAAAATATTGTTGGACTACCTAAGTTTGCCCAAGCACTTGCTACTGGAAATTATAATATTATTTTTTGGTTTGCAGGTGATCTGAATTTGAACAAAGAAATGTATATTGTTGGACTACCTAAGTTTTCCCAAAGACAAGATGTATGGGCCTTGGCTAAGGCCTTATGAAAGCAATTTTTAAAGTGCAAATCAAATCAAACTACTTAGTATTTGGAGCAAATTTTAAAGTGGAAATCAAACGCACAGCACTGGCTTCGGCACCGGCTACGAGACTTTTTTTGTTAGTTTCATGACAGCCTTCTGATCGTTAGAATTTAGGCAGCCCATTCTATTTGAAAGAGTGGCATGGGAAATGATGCTTCCTTCATTTTTGTAGTTTATGCTAAGCTAGTAACAGTTAAAATGAATAGAAACGTAAAAAGACTAAAATTGATGAGCCAACATCCAAAAAGTAGGGTGGTCTCACACGTCGCGCCAGGACAGATTTCTAGATTCTAGGAATCGGGCTGGGCGCAACGTGTGAGACATTCAGCTTTGTCACCAAAAAAGTTGTAAATTACAGTAAAATAACTTAATAATTCTTATTTTAAGCTAAGAATCAGTAGAATTAGGATGTTACATGTTAATTTAATAGTGGGCCCCACCATGTCTCACACGTCGTGCCAGGACAGGTTTCTAGATTCTAGAAATCGGGCTGGGCGCAACGTGTGAGACCTTGTTTAATTAGGTGTTTTAGATGCCTTAGACAACCCAAAAAGGTAGTTTAAAAGTTGACCTAAATTTGGCCCTATAAATAGAACCAGACCCCTCCCATTTTTCCTGTTCTTCCCTAGAACTTCGCTCGTGCTGTCAAGGCGATTTCCTGGCGCTTAGCTCCGATCGACAAACCGTAAGATGATGGCCCGCACAAAGCGCATCGCAAGGAAGCCTGGCCGGCGGATCCTCCAAATGCGCCAGCCCGTATCCGGCCTCTTTCACGGGATTCTTGAACGCCTCCTCCACGACGAGCGAATCTTCGCCGAGCGAGGAAGGTGGTCGGACGGAGCGCCACTGTGAAATCTTGGAGGACGACCGCCTGATGTCATGAACCGATCCTCGACGAAATTGCACGGAGGAGGGAAGAAGCCGCAGCAGCAGCCAGAGCAACACCGTGAGGACGCCAACCCACGAGGGGAGCAGAGGGAGCAAAGCGACCAATCGACAGCCCAGAGCAACCCTGTGCCGAGATCCACCCGCAGAGGAGCAAGGAAGAGAGGAGCAAAGCAGCCAAACTCACCCCGAGGAAGAGGCCGACCCGCACGCCTTCGGCCCACAAGTACGGCTTAAAGAGCGCCACGGAGCCGAGAACAAAGAGTCGGAAGACGACCACCACGCCCAGCCGGTCCAAGAAGAGGAAGGCCAAAGCCATAAAGGCGTGCAAGAGGAAGGTGGTGAAGGTCGGAAGCGAAGCCGGGTCCCGCCATCAACGAGCCGTCGAAAGGAGAGACCCCGCCACTCACCGGCGACTCGGATGAAGACTACGTGCCGGGCGCAGACGGGGCCAGCTCTTCAAAGCCCCGGTCGTAGAGGAAGAGGTCCTGGAGCAGATAGCCCAAGAGCAGGAGGAGACGGGACAGCTAGCGAAGCCCCCACCTTTTCCGACGTGGGATAGGGTTAAAGCCCCGCGACCCCAGCGGGAGGCGTACGTGATAGACCCCGTAAAGGTCTATCAGAAGAGGATCAGGGAACACAACTCCTACATGGAGAAGTGGGAGGCATACAATGCCTATTTCCAGGAGCATCGGGTGAGAACAGTTGAAGGGGGAGTACCCCCAAGGCAACATCTGAAGCCACCGCCACCCAGGCCCAAGCCTCCCCGAGCACCAGGGAAGAAGCGGAGCAAGAAGAAGAAGCTGGAAGACAGGGCACTCAAGGAGATCCGCCACTTCCAGAAGAGTTACGGACTCTTGATTCCCCGGGCGCCGTTCCAGCGTTTGGTCCGCGAAGTGATGCAGGAATACAATACTAACATGCGCGTGACCGACGAGATGTTACTGTGTTTACAGGAGGCGTCCGAAGCACACATAGTAAAGCATTTTGAAGATTCAACGGCCTGCACGGTGCACGCGAAGAGGGTTACCCTCATGAGGCAGGATATGTATCTTGCCAGGCACATCAAGGGAGAACGCCCTTGAACCTTGTAAATAACTGGAAAATTTTGTTAATATAAAGAAATTTTTGTGTAAATAAAGTGTCAAACCCTGTTTAAATAGGTTAAGATATCGATCCCTAGCTTTTGTTTTAATTGAATTGGAGCCCTGAGCAAAATTGAGACGATGTCTCACACGTCGCGCCAGGACAGATTTCTAGATTTTAGAAATCGGGTTGGGCGCAACGTGTGAGACCATGCCCAAAAATGCCCAAAACAGCTCCAAATCGACTAAGTAAGGGGTCAATTCTGCCTAACTCGATGAGTTTAGTGGAATTACAGCCTTAGATCACTTAAATTGAGTAAGCCTAGCCCAATTAGGACCCATGTCTCACACGTCGCGCCAGGACAGATTTCGACATTTTCAAAATCGGTCTGGGCGCAACGTGTGAGACCTCGTACCATTTCTTCACCAACTGATCTCCAAATTGTACAATAGGTTCAGTAGTTGTCCTTAGCATGCTCAAACCCTAGAAATAGTCTTCAAACTTGCAATTGCATCCCTTAATAGGTCAGAATTGCCTAATCTCAGTAAATTCTAGGTCATCCAAAAATTAGGGTTTCCCCTTTTCTATAAATAAGTCCCCCATTTCTCAATTGGCACCCTGCAAATTTGCTCCCCACTGCTTAGGCGATCTTTCAGCTCCCTGAGGTGCTTCTGCATCCGTTTGATACTCCCCTCTTTGCTAGATCCATGGCCACTGCTGACTTCGGGCGATGGTACAGCGCCAGTGCCCATGCTGCCGAGGCGGATGTCAACGACATCTTCCAAGTCTTTGTGAAGGAAATCGACATCCAAGCTACGCTAAATGCAACCCCAGCATATAGGCAAGTGCTAGCGGAATTTCAGGCTAGGGTAGGACCCTCCCTTGTTCAAGTCCCCCCTTGCATAGGATACTTCGTTCCCCGCCCATCCCTTCAAGCAGCCTTGGGCGATGTCCCCAACATCGCTAAGTATTTGACTAACAAGGCGCAGAGGCTGCCTGATTACATGGTCCTGACAGCCAACAGGACCAAGTACTTCTCTTACACCGCAGCCCTAGCCATCTTCTTATCCCACCGCGCCGAAAACCCGATGGGGGCAACCTCTATCCCTCCGATGGAGGTAGACCCCATAGCAGTCCAAAGCGAGAAGAGCGTGATGCTTCGCGCAGATCGCCAGGAAATGAGTCAAGAGAGGGCGAAGAGGAGCTCCGGACGACGAAGGATACACGCACTTACCGACTCGAGGCGAAGAACGGCGCCAAGCGAAAGCAGAGCTGATCAACCGAAAGCGAGGCCTAAGGGCATCGAGTTGCTCCCCACTGGGCTACAGGCATCACAAGCCTAGCCCCTATCATCATCAACCGAGAGGAGTATCTACTCCCTCAAATGACATCCGTAACCTTCCCAATGCGTGGAGAGGGAGCTCGGGTTGACTAACTGCTCCACCAACCGCGGCAGATCGACATGGGCGACTTCATCGTCCGGGGAGCCCTCGTGACTTTCCGCTTCAAGTGAGGGAGGCCGACACCTGCCACAATGTGGGAGACGACCTCCGATATCCAGCCCCTACGGCAAAGATCGTGCAAATGATGGACGAAGCGGGAGCTGCCAACAGAGGAGGAGTTCCTCGCCCTCCAAGAACGATGGGGATCCGTGGGAAGACCACGAGCATCCTAATGCCGAAGTCCTTCGACATCACCCCGCCCAAAAGGAGAAGGAATCGACCTCGAGGCTCGACCGCACAATTGAAGACTACGGTGAGCCGACCGAATTGAGGTCGACGAAGTACGGGCAAGCACGTGAGCCGGAGGCCAAACAAGCGAGAGAGGTTTCGGCGACACACAACGACAGTGTCGCTTAGGTACTACTTGCCGCTGCCGATGGATGGGAGAATAGCGGTAATACACCGCAAGTTCAAATCCCCGGGTGAAGAAGGAGTGTTCATGCCGATTGCACTCTCGAGGCTTGGCCGTGCATGCTCGAATAGCAACAAATGTCGACTATCTGTCCTGGTCAAGAGGGCAATGACACTCGACCTCTTCGACTTCGCCATACCCCACCGTCGCCAGCGAGATCGGCGAAGGATCGCGGCCCCCACATCCGACCCTTGGGGTAGAAGACCCGTGAGAGCCATCTCTGGGGAGGCTCGTCGGCAAGCATCATCAGGAACTTGGGTCACTCAGTAGGGACGGCCCAAGTTAAGAAGTTCCTTGAAGACAACCCGTCTTACCGGCGATTTCAAGACTAGTTAAACTCTTGATCCCGGAGACTTTTTGTACTAAAATATTATATGATATATAAATACAATTCTGTTGCACTTTAAATGCTTTGTTGATGTATTTTTGCCCCACAATCATACCAACAAACATAAACAATGCAAGAGAACAAATGAAACTAACCAAATAGCCATGAATTGCTTGTGTATGCAGCTAGAAGCCTAAACGCAGGGGAACGACAACTGCGAGACCTTATAGAAGAACAGACCCCGCCCAGACCACCACCGGCAAGGAACCTATTTGAAGATATGGAACCCATGACCCCAGAGGAGGAGATATCCCAGATGAGGACGGACCTGGAGCAGATAAAGGCCTTGCTGTCCGCAAAGCGTGAATGGTTCGGTAGGCAACGCCAACTTCGCGCAAGCATCACTTCGAGAGCGGGAAAGGGACAAGAAGAGGAGCAAGAGAAGGAGATCCTCCAGTCCGAATCTTCCGACTCAAGTTCGACTCGCACTCGACTCGAGGAAGAGGAAGAGCAGGCTCGTGGACCGCATCTTGATGGAAGGCAAAGGAACACCAAGATGGAAGGCGAGGAACACCCCGTGATGGGCGACAAAAGAGACACCAGTGGTCTCGACTACCGTAAGATGGTAGATTCCGCGACCGGCAATGTATGGAAGGCCCTGAATCGAAATGGCTCGGGGAGAACAGGTCGATTAGAAGCGAGGGCATGGCTGGACGAAATGAGTGAGTACGGCAACGCTTATGGCATGAAAGATAAAGACAAAGGCGAGTTGCAACAGCCAACTTGAAAGGAGCCGCCGGATTTGGTGGAAGGGTTATGCAAAGGCACATGGCTTAAGCAGGATGCTTGTAAGTTCGTAAAGTTCGCTAAAGCCTTCAAGCGCCATTACGCCCCAAGGGAACATAAGTCTAGCATGATGCAAAGCAGCTTCTATAGGCTCCAACAGGGAAACAAATCACCCGTAAATATACGTAGGAATTCATGAGGCTAAGGTCAGAGCGAGCCGGGTTGGGAGAGAAGCATGCAAAGGAAAGCTATATGGAGGGGTGAATGAGGAGATCCGCAAGCTTGTGAGAGCAATAAACCCTAGGACAAAGATCGGCGCGAGTCCAAGGCTATAAGCTTTGGGGTCGGACCCAGAATAGCGCGTATGCAGCCAGCGATTTCCGTGATAAAGGCAAGGCGACGTGAAGCTATAGCCCCGTGGCAGCCCACCCAGCCCCAAAGAGCCCCACATGGTGGCAAACCGTGGGAAGCAAAGCAGAGAAGAAGCGTGTGTCCTTCAAGGACAAGCAGGAAGGGTCAAACTACTCCAAAGCAAGCACGATCCTTTTGCGGCGATGCCCAAGGAAAAGAGGCAGGAGTGCATAGAAAAGCAATCAGGCTTCGTGTGCTTCCAGCCAAGCCATAGGACAACAAACCGCCCCTCGCCATGAGTGCAGCTCTAGCAGAGTTGGGAGATTGGGACGACCGTCGACGACGACGGCGAAGAAGCACCGACTACATTCGTGGTGAGTGTCATATCTTTGCCGCAATAGATACAGCAAAAGCGTAGAGCCGCGACAAGGTAATTTCCACAGTAGGGAAGGCCAAGGCTAAGTCTTTCATAGTCTTGATAGACTCAGGAAGTAGCCATAACTTTGCATCCCCCAGAATGGTTCAAATGTTGAAGTTGAAGCCGCTAAAGTCCAAGCCAAGACCCGTTGTCTTAGCAAGTGGTGCAGTAAGGCAGACGGCGGGCAAGAGAATTAACTTCGACATCGACTTGCCAGGGATTAATATCCAGATGGGGGCAGAAGTAATGGGCATTGGCAAGTATGACTTGATCATAGGAATGGAGTACCTTGGGCCAGCAGGGGCCATTATCGACTGTGGGAAGCGGAAAGTGACCTTCCCAACGCCTGACGGCAAGATCATCGAAATCACAGGTAAAGAAGTTGTCCCCATCATGTAGTGCATGTCTTCTAAGAGGCTGTTCAAGTGCATCAAGAGCGAGCAGGTGGCATACATCTTCAAGCTTGAGATTAGTGAGCCGGAATCGGAAGGAAGCAAAGAAGACAACGTGCTCAGCAAGTTGCCGAAGCAAGTAGCTAAGTTGATCACGGAGTTCCACGATCTCTTTCCAGACGAGATCAAGCAGCTCCCTCCTTACAGGGGAGTCGAGTGCGAGATTGCACTTGAACCGGGAACAAAGCCAACGAGCAAGGCTCCATATAGAATGACAACGCAGGAATTGTCGGAGTTAAAGAAGCAGTTGCAGGAGCTGCTTGACCTAGGTTTTATTAGACCTAGTGTTTCGCCATTTGGAGCGCCCATTCTCTTCGTTAAGAAGAAGGATGGCAGTTTAAGGATGTGCATAGACTATAGGCAGTTGAACAAGAACACCATTAAGAACAAGTACGCGCTCCCCAGATCGGATGACTTGATGGATCAGCTCCAAGGTGCAAAGATCTTCTCCAAAATCGACTTAAGGTCAGGTTATCATCAGATCAGGATAAAGGAAGAAGATATCCATAAGACCGCCTTCAGAACGCGGTATGGGCACTATGAGTTCACGGTAATGCCCTTCGGCTTATCGAATGCCCCCGCAACGTTCATGAGGCTAATGAACGACATCTTCAGGGAGTTCTTAGACACCTTTGTGATTATTTTCTTTGATAACATTTTGGTGTATAGCAGATCCCTTGAAGAGCACGTACAACAATTGAGAGGAGTGCTGGAGAAGTTGAAGAGGCACCAGTTGTACGCCAAGTTGTCGAAGTGCCACTTCGCAACAGAGAAGGTGGAGTATCTAGGCCATGTGATCTCAGCAGAAGGCATCTCGACGGATCCTACAAAGATTGAAGCCGTCATTCAGTGGCCGGCGCCGAAGAATATGCATGAAGTCAGAAGTTTTCTCGGCCTAGCAGGGTACTATAGGAAGTTCGTGAAGAACTTTGCCAAGATAGCAGCCCCGCTAACGGACTTGACGCGGGCGGAGAAAGTGAAAGATTGGGCAAAGCATTGGCACAAGAAAGCCCAAGCAGGGTTTGAATTGTTGAAGGAAGCTTTAACAACAGCCCCAGTCTTAACCCTGCCGGACCCGGAGAAAGATAAGCTTGTAGCGACGGACGCAAGTAAGATAGCTACAGGAGCAGTGCTTATGCAAGAAGAGCGGGTGGTAGCGTACGATTCTAGGAAGATGAACGACGCCGAAACGCGCTACCCCACGCACGATCAGGAATTGCTTGCGGTTGTCAGGGCATTAAGAATTTGGAGGCACTACCTTTTGGGAAGGAAGTTCCAATTGGATACAGACCACCAGAGCCTCCAATATGTATTCACGCAACCACACCTCAACCTGAGGCAAAGAAGGTGGATGGAGTTCCTTGAAGAGTACGACTTTGATATAGTCTACAAGCCAGGGAAGCTCAATGTGGTAGCGGATGCGCTTTCAAGGCATCCCCTGACAACTAGAGTGCATTGCAATGCAATTTCGACGATCTCCAGCGACTTTGGTAAGAAGATCGAAGAGTCCTTGCCAACGGACACGGATTTCAAGGAAGTATGGGCAAGTCTCTCTAGGGAGGCTAGAACAGATAAGGAGCGGGAAGCCTTTAAGCATTTAAGAAGGAAGGCAACCTGTTATACCATAAGAACAAGTTGTGCGTACCCGAATCATCAGGTATAAGGAAATTGATCCTCCATGACACGCACAACAGCCCAATAGCTGGCCATGCGGGATTCATGAAAACATATTTCAAGGTACGCAGCAGCTATTATTGGCCAGGAATGAAGAAGCAGGTGGCTCGCTACATCAAGGAATGCCAGCTATGTCAGCAGACAAAGGCGGAGCAGCTTCGAATTCCAGGGGCATTAGAGCCATTAGCGGTGCCGAACGCTAAGTGGGAGGTAATCAGCATGGATTTCATCACAGGACTCCCAAGAACAGCAAGAGGGAAGGATGCCTTGATGGTAGTGGTCGACAAGTTGTCTAAGATAGCACATTTTGTGCCTTGCGGACCACGATACAGCTATGGATACAAAGAAAGCTCTTCACCAAAGAGATCTTCAGGGCTTCATGGCATGCCAAGGGAGATCATCTCCGACGAGGATCCGGTTCATGAGCCCTTTTGGCAAGACCTCTTTGGCGACAATCCGCATCGGCTATCCATGAGCACGGCATATCATCCTCGCATCGAATGGCCGACGGAGCGGACCAACAGATTTTTAGAGGACATGCTACTAAACTATGTCCGAATAAGCAAAGTATGTGGGAAGAATTTATTCACTTGGTGGAGTTTGCATACAATAGCACCAAGCGTGAATCATCCCAAATGTCGCCGCTTTATGATCAATTACGCTATCGCGTTTAACTCCGCACACTTGGCACAACCCCGTGTCAAAAGTGGAAGTTTCGCAGCCAGATGTTGGCGATATATCAAAGCGGCTTGTGGAAGAAGTTCGAGGTTATCTGCTAGCAGCAAGAAGTCGTCAGAAGAGCATCGCCGACAAGCATCGAACAGTAAGAGAGTTCAAAGTTGGAGATGATGTTTGGCTCAAGATCAAGGTGAAACAAGCGAAGCTCAGGATCGGGAATTGTAAGAAGCTTGCTCCAAGGTGGGCTGGACCTTTCAGAATAGTCAAGAGAGTAGGTAATCAATCCTACAAGCTAGACTTGCCAGCACACCTAAAGATTCATAAGGTCTTCCACGTGAGTTTGTTGAAGAAGCATACTCCAAACCCAGACGAAGTCTTGGATTCTCCAACGTTGTTGGAAATGACGGAGGAGTAGCTGGAAATAGTTCCAGAATTGATTCTTGATAAAGCTCTCAAGAAAACGAGGAGATCAGAATTCCTCCAGTATTTGGTCAAGTGGAAACACTTACCAGTGGAAGACGCGACGTGGGTACTTAAGAAAGATTTAGTAAAAGCAAAGATCCACAGTTTATGGAGCAATGGGACGGCAAGGTCATCTCCAAGAAGAAATCGCCTCGTGCATGTCGATTTGTGTAGGTTAATTCTTGTGTAATTAAGATTAATCTACGCATGCCACCTATGCTTAGTATGGGTCGCATGCGTTGTTACCGATGATGGGACCACTACGGTGATCTCTAGGGCGTGGTGTAATGTCAATGTAGGCATGACCGCGTTTCCGCTTGGGTGAGTGGAAGGTAGATTAGAAAGTCTACTTCTGTCCCACGGAAGTAGACGACCTCGAGAGAAAGGAGGTCATTAAGGAATGCATTGATAGGGAAAACACCTCTAGCCCCATATATGCTTTGATAGGAGGAATCAGGCCTTCACGCCCCATATACCTGGAAGGACCTATCCTCCACGTTGGGCAACTAGGGTGTAGGCACGAAATGCATATAGGCATATAGGCTGTCTCCTCCTGACCATAATGGAAGATTCACCCTCTTCCTACGGGGAGATTAGCCATGCATCCATGTAGATAGGTGGGGTGGTCACCATATAACCAAAATTTTATTAATAATTAAATGGTACTAACGTGGCGACTTCTGACTTGCCCAATAGAGCGCCCGAGGGCAAGGAGGTCGAAGATGAAGACTTGCAACACAAATTTTGTTTGAATGTGTTGCAAGGAATGAAAGAAACCCAGGGACGTTAATTTTAATTTTGATAAACTTAATTGTCATGATTAAGTGAATTATTGGATAACCTGTTTTAATGATGTTATGAATTGATAAGTTATTTCATAATATAATGTTGTGATAATGTCCTAAAAATATTACCTTAAGGTAATCTTAATAAATGTGTAGGGATAATAGTATATCGTATGCATCAGGTTGATTGCAGGTTAGGAAGATTCCAAGGTGGGGAGACCCACGATGCTGCGGACAGCATCAATTCAAGGTGGGGAGAATGTGACGTTCCAGCACAGTATACGGTCCCATGACGTATACTGTACTGCCTCGTCACGCGTACACGCCACTCCGGCTGACGTGTACGCTAGCGTGTAGCCAGGTGGGTAGCCCTAGGGGGCAACTCGCCAGAAATATGTGCAACTATTAATGTGCACATTTTCCAATGTACACATTAATGTGGGCACACATTTCCAAGTGGACACTTCATGCCAAGTGGGCCACACCCATAAGTGCAATTAATGTGCACATTTTCCAATGTACACATTAATGTGTGCACACATTTCCATGTGTGCACATTTGGCCACCTAGCCCTTAAAGGCAAGTGGGCCCATTTCCAATTATCCCACATGCCAAAAGGGGATAATTGGAAACCCTAGCCAACCCCCTTGTCTATATAGGGTAGGAAACCCTAGCTAGCCCAATTTTCGATTTTAGGGCTTTAGAACTCTGTTTTGGCTGCCTCAACAAATTAAAACGCATCCCGCACTCTGCTGAGAATTGCATCCTTAGTTCCTCTAGATTCGAAAGTTTCCAGGATGGTCGAGCTCAGTCGAGGAGCCCCTCAAGGATCGTATTTGGCCAATTAGATAGTCTAAACCCTATTTTAGTCATTGAATCAGTAGGTTTAGCCTATTAGATTGCCCATAGCAGCCCTCTAGATCCCTAGATAGCAGATTCTAACTAAAGAACCTAACTCTATGTTGTAGATTAGATCTAGTTCTTTAGTTCTCTGTGAAGTATATGGATGAGGTATCTCTATGCACTCCTTGTATTGGGAAGGGGGGTAGAGACCTAAAGCTTTGTAGTTGATGCTCCTAGAGTAGCCTCTCTAGCACACCGTAGATTCGGCCTTGGCACAAGAGCCACACCGGATGTGGGTGGAGGGGCCGACTGGCTAAGAAGGAGGTTCATGTTCTGACTCTTGAACGATCCCTCTGGTGTTAAAGCCTACCAGGGATCATTGTGACTAGGTCTAATGCCTTGCCACTGCGTGTGGGCAAGGCATGGGCTCGACACCCGTGAAGTGGTGTTCACTTTCCGGTGGGTTCATCGAATACGGGCAAAGGGCCCTCTAGTCACCTTTGAGTCGGCATGTAGATCTCGGAGGGAGTGATCCCTACACTGCCCCATCGAATCGGGAGGATGAACCCAGAATAGCCCCTTTGGCTATGCATCCGGGCGGGCTACAGATCGGTCCCGACACTTTTCGCACCACTCGCAAAGTGTGTGCCTGAGGGGGGGCGGATGGAGTGGACAACCCTAAGCCATGTTCATATGCCGCCCAAATCCATTGCCATGAATTACCTGCGCAATGAACTCTGGAGACCCAAGCCGTCAGTCATCCCTTTGAGTCTGAGCCTTGGGTAGGATTCCCTATGTGATGTGCTGATCTTTGTCTATGCAGATATGTGGAGGACCATCCGTCGTGATGGTCCTATGATGTTGATGTATGTGCTACTGACATGTATGTTCACGCTTCTGCAGCTAGGTAGGCCCTGAGGGAGACGGGGTGCAATGACCCTTCCACTCTTCCCACTGGAACCCGTCAGGGTTGCAGTGTCGTGTGGAGGGCCCTGTATTAGCATGGAGCTGGTATGGGGGATGAACTCCTGTTTGTATACGGTGAGGGCACCGTATACGAGTAGGGGACGTCACAGCTGCACCCAAGATCCTCGGGATTCCCCTGCTATCAACAGCTCTATACATGGGTTATGGGATCCCATAGTGTCTAGAATCAAGAGGAAACTTCAAATGTATCCCTCTACACCCTCTCTAGCAAGTCGGGTTGAAATTGCCAATGATGTGGTAGCAAGCACCCATGTTTTTTTTCTCTTCTGCTGTTATTGCTGATGAAGCCTCATATAAGCTTATTGAGTCTGCCATTAGAAAATTCATATGACAAGGGGTACATAAGGTAGTCTGGTCAGATGTGATCAGGTCTAGGAAACAAGGAGGACTTGGGTGTAAAGATCTATTTATCCAGGCTCAAGCATTAGCTGCTGGGCAAAAGTATGCTGTGGGGTGCAAAAGCACGCGTCCGGACGCATGCTTTTAGCATCCCTGCTTCCTGCTTTTTTTTGGGTGCTGGTGAGTTCGTTTTTTTACACCCTTCATTTGTTAAAAGGATTCTTCAGCCAAGAATCGTTCCACATTGCTCGAATTTTCCATCAGATTAGCATCGATTTCATTAGATTGGAGTCTGACTAGTGCACAGAAATGATCCAAACTCCAAATTGGCATGTGAATCTCCAATTAGTTGCTCAATCCATCATATCTTTTCATAAAACTTATCCACCAAGGTAGGATTGTCATTTCGACCATATCCAGCCTAAAAGCCCATCTAATTTTGCTTAAATTGGGCCGACTTAAGAGATTTCTCACTGTTTTACAAAAAACCTGTTGCAAGAATGGTTTTTCTTTAATTTTTCACTCAATATCCCAAATTAGGTTCTGAAATTTTGCACATAGGATATGGGTGCATGGCCGATTATGAAAATCTGAAAAGCTCCAGCTGATTTAGCTTAATTTGGGCTGAATTAAAAAATTCTTCACTGTACCAAAACTGCTGCAGAAATGGTTTTTCTCTAATTGCTCACACAATATCCCAAATTAGGTTCTGAAATTTTGCACGTAGGATATGGGTGCATGGCCGATTATGAAAATCTGAAAAGCCCCATCTGATTTAGCTTAATTTGGGCTGAATTAAGAAATTTTTTTCTGTTTTACCAAAATTGCTGCAAAAATGGGTTTTCTCTAATTGCTCACTCAATATCCCAAATTAGGCCCTGAAATTTTACATGTATGATCGAATTGCATGGCCGATTATGAAAAACAAAAAAAAAAGGTGATGGAAAGTGCTGGGTGCTGGGTGCTGCATCGCGTTTATTTGTACCCCACCAGCATACTTTTGCCCTGCTAAGATAATATGGAGAGCTTTGTATACCTCCAAGCCTTCTCCAACTCTTAAACTGATCAGATATTGGGTAGGTGAATCACATCCAGTGGGTAGCAAAACTCTAAAGCATCTTCTTCCTGATTCTGCCTTCTTCCAGGTAACCTCCTGTTGAAACAAAATTCTGTTACCCTTCTACCCTTTAAAAACAACATGATCTGGGATTTTCTTTAAGGTGTTCATAGAGATACATTTGGGGGCCTCACTACTACTAGTACCCATTGAGAAAAACTCTCCAAGTGAAGCTGCTATTGATTTAAAAGAAGACCTGTTCTTCGCAGATAAATCTTCGCAAGAAGAGGCAGAAGCTCTGTTCTTCACAACTGTTTGGAAGAAGTATGATTTGTCCTTTGCAGTTAATCTTTGCAAGAAGAGGCAGAAGGTTGAAAAATAGCTCCCTTATTTCGATTTTGTAGGGGAATGGAGGTCCCGGTTTTGCAGGTGAACTGCAAACGTCGACTGCAGGGCTCCATCTGCGAAATTGGAAATGGAGTCCAAACCTCCATTCCCCTAAAATGTTGCATTTTGTTATCACATGCATGAGGTAAAAAAATAAAATTTTGCAACCTTATTGCAACAACGAAACCTTTGCAAATCATTTACAAATCCGTATTACCAAGCTCCAAACCCTTTGGTAGATGTCTTCCTAATCCTTTATAATAAGACGCTCTTGACGAAAATTTGCAGCCTTATTCTAACAACAAAACTCTTCTTCATTTACTATTATGTTTTGGTTTGCAAGTAACCTGAATTTGGACAAAGAAATGTATATTGTTGGACTAAAATATTGTTGGACTACCTAAGTTTGCCCAAGCACTTGCTACTGGAAATTATAATATTATTTTTTGGTTTGCAGGTGATCTGAATTTGAACAAAGAAATGTATATTGTTGGACTACCTAAGTTTGCCCAAAGACAAGATGTATGGGCCTTGGCTAAGGTCTTATGAAAGCAATTTTTAAAGTGCAAATCAAATCAAACTACTTAGTATTTGGAGCAAATTTTAAAGTGGAAATCAAACGCACAGCACTGGCTTCGGCACCGGCTACGAGACTTTTTTTGTTAGTTTCATGACAGCCTTCTGATCGTTAGAATTTAGGCAGCCCATTCTATTTGAAAGAGTGGCATGGGAAATGATGCTTCCTTCTTCTTGCTTGCATAGTTGTTTCCCTTCCTGACAAATTTAAAGCTTCTACTCTCGGATCATCTTTAAACTAAGAATTGTTCATACAAAAGGTCTCAATTGCCGGTCTTCTGCTTTGATTAAAATCAAAGCAGAAGGTTATCTTATACATAGTTGATTTGATTCGTTGCATAAATTTGACAAAGTTAGGCCTTCAAGAATGCGCGGTTGAAGACCAGTGGCAAAACAATTTTCTAGGAGCATCTTGAACCAAGACATCTAGAGTGCATGCTCCATTTCAGATGGCTCCCAAACATCCACTTGCAACCATTCTTACAGATATGTATCTCTTTTTGTGAAGGCTAAGCTTGATTACACAGTCTGCTTAATTAATCCTTTCTAGGTTGCACTATCACTCTTAGCATTGTTATATTCACTTACATCAAGGTGCAGAATGTGTATTGTATAGTAGATTGTATGGCCCAAGTCCTAGCTCGCAGGTGTTCCAAATAGCAAATACAATGGTATTGCCTAACAGTCAAATATTTGTTCCAAATTCTACATTTTCCTTTCATTGGAAACAATTCGATAAGAATAGAATAGAATAGAATATGATTTTATCGTCCACGGAGAGGAAACACCTTTATCTCGAATTGCAAAGCACAGAATATATGGCTCAGAAACCTTTGGAGCTAGACAAGAGAAGGATGAAGTTGAGGCTGGGAATATTTGCCATCCATATATACCTTTACACCACAGAAAATGCATCCTAGCATTTTCAACATTTTCCAGCAAATACATTGCCAGAACATATGCTACTTTCAGATAATTTCTACTTTGGATTTGCTTATGCCAACACTTACTCGCAGAAAAGGTCGTCATGCATGTCGAGTTGGAGCTCCTGCTAACTACGCCAAAAAAAAAAATGTTGAGCCATAAAAATGCATTATGCAATTCTATTGATCAAGTTGTGATATGCTGAGAGAACTCTAACTTTATAAGGTATGCATATATGCATAATGTGCCATCTATCTACTTTGAATACGTTCCAGCTGCAAGAGAAGGCACGGAGAATACATTGTGTGCATGCTGCAATAAATGTATAAAGATATAAAAAAAATGGATTCATCATTCTATCATAGCTTGCATTTGATGCTACCTAAATGCCTAGCTTAGATTTTAGACAATACACAGTATCAGTAGACCATTTCTTTTAGTGGACTGATTTATAAGAAATTACAAATGTACATTGTGGAGCATCATGTCTGCTGCTGCATCCTATGCCTGCTATAGGTAAGATTCTATAACATTTTGTGTTCATCAAAAGAGGCATGAACTAGAGTGACTTTATGTTTACTGCAGGATACCGTACTACACAGGCTATTAGTTTTTAGGCTGTTGAGTTACTATTGCCCACACTTAATGTGATTGGCTAGAATTTGGCGTGGTGCATTAGATATTAATTTTTATTCCTTTCTCTATAGGCTGCAAAAGAAATGCATGTCTATGTCCAATAGGAATCTGTAGATTACAAAGCTTATAGATGCAAATTGCATTTGATTCCTCTTTCACCATAACTCTATAGCAACTCTATAGCAAGATGCAACTCGAGTACTCTAAAGAATCTAGAAGGGCATCAGATTGTTCTGTTGGCAGAATAGCATTTTCAACCTTCTCAAATGACCAATCCAATTTTTTTATGTGTATTTATATTACACTAGAAAGGCACTTATCATTTATAGAACAAAAGAAAATTGGAAATAGCAGCAAGGAATTCTCCATTGGAGGTGTTGGATTATTTATGCTACATTGGGTGCTTCACTAGCTGCCACGTTGATGCCATATTGGAAATGCATCAAATTTAAAGATAACTATTGGTATTTGTGTCTAGCTCTAGGGGCTATGCATCTAGTGATTTACACCACGTAATTTGAATGTCATTTAGGCACATTGCTTCAAATACCTTTTGAAAGCCAATGACACATGTTTTAAATAAGAACTCTAATGGAACCATCATGTGCCATATGACAATTCTAGCTACTGGAGCATGTTTTGAACAAGAATTCTAATGACCATATGATAAAATTTCCCATTAACCAAAGCTCTCCCTTCATGCTTGGGCATGATAACGAACATGCTTGGGCATATTAAAGAATGGTAGACACAAAAGAAAAAAGCTCACAACTCCAAAAAATACAATAGTATAGATTTAATGCGTTCATACTTTGAAAGGTGTTAAATTAACCTTTGTACAAAGAACTCTTGTGAAATTCAAAGGTAGAGATAGTTTTACATGTATAGAATGTTCACTTGACTTCATTCTATAAAACCAATCAAATAAGAAGAAGTTGCACGTGTCTTCACATCTCGCCTTCCATTTGAGCAACATGAGTGCTTATTCCATTTGAGCAACATTAGTGGTAGCCATAATAGTATGCACAACATGCATCACTTGTGCTCATTCTTCAACTAAAATGCTATTGCACATGGCTTCACTTCTTGCCATTCTCCATTTCGTTTTGATGCATTTGGTGGGAGGAAGCATAGACATAGGCATCAAAATAGCGCGCCCCTTCTCACATGCGACTGCAATGGGGGAGCAATGTTTGATAACCCAGGGATGGGAAAGAATCTGCTGCAAACTGATTCTGTCCTTTGGGTTGGGCTGCAACATAGCCATGACAAGGCTCTTTGCTTCATGGGACACAACACCAGCAGGCCAGACGAGCTCTGAAGCCGCGAGGTCTTCGCGGCGACGATGTTTTTGATAGATAGCAAACATGTTGAGATGGGGGAAGGAAGGCAAGCCAGTAAGGCATTCATAGAGGATCAAGCCCAAGCCCCATACGTCAACCTCAGTGGAGTAACGTTTGTGGACAACCTCGGGAGCAAGGTAGGTGGGAGTTCCGACGACCGCGGTAAGGCAAGGGGCAGGGTGGGAGAAGGAGGCTGAGATACCAAAGTCTGCAACCTTAACGTTGTAAGGTTGGGCGCGGGACGGGAGGAGGATATTGGCAGGCTTGAGGTCCCTATGGACAACGCCATTGGAGTGCATATACTTGATGACCAAGGCCAGGTTTCGGAGCAGCAGGGCTGCTTCGTTGCTGGACAGCCTGCCTTCGGATTTGATTCGAGAATTCAAGCTGCAGTCGCACAGCTCCATTATGAAATGCACGTAGGAGCCGTCTTCTTCGCTGATCACTTCCTCCAGACGAACCACTCCTTGGCAGATCGCCAGCTTCCGCATAATCTCCTCCTCCTGTTTCGCCTCTGCATCTCCTCCTCTTCCGATCGACACGCTTTTGCAAGCAAATTCCTTTCTGCTGCTCCTGTTTTGGCTCAGATACACTGTCGCTTGCCCACCTCCCCCTATCACCTTCACTAAATCATAACTCTTGAGCAGCTTTGGATACACTGCTCCATACAGCTTGTTCAGATTCTTCATCTCCATCGCCTCTTTCTCCATTCCGGCAATTCTGGCTGATCGATTTCACGTATATAAACAAACAAACCCTACTTACAGTTTTTTTCCAGAAAATGGAGCTCGTCCTTTTATTAATGGGCTTCCAATTCGTCACCTTTGTATAGATCCAGAAGGGCCCTTTCGAGCCTTTTTGCCCTTACGAACGGGCCATGCCCAACCTTGAAAAACATTTTCGCCCTATGTTTATTTTATTTCTTGTGCCCCTGATCCTGCAAGTTTGAAACATATAATTTCTGAGTAGAATTGAGTAAAATGAGAGCCTCAGATCACCTTTTATGCTTTTGAGACTTTGTTTCCATCAACTAAGTGCTTGAAACCTCAACTTTCCTTCTTTTTTCTTTTTTTTTTCACAAAAACAGATACAAATTATTTTTGGCCTTCTTTGTTTCTTTCAAATCTATGGCCTCAAATTGCCTCTCATGCTTTGAAATAATAAATGCTCAAATCTTCAATATTTGAGGTTGTTGCAGAGTACTAACTAGAAAAATTATCGGTTATTATAGATGTATTGAAGGTGATCTATGGATTATCCACATGAAGTTGTAAACTTGCATTCCACACCCATCTCCAGATTTTGCTCCAGTCGTCTCCCGATACCAGAAGACTCTAGCCGTCCGAGGGGGGCAAAGGCCAGTACGTGATTTTTGCAAAGGTCGGTATCTAGCCTTCTCTCATCTAGGTCAAAACGTTGACTAGGTCAGTCCAACTATGGAACATCTATAGAATATAAACTATGTATAGATCCAAAATGTTTAGAATACAAAGACGATCATATTGAAACATCTTCACAGTGTTATCATTTATGTAAAGCATTGAAATTTAAAATCCTCGTATTAGTAGCAAACTCTATAGACCTCTCAAGGCTGTTTATACACAAAAAAAGAGCTAAAAGTCTTGATGACAGCGTACATTTTAGATTTAAAGATAGTAATTTAATTTAATCTAGTAGTTTTTAACATCATACCACATTGGCAACATCCCCCCTAGGATACATTCTCAGACTCACACACTCACCCACTTCATTCTCAGCACTCTTGTGTTTAATAAGGACAGGTGTTAAACATGATTCCAAAGTCGTATGCCCTTCCATTTGAACAGTTGCAAGCTTGGAATCTTGAAAACCAAGACCTCGCATTTCCCATACAATAGACAATAATGACAAAAGAGAAATAGAAAGTCGATAACTAGGACATTAAAAGAGAAATAGAAAGTCAAGTTATAGAAAGACAAAGAAGCAAATTTTGGACGCATGACACACAAAAGAACATTGCATGCCATTGGCTACTGCATGGTTATGAGTTATTATTAACCTCCAAAGAAACATTGATAGAGGTGCTAGGGGACCAATTATATGCAACATTTTGAACCTACGGGGAGTCATGCTCAAAACTCCTAGCATGCCGCCACTGTAGATGTGAATGCAACAGAAATTTTGCAAGGACTTCAATGAAAAGAAGCCGATTCTGGGAAAGGACTCGCAAGAGACACAAAACCGGCCGAGCAGTATACAATGTTTCGAAGAATAGAGAGGGGTAGCCGACCATAGGAACAATATCGGACTACCCCGTAAAAAGAAATGTGCACATGCAATATAGAAGGATAATAGCGACAACTTCTCATCGGGATCAAAAACCCCGCCCTTTTGGGTTTCGAGGAAAACCCTAATGAGAAATGGTCGCCAACAACCTTGAATGTGTTACCTGGAAAACCGAAGGAGATGAGTTGATGGCGAACACAAAATATAGCAGGACCCCAGAAGACGGTAGAAGCCTGCAAGCAACACAAAAAACCCCTAAAACACCCGTGAATGGTTAGAGAAAGCAAACTCATGCCCCACGCAGCAGCGGGAAGGGAGGGAAGCAACGAGAATAGAAGAAGAGCTGCTGTGAGAAGACGTCGATAACCGGTCCGAAAGAGGAAATAGCCTTATATAGTAGCTCGTCCCTTCCCAGAATGGCGATCCGATGGCTCGGATCGATGCTATTCTGGGAAAGGACTCGCAAGAGACACAAAACCGGCCGACTACCAGAGAACTTCCTCAACTATAAGCCGATGGCGTAAAACCTGCAAGCAACACAAAGAACTCGAAAGAACACCCGTGAATGGTTAGAGAAAATCCAACATGTAGCATAAAAAGAGAGCATCACCTAATAGGGTGGAGAACAGCATCACCCAGTGGGTGGAAAACAATTACGTAGAAAGAAATATGCGTCACCCTCGAGGTGGAAATAAACAGCATCACCCGTAGGTGGATATAGCATCACCCAACGGGTGGAAAACAATTATGCATCACCCAACGGGTGGAAAACAATTACGTAAAAAGAAATATGTGTCACCCTCAAGGTGGAAATAAACAGCATCACCCGCAGGTGGAGATAGCATCACCCCTATGGTGGAAAAAAGCGTCACCCAACGGGTGGATAACAATCATGTAAAAAGAAATATGCATTGCAAATAATGCTAGACAATGTTATTTACAACATCATTAAACATGATAAATAGAAATGAGCGTCACCATCACAGTGGAACTAAACAGCACCACCCAACAAAAAACGGTCCATAAAAAAACGCGACATCTAGAGAAAGATAAGCATCAATGTAAAACCATAAAAAAGAACGTCAAGAACACGAAAACAACTTCTCTAAGATTACCAGATGCATGAATCACCAATATAATGATCAATCTCAGAGCAATGTCAAGAAGAAAATAAGGTCAACATCAAAAAGAAGTCCAGAGCAAAGAGGTTCATAAGATCTGTGAAATGGTTGGGAATAAGAATAGGAGAGCGAAGGTGCCAAGGTCGGGTTCAGGTTAGAGTGGAAAATGTGTGGTGATGTCAGAAAACAAATAATGCCACATGCCTAAAGCCATGAATAAAGGCCCCAATATGAATCATATATATATATTCCTTTCTGCTGCTCCTGTTTTGGCTCAGAAACACTGTCGCTTGCCCACCTCCCCCTATCGCCTTCACTAAATCATAACTCTTGAGCAGCTTTGGATACACTGCTCCATACAGCTTGTTCAGATTCTTCATCTCCATCGCCTCTTTCTCCATTCCGGCAATTCTGGCTGATCGATTTCACGTAAGCAAACAAACAAACCCTACTTACAGTTTTTTTCCAGAAAATGGAGCTCGTCCTTTTATTAATGGGCTTCACAATTCGTCACCTTTGTATAGATCCCCAAGGGCCCTTTCGAGCCTTTTTGCCGGACTTTTTGCCCTTACGAAAGGGCCATCTAACTTATAATCTAACATCTGCTGGATGTATTTTGTTAACACATATAAAAAGGTCTTTGAACAAGGAAATACTGTGTCTACTTTGCTGTGGCATGTTAACGGGGATTCCTATTGCATCCTTAGTATGTCATGAACTTAGTATTCCTATTGCTATTCCTTTACTGTCACGAAATTCTGCCCATCATACACCAATGGATAAATAACAATTAAAGAGAGGATGTCGCCTGGATCAGGAAGCCATAGTTCAAACCTCCATGATTAGACATTATGATTTCAGCCCCAATCATGGCATCTGGTGGTAGAAGCACTTAGGTCACAAACGTTCAACCAGTACACCAAAACAGGTGTAGATGGACATGCAAGCAGGACTCTGGTCCATCACCAATTCCCAAGAGTTTGTTAAAAGCTATTTAAGACAGGTAAAGAATGGCCTAATCATAACATGACAAGCCGCTGCTTTGCAACAGAAACAATTAGAAAGTGGCCAAACTGAGGCACACTAACAAATCGAAAATCTTTGAAGGCCCAGCAGCATGATAATGAAGCCATGCCTCTGAACAATGACCTACTTCCTCATGTTCTTCTGTCAACATACATGGTGAAGCAACAACTGACACACAAATATAGAATAAGTAGCTACAGTTGTGATAGACCCTCGGTCATGTTCAAATGGAGAGACCTAAATCTTTTATTGATATAGTTATCTATTATCTAATGTGAATTAAACATTCTTTTCTTATAAAAACGGTTGATGATAATCTATGGATGAAGGTTGATATACGAAGCAACCAAATTGGTCCAGGATTTGCAGCATGCCATCGACAAATGCACTTCGTGTATATTGATAAAAATTAATCCAGATACAATTTCTGTTCACGATGGTGCTTTGCCAAGAAATCAAGAGAGATCATTACGCATGCTGCAGCTACAACACCAACGGCCAAATTACAGAGTAGTAGAATTTGTTTTATGCATCGCAATTTCTATTTGCAACTTGCCATTGAGTCAGGAAGGAAACATGTTAGTGTTACCTGCCATTGAGATAGATTGAACCGATCCAACGTCCTCTCTGCTTAATGCTCATATTCAAAACTCCCTGTGTTAAGGCTGTGAATTTGACAATTTCTTACTGTTGTGACGTTGTTGGCGTTCCTCAATAAAATGCTATGCATTTCCACCGCATTGGAGCAACCCTTAAATTCCTCAAAGTGTTGGATATACTGCACGGTTACCAGATTCTGGAATAAGCACGAATCTAATAACGTTTGGCCTTTTAACAACAAATAGATAAACTGGCTGCAATGAACTATAGTTCGAGTATTCAGTCTAGTTCTCACCTGATTTTTGCTCTCTTGCGATTTGTATATCTCCCAATCTGAATGAAATCTAAAGGATCGGGTTACAACACCTACCTGCTAATTGCTACATGAAGAGCTCCTAGTTTATGGCTCAAGATATATATACCCTGGATTCGGGGATCCCGGAGCTAGAGATCCCCTCCTCCGGAATCCCCAGGCGTTCTCGACGGGATCCGTTCGGAGACCCCCGTTTTTCCGTACTGACACATGCAGGTACCTGTCAGGTCGATCCGGGCCGTCCGAAACCCCGTCGAATCTCCGCCGTCCGCAGAGATCCCCTCCTCCGGGATCACGCTCGGTGATCCCCTCCTCCGGGATCACGAGGGCCTGGGCGATATCCTCTCCCGATATCGGCCGTGGTGATCCCCACCTTCAGGATCACATCCATGGCAGGGCCGTGATCCCGTGATCCCATCCTCCGGGATCACGCCCCCCACGACCCCCCGTTATCCGCCACGGACGCTGACCTGCCCGATATGCCACGATGTCCGCCACGCTGTAATTGGGTGATCCCGCCCTCCGGGATCCCAGGTCCGGGGCTGACCTGGCGATGTGGCCCGCGTGCACACGCCGTTAGCGGCGACGGTTATCAGCCGTAGATCCCCTCCTCCGGGATCACGCTGGGTGATCCCCTCCTCCGGGATCACGAGGGCCTGGTCGATATCCTCTCCCGATATCGGCCGTGGTGATCCCCACCTCCGGGATCACATCCATGGCAGGGCCGTGATCCCATCCTCCGGGATCACGTCCGGGGCTGACCTGGCCGATGTGGCCCGCGCCTGGCAATTATGGCGGCGGTTATCAGCCGTTCGATTCACCTCCGGGATCAGCCGCGTTGATTGCACAGTGATTCCGAGGCGGTATATGAAAAGCGTATGGGCGTTGGAGATTGAAGCGTAGACCCACCCAGCGGTCGGGTTTGAACTTGCCAGGCCCATGCACCCCGGCCACCACCGAATGAGGACACGTGGAGGTTCTGAGACCATCCTCCGGGATCACTCCTGAGTACGTTGTTTCTCTGGTTTCTCTCTGCTGCATGTCGAAGTAGCCTGGTAGAGGAGCGGAATGCCGCAGGCATGGACGAACTAGAGGAGAAGAGAGAAGAGGTAATCGATTACTAAGTCATTTCAATGAAGAGACATGCATTCCCATTTATATTTTGAGTATTTTTCTACAGCTAAGGGCTGAAATACAGCCCGAATCACCTCCAAATGGGTTGTTTGATCATGGCAATCTCCATTGGTATTCTGAAGAGCATCAGGTACCTATTATTCAAGGGGGTGGGCGGATGCTGCTGTGGACCTGCTACATCCACACCAACCGGGTTCAAGATTTTATTCTTGGGGAGCAGAAGAATTCCCAAGCACCTTGCAACTTCTATCTCCGGAGCTCCGAGGCTGAGAGAGTGTTAAAAAGACCCTACAAAGATTCCTATTTGACCTTCAAGAGGTATAGACATTGTTAGATTCATGTGTTTTTAATTGGAAATCATCATTGAGTGAACCAAGAAGTTATTGTGTTTGCTTGAAGTTATTTTGATTCATTTGAAGTGGCTGTTTTAGAATTACACTTAGGTCTACATTAACTTGTATTTGCATAATACAGATATTGGTGTTCATACCTCAAGACATGACAGCAAACACTCATGTGGTTGAGGATGGACCAAAAGGGTTCAGAAGGGAGAGGGTGTACGTAGGGGCTGCCAGTGCCATTTCACAATCAGGCAACTCTATCTCCTTCCAGAATTTTCACATATCACTTATTATGGGTTTGATCACAAGAATATCCAAGGTTTGCCTTGCCATGGTAAGTCCATTGACCCTCGACAAGTGATTAAGTTCAAGTTAGCACCCTGGATCTCACAAGAATTGAAGGATTGGGTCCGAGAAAAGCTTGTGCAATGGCACACTCCACGTAGTGTCATGAACATGCATGAAGAGAGATGGAGATTGAAGCGTGATGTGCATGGAACTGAAGGCATGTGTAGGGATGATGTGCTCAAAATTCGGGACGTATACAATGTTGAGAAGGGAGTTGTTCGTAACACATGGAAGCTGCATGATGATCTTCCAACTAGCATCTATATGTGGGTTCAACAACACCAAAATTCGGTGTTCATCTATGAGCAAGGAGACTTGTTTCAGTTAGGAGTTATGACTCCAATCCAAAGGGAATCCATGTTGAGATTTGGTAGGAATGGAGCCATGGACTCTACTTTCAAAACAAATGACAAGAGGTATGATTTTTCTTGAACCTTCAATTTGTACATTGATTTATTGGGTATGTATGTTGGTGCAGGTTCTATCTTTTCACACTCATCGCCTTTGATGAGTATTCCAATGGTTTGCCATTGGCTTACGTTCTAACCAATTCTCAAGAGAGTGGAGCTATAACAAAGTGGATGCAAGCACTAAAGGAATCCTTATGCCAAGATGATCCTGAATGGCAACCTTCTTGCATCATTACGAATGATGCCCATGCTGAGATAAAGGCTGTAAAGAATGTAAGTTGTTGAAACTTAATCCTTGGTTGTGATTCCATATGTACTAACCTTGGTTATTTCTGTAGGTTTTCCCTAATGTACCCGTGCAAATATGCATTTGGCACGTGAGGAGGGCATGGATTAAATGGTTGCGTAAGAATGTGAAGAACAAGGTGGATCGAAACGAGTTGTTCATGGAGCTTGGTTACATTATGTACAGGACAGAAGGCCCTCTTGGAGACAATGAGTATGGGGAAGAGTACAGGGAAGCTGTGAGGAAAGAGGCCACCAGGAAATTGGAAGAGTTAGTGAGGAAGTATCCTCAATACCTAAAATTTGGCAGCCTACATGAGTAAGAAGTGGACTAAAAACATTTGTCAATGGGTGTTGGCTACAAGGATGTACCCTCACTCTAACCAAGAGACAAATGCTGCCATAGAGGCATGGCATTGTGCCTTGAAGAGGCGCCTGGGCATTTCTAAACGTGCACTTCAAGGAAGGAGGATTGATTGGCTGCTCTACATCCTAACCAATAACGTGGAGACACACATGACATACATCAGGTATAGTTCCTACACATCTAATCCTTCTCTCTAGCCTTTGTGTTTATATGATTCCTTTGTATTGTAGGTCCATGAAGGAAGCAGGCTTTGTAGTAAACACATCCCAGGAGGAGATAATAGAGTGCGCCATACGAGGTGCAAGGAAGATTGCTGATTACAAGTCACATTCACCAACTTCGAGGAAGGTGAGGCAGAAGTGCAAAGCGAACGTACTCTAGGGCTAGGTCCTTACTTTGTGAACGGGGCACACAAGAATTGGGCATCTTGTGGATCGCCCTTGGGGAGCCAAGGGCAACTTGTGTAAACACCAGGTTAAGGTTATGCAATTGCTGGGCAACTACAGAGATCAGGATCTTTTACATGTGCTTGAGTCCCAATATGGGACAATTGCTGGGGGCATGGACAAGTTGAGGCCATGTGAGGAGATAGTTCTTGGGGAGGGAAACCCATGTGAAGATGTGGCCGACATTGTATGCTTGGGAGAGGAGTCTCTCTCCCAAATGGAGAGAAGGTTTAACTTGGATAAGACTCGTGCATCCTTACAGGAAGTAATTGCTAGAGTGGTGTCAAGGGCAGAAAAAGATCCTAGCATGCTTGTTGCTACTGATTCTCTTATGAGACAACTCGACACTAGGCTAGAGAGAATGAATGATGTTGGGGGCACCAACATGATAGCCATAACAACTCTCCCCACCTTGGCAATTGAAGAGAAGTGTGGAAATAGTTTGGCAAGGCTCAAGCCTTTGATAGAGCTTGGGAACAGGAAGGACAAGGAAATGAAGAAGAGCTGGAAGCAAGTTGAGATGGAGGGGTTATTGTAAGTATGAAGTTGAACAGAACATGTTAAGTCATTTATGAGTTTACTTTCAATTGTTCTCACTACATACGATAACTTAGGGGGCAACGCAACTCATTTAAGGATGTGATTTATGTGGCCAAAAAAATTTGGGTTAATGTGGCCAGGCCACATTAACCACTGTGGCCATCCGATATCAGCTAGGTGGTTAATGTGGCAAAAAAAGTGGTTAATGTGGCCAAAAAACCAGGCTTCAAACTTCGCAGCGGAGGCTAAAATTTCAATCGACTGGTTCTTTCTGCTCCATGGGCAGTTTGATTCGATCTAAAAACCATGCCAATCGCTTTCTTTACCCTTTTTATGCTAGACTGGTGAAGAAAGGAAGAGATTTGAGGCAAACTGGAGCCGGATCGACCAAAAAACGCGAAAAACAGTTGATTTTTGGGCTTCAAACCGTGCTGTTCTTCATGGCTGATACAAATCGCCACATTAACCACATCTCGCTTGAGATATACAGTGGAATGGCATCTATGACCCTTCATTAAATGCAGTAACCTTTAAACGGAGCATTAAATTAAATTGGCCGACGTGTTAAATGCAATCATCAGGTAGTTTTATTTTGTCTCATGGTGTCCGTGAGAGGATCAGATAGATGTGTGACGTTCCGCCCTTATGGGTCGTTCACATGACGAGGCTTTTTATAAGCCCGGACCCAATGCTGAATCAGCACTGAAATTTGCCCTCAGCATGGAGTCAGCATCACAAGGTGCTCTTTGCACAGGCTGATGCCCCAAAATCTGTCGAGCTGATAACTCGCTGACTCCACCGCTTACTCAGCCATGAACCATTTACATGCCCAAACAAAAGAGGACGATCCTCAACAACGACACAATTTCGGAAGCTATACCATGGAGATCTCTTGAGGTATGGATTTGAATGCTGTTCCATCTGATTTCTCTGAGTATGAGGAGGATTATGATGTGGTTCCCTCCACCCAAATCCAAACACCCTCTCAAGAGTCTTTTCCTCAAACAACCCCAAATGCCTCTGATATACTTCCTAATTCTGCACCAGAGAAGAAGAAGCAGTTATGGCCATCGAATGCAACAGACAATTTGCTTGATGAGTTTGCTGGTGTGAAGCTGAACGTGATACGAAATGGAAACCTTGGTTCCAAGCATTATGATTTTATTGCAGAGAGGATCAACAGGTACTTATCAGCATCATATACAGGAAAGCAAGTAAAAAATAGGATGGATCTATGATAAGGAGGTACAAGCAAGAAAAGGATAAAGAAAACAAAACAGGAGGCACTCCTAGTACTTTGTAGTATTTCGATCAGCTTGATCAAGTTTTGGGCTCCTCTGCAAAATGTGTCGGACTTCTTGGGGGATCCACAAATGAAGGATTTAGATCAAGGGACACATCCACATCTAATATCAATGGAAATAGGAAATGTAATGAACCTGATTTGGGTAGTGCTGCTACAATTCAAGATCAAAGTGCTAACAAGAAAAAACGAGTAGACATATTGCAGCAAAATGGATCCATAGAAAATCAGGTTACCGTCATTGAAGATAGTAACGATGATGGCAAAGGTACTCCAATGAGGGAATTGAAAGAGAAGTTGCCCGTTGTTTCCAGCAAGAAGGGTAATTCTAGTTTGAATGGCAAGAAAACAAAGTCAAGGCGACTGGAAGATGGTGTTCGTGGAGCTGCTTCAATTTTAGCTGGAGCTCTGAAGGACATAACTGTCATTCAAAAAGACCTCAAGCTAATGGAGTTGCAGGCAAAAAAGATGCAGCTGAGCGTGAACAATTACAGTTGCAAATTGCCGAGAGGAAAGAGACATTGAAATTGCAACTTGCGGAGATGCAAATGAGACTTCAAATCGACTCAGGCCCGACTACCATCCAATCCAGTTGGCAATATATCAGCTCCATCTGAAAACACATTCAATGATAGCCACTTTTCTATAGAAGAAGACCCATTTCTTCCCTCCGGATCTAGCTCCCGCAGCTATTATCATTAAAAGTAGTAAGCCCATATGCACTCTCTAACTTATATTTGATCTATGCTTCATTTGTTTATTGTTTGTTGAATAAAGACTCTTTCACTTATGCAATTGCAATTTAAACATGTTGTTCTACAAACATTGTACATGCCACTATAATTTTGTAATATTGTTGTTCCATAACAGAAATTAATATGATCGATCAACAAACATTATACACGCCATTATAATTATGTGATATTGTTGTTCCATAACAGAAATTATAATGATTGGTCAACAAACATTATACATGCCACTGTAATTATGCAATATTGCTGTTCTATAACAGAAATTACAATGATTGATTAACAAACATTATATAAGCCACTGTAATTATGTAATATTGCTATTCTATAACAGAAATTACAATGATTGATTGATGATAGAGGATGTACAAAACTGTCATGGTGTTGTTGTCATTCCAATCAACCTACCCGATTACACTTACAGCATAAAGTTTTTTCAAGCAAAATGAGCTTTTACAAGTATAACGGATTTGCACATAGCTTTGTGCAAAGTACATATTTGAAATTTTGCAAGGAAAGCTAAGTTCCATATGAAAGCACTTATTACTTTTTTCTACGAAAGCTAAGTTTTACATCATACTATACATGTTACTTTTTCAAAGAAGAATGAGAGTCTTTGATTCACACGTAAGAACTCCTAAAAGTTGACTTTGCTTCACACCTATCGAACCATCCACTTTCCTTCTATATATCACACGTAACAGATTAATTTTTAATGCTTGGCACTTTGGTTCACACTCAAATCAGCAATAACATAATTCATTTATTCAAAGTCTTTCAAAATACAGTTCATAAGAACAAATTATCTTTATTCAAAACTAACTAATAGTTTCTGCAACACACATGGAAAATAGGAAAACAAAACAAACATGGATTTCTTGTTGGGAATTTATGGCCTCAGTAGGCCTTCGTCTTGCATATACTTGAACAATGTTCTTCGGAGGAGGTTACCTTCATGGCGTCTATGGCTTTGACCTTGCATTATTGATCCTCCACCATAAATGTGCACTTGACCTTCTACGTTCTCATCTTCGCCATGACGCTGCAAGAAATTGTGCAGCACACAACAAGCAACCACCACACGTGGTGCAAATGGCAAGCGAATTGGCATGTCTTCCAAAATCTTCCATCTATCCTTGAGAAGTTCATTTTCAATTAGAACCCTGACTTGTGACATTTTCGTGAGAAAAAGGATTTGTTTAGGAGTATCATTGAGCTTTCTTCTTGTTACAACTAGCATTGAAGATGATTCTGGATACCTTGAGTCACCCAATAAAAAAGGTTTGACTCTCAATCCATGAATCCTCCTAATAGGAAGCGCAAGAATCTGCGTGGTGATGAGCTTGTTATATAAAGGTGAAGTATAAAAATGGCGTATATCGTGTGATCCTCCTGGTGCATCACAATCTTATGTCCCAAAATATTTTGGAAGCATCACACACAGCTTGAAGAAGAATTGAATGAAAATGATGCTGGCACCAGCCCATCGCGGTGGTGGCTAGTGGTAAGGCTTTGGATTGGGGTGATTTCCACCAGGGTTCAAAACCCACTGGCTACCATCGGGTGGGAGATGTGGGTGGGTGCAAGTCCCACCAACCATGCCTTCAATCAAAAAAAGAAAATGATGCCGGCACCAACAATCTGCTGGTGTGAACCGGGCTGCTGGTTTGTAGCGCAAAGGGATATGAGATCCATCTATCACCCCTGCGAAAGACCTGATATGGATTCAAAGTCCTGTATTATTTGTTGCAGTCTGTGACCGTCTGGAACTCTAATGAACTCATTTCTAAGCTCAGTGGCAAGAATTTCCACTATCATCCTCGTGTACTTGTGCACAGTTGATACTCCAAGGCCAAATAACTGTGCCCAAATAAAGCATTTGTTATTATGTGCAAGCCTGAATGCTAGACACGCAAGGGCTTGTGCCTTGTTCACAGGTTCTCTCACACGATTTTCTGGATTTGGCTCAGGTATATGAGGGATCACAAGCTTCAGTAAAGTCTCAAAATTATGGGCAGACATTCTATAAAAACGTCTGAAATTAAAATTACCTGCCAATCCTGATTCTAGCAACAAGGAAGAGCTAACATCACGCCAAAAAGCCTTTTGCCTGGGATATACCCAATACTGTCAGGTTGTTTGGCAGATCATAGAGAAGAGAACACCCAGGCAACAACAGATAATCTGTATGATGCATTGAAATAGTTGCTCGAAATCATCCTCCCCATCATCCCGTTCACCGTAATTGAGCACAGGAGGATGATTTTGAGCCATGGAGAACTCAGTAATTTGAAGAACAAGCTAGAGGAGATAAGGATTTCAGGGAATATCGATTGTTTTTAAGCTAGCTTAATGGCGGTGGGAATTCTGGTGATAAAAACACCTGGCCGCATGGTGAATACATGGCTGAATAAAACAGTCAGCGCTGTGTCCATGACTCCTCAGCTCGGAGTCGGACGCACATATCCATGTGAACCCTACTTTATTCCTATCACGTCTTCTGAGATTTTTGAATCCGATTATATTAGCACATGCCTTAGATTTTTTTTAGATTTGAAAAACATGGCCATAATGTACGCATATAAATATAGGTATTTTCCTATGATTCTATTGCCATTCAGACTACTCTTGTGGGCGCTCGCCTTCCACTTACTCTTCTAATCTCTTAAGGTGTCTATGCACTTTTGAGTTTCTCTTCTGTCACCTAATTTTTCATCTTATTGGATTGTTGGTCCATAATGTTGTTTGATTCTTATTCTTGGGGTATCCATTCTACTTATAAGTTTCCCTTTCACTATCTAAACATATATAAGAAAGTGCCATTTTTTGTTTGAGGGTAATACTTTTTGCCAGGAAAAGATGTGAGCATGCCAGGTGTCCTATAAAAAAAATATAAAACTATAAATGAAACGTGTGTGTGACGTCATGATGCGATCCGAGCTTGAAAGGCAAGTGTGCGGCCAGATTAGGAAGAAACTTGCGTGCCCCTGAAGAAACATGTGTGCCAGTGATAGGTTCAATACTCCGTACGTTTTATACGCAATACATATTATTCGTATGATATGGCACAAATTTTCCATATAATACGTAAAAAATATGGCAAAAAATAATTCCGGCATCGGAAGATTTTGTATGCGAAAAGAACTAAAGCGCATACGCAAAAGTTTCTTCGCGCACGTGGTGCTTTATACTATTTTACGTACGCGAAACATTGAAATCCGCGTACGCTTGTATGATTTTTTTCCTTTTTTTTACGAATTTATGGCCTCAGTAGCCCTTCGTCTTGCATATACTTGAACAGTTCTTCGGAGGAGGTTACCTTCATGGCATCTACGGCCTTGACCTTGCATTATTGCTCCTCCACCATAAATGTGCACTTGACCTTCTGCGTTCTCCTCTTTGCCATGAAGCTGCAAGAAATTGTGCAGCACACAACAAGCAACCACCACATATGGTGCAAACAGTCAGCGCTGACCATGACTCCTCAGCCCAGAGTTGGACGCACATATCCATGTGAACCCTACTCTAATCCTATCACGTCTTCTGAGATTTTTGAATCCGAATATATTAGCACATGCCTTAGATTGTTTTTAGATTTGAAAAACATGGCCATAATGTACGCATATAAATATAGGTGTTTTCCTATGATTCTATCGCCATTCAAACTACTCTTGTGGGCGCTCGCCTTCCGCTTACTCTTCTAATCTCTTAAGGTGTCTATGCACTTCTAAGTTTCTCTTCTGTCACCTAAGTTTTTTTCTTATTGGATTGTTGGTCCATAATGTTCTTTTCTCTTTCATTATCTAAACATATATAAGGCAGTGTCATTTTTTGTTTGAGGGTAATATTTTTTCGCCAAGAAAAGATGTGACCATGCTAGGTGTCCTATAGAAAAATATAAAACTATAAATGAAACGTGAGTGTGACGTCATGATGCGATCCGAACTTCGAAAGGCAAGTGTGCAGCCAGATTAAGAAGAAACTTGCATGCCCCTGAAGAAACATATGTGCCAGGGATAGGTTCAATACTCCGTACTTTTTATACGCAATACGTATTATTCGTATGATACGGCACAAATTTTCCATATAATACGTAAAAAATACGGCAAAGAACAATTCCGGCATCGGAAGATTTTTGCGTATGCGAAAAGAACTAAAGCGCGTACGCGAAAGTTTTTTCGCATACACGGTGCTTTATACTATTTCGCGTACGCGAAAGTTTTTTCGCGTACGCGAAACAGTAAGAACCGCGTACGCAAATTTTTTATTTATTTTTTTTTTCCTTTTTACAAATTTGAAATTTGAATTTCGTGTACGCAAAATCTTTAAACCCGCGTACGCGAAACATTTTTCGCATATGTGAAACAATATAAAGCGCGTACACAAAAAAAAAAAAAAAAAAAAAAAATGTTACAAATTTGAAATTTGAAACCGCGTATGCGAAACCTTCTAAACCGTGTATGCAAAAGCTTTTTCGCGTACGCAATTTAGAAGGTTTCACGTATGCGGAAATTTTTTTCTCGGTCGGCGACTAAAAAATACGTAAAATACGTTTTTTTCAAAAAAATACATATTTTTTTAATTTTATACGTCAGGAATTTAGATTTCGTACGTACAAAACCTATCCCTGCTGTGTGCTCCTAAAGCTTTAGTTGACGACAAGCTACCTAGCCAGGCGATCGGTCTTCAGATCAAATCGAGCTTCCAGTACAGTTTTTGCACTTTGCGTCTAAACGCAATGGTTAGGGCGGTCGGAGCTTCCATGTTTCCCTGTTTTATCTTAGCATGTACTCCCAGCTTGCCGATCTGCCTGATCGCAACCTTTTTTCCAAGCCTGGATTTTTGGTATTTTTCTAGCTCTGTTTCTCGTGTTTGATCCGCCCTGCCACGTCCTATTTTTAGGTCTAGGAGTTCGGTGCCGTCTGAAATTCCCTGTGAGCATTTTATGAAACTCTTGGTGCTGATTCTGGAACCCTTGTGTTTATTCTGATCCATGCACTGATATTTTGGGCGGCTATAGACTCGGCCGCTTGGTTTGGTTCGCTATAACAAGGTGAGAGATTTGACTCGATTCTTCCCTTCCTTCATTCTTTCTGATAGAAGACTTAATATGTCAATAACTTTCAGGTCTTTGCTTAGCTATGGCTATTCCATATATTATTCGTCACAGAAGCAATTATGCCTAGTGTGGGATGCCAGATATAAGAGCAAGTATGTACAGATCTGTGGTTGCATGAATACAGGAGCTTGGTGAGACTCTTGGTTTTCTACACAACAATGTGCAACTCATACATCGGGCAATATCACCAGAGGTATGTTCATTGGAGAGTTGCTTTTATTTCTTTGTTTTGTTCTTCATTATGTCTCCCCAACTATTGGCAGTCTTTCTCACTTCTTCTATAGCATAATAACTGGCTTCATTTGGATATCCGATTAACATTGGACAGGCTGCTACAAGCAATGCATATGGGAAAATTCATTATCATTTATGTCCTTTACTTTGCAGTCAGATATTGTGGTTACCTGTGTATGTGTATTATCTTTGATTATAGTTTGTATTTTTTTTCAGTCATTATGAAACACTAACGATGGAACACCCAGGTTACTCCAATCACTATTCAGACAATCTCTAGAATCCTTAAAACTTTCTGGCCAGGCCATATAGGTATAAATCGATGCTATTTCTTGCCTCTCTATAGAGGATCATTATGTGTTTTAAAGCGGAGTTAGATCATAGGATCTATTCTAGTTCTTAATGACATGCTAAAATTTGAGTTTCAAATATTTGTGCTATGAGTCGAGCTCTCTATTTCAAGATGTTATGATGTTATGTTAAGGTGGTTGCTGCCTGGAAGGCTATATCTTTGTTTGGCTTCTTCTATTTGTGATTTATAGAAGGGTTGTTGCTCATATTTTTCGCTTTTCTTTCTCTGATATTCGCTTCATTTCTAACCGGTGTCATTTAATGAAAGAAAATGTCTCATGCATGCTTAGTAATAAAAAGTTGCGTTTAATCATTCTGCATGTAAAAGATCCTCCTTTTTTCTAATGCGGTATATTTCTCTTTGCAGATATATGCTTCAAGATTAGTCAAGATTGGGTGCAGTTGGCATAGCACATTGCTGAAATTTTGTTGATTTGCTTCATGCAAGCTTTTCTCGAAGGTTCTTTTTCTGGCCCCAATATGTTTCTTGAGTATGTTGGCTAGAACAGTGTTCCATTCTATCTACACTAATTGCTGGAAATATAGTTATTATGTATTATATCTTATGGTCTGGATCTGAAGCAGAGTTGCACAAAATCAAATGTGCAGGTTGTCTCTATATTTTTGCTTTATTGGTTGTTATTTTATATGTTCCGGCGTTGGGAACATCATCACACATTGGCAATGAACATGCTCAAGCTCATCCACATGTGCGTCCCGGATTTGTTTGTCTAAGTGAATTGGCATGATAGGGTTGTAACACTTAAGTACCAAAGCAATGAGGTATTCTTGGAGAAATAGATTAAGCTAGTTTCTGTTTGTTAACGTCCAGATTAAGTAGTGTGGCACATCATTGGATATTGGGGACTTCATCACACATTGGCAATAAACATGCTCAAGCACATCCACATGTCGCGTCCCGGATTTGTTTGTCTAAGTAAATTGGCATGATAGGCCTGTAGCATTTAAGGACCAAAGCAATGAGGTATTCTTGGAGAAATTATAGATTAAGCCGGTTTTTGCTTGTTAACATCCGTGGTCATATTTTGTCTCTCCTTCTGGTTTCGCTGGTATTCCCATCATATAGGGTGGCGCTTTAAAGCATATTTGTTGTTCTACTTTCGGTTTTGAAGTGCAATCGAGATTCCAAACTCACGAAAGTGATATCATAATGTAGAGAGCACATATATGCAGAACTTAAGAAAGGACAGCTTTCTGGAACTGTAGACACATTAGTTACAATGGAAACGAAAAACAGATTAGTTACAATGCAAAAGAAAGATTAGCAGAAGAATACCCCAAAAAATGTATTGAGGAGATGGTTAAGCATTTGCTAGCCAGACACAAAATTAAACAACGATATCCAACAACTTAAATGAGAAAATGCTACTGCTCATGAGCAATGAACAATTTGAAACTATTTTGTTCTGAAACTTTTATATGGGACTAGATTTTACGACATGTTACAACATAAGTCCTGCATCATGGAATGCTTAATTTCACCTCTCTTTTTTTTTCAACCGACCCTAAAGTGTAAGTGGAAAAAAAAAAGATAACCTATATGAGGAGACCATGGAACAAAATCCATGTTCTCAATCCTCTTCTATCCTAAGGGCAGAAAAACACGAGACAAGAACACGTCTAAGTCCCTTGGTTTTCAAATTCATACCCACACAAATCCGACATACATAAGTCAATACAAAGGAATCTTCTTACACAAATTCTTCACTATTAGGTCTTACATTTCAAGAACATCTTTCGCATCATTCCAAAGATATACAAATCTGCCCTTGCAGGAGTATGTCAGGGAAGAAAAATCTATTGCGGCAGGCCCTCATGAATTTTCTTTTGCAGTGGCTACATTTTGCACTATTTCTTCTTTCACACCGAGTATCTTTTACACCCAATATTTTTTCATTGAGTCGAACAAAAGAAATGTTCGCAGTGGCCTTGGCCATTGCGATAAATTTCTTGTACTTCTAAAGTTCCTATTTTTAATACGTAAAAAATTTCTATTGTTGGTTTATAATGGTGTTTTTTTCTTATATTTATGATATTTATTGCATTTTTAAGTTTCTCTTAGACTATCTAGAATTTTTCCTCTTGTTCCATTGTTGGTCTATAGTGTTGTTTGATTCTCATTTCTAGGGTATTTGTTCCATTTCTAAGTTTCCCTTTAACTACCTAAATTTTTTCTTATTTTTACATTGTTGATCTATAGATGTTGTTTTTTCCCCGACTTTATTGAATAGAGTTAGTGTCCCTAATTTCAGATTCAATAATATTCAATCTTCACTAATTTTTTTGCTGACTAGGATCCAGCCATGGATCCATGCCATGCGTCTCCTCTACCGGACTGCCGGACTCTCCAAGACCGGAGCTTCTTTTACTCATCTGGATCTTGGAACAGATCCCCAAGGCTGGATTTTTGTTTGCCATTGCCAATTCTGCATCAAAAAAGCTTGAATTTTTTGTTGCATTGCTGTCGTTATAGAATGCAAACACGTGTTCCTCGGACTAATTATTCAATATAAAATTTTAGAAAATGGCTCAAAAACCTATCGTGAACCCCATAGCCCGTCTCAGCACGGAAATATTAGTATTGTATTTTCCTCAAACAAAAATTCAAACTGACTTATATATGTCATGAATATACTAGCTATACTGCCATGGAATAGGCATCCACTGGAATGTGGCTATGGCAGGATGATCCATCAGTGGTCCCTTTCTGATTCAATAAATATTCAATCTTCACTAATTTTCTTGCTGACTAGGATCCAGCCATGGATCCATGCCATGTGTCTCCTCTGCCAGACTGCCGGACTCTCCAAGACCGTGGGAATGGCATTTTTGGAGCTTCTTCTACTCATCTGGTTCTTGGAACAGATCCCCAAGGCCGGATTTTTGTTTGCTATTGCCAATTCTGCATCAAAAAAGCTTGAATTTTTAATGCAAACACATGTCCCTCGGACTAATTATTCAATATAAAATTTTAGAAAATGGCACAAAAACCTATCATGTCAACCCCACAGCCCGTTTCCTCAAACAAAAATTCAAACTGACTTATATATGTCATGATATGGACCTAGGTGCCCAACCTTGAAAAACATTTTCGCCCAACAGTTTCAGTGCTGTTTCTGGTCAATGTCATTGCAGCAGAAAACAAGTAAGCATCTTCATAACTTGGCACACTTAATAGCAAGGTTGGATTGAAAATCCATATGTGTCCGCATGTATCCGAAAGGAGCAACTATAGTTTCAAATTATCATAAGTCATCAAAACATAGAGCAAATATATGACTAATGTTCTGAAAGCAATATTCAAGGGTTGGTATTTCAGGATCCAGAAATTACTGTACCTCTTTATGCTAACTGCAGCATGCATGGTCAGACCCCCTTGGCATTGCCTCCACCATCACCTAAGAGCAACATGGCATTAACTTCTTAACATTACTATCCACAAGTAGAGGAAATAATTTCAAAGAGAGTGTTAGAATTATTGCAATACCTTCACATCGTGTGATATGATCTTCGCATTCCTTCGAGAAAACGCTAAGTGAACTCCTCTTCTTCCTCTTCTTGTGGCTCTCCACGAAAGGTACTGATCTAGCAATGGTACTCCCATTGAAGTCTTGTACCATGGCTAGACTCGGTGCCATGGTATTGACATTTCTACTTTCACTTAGCCTTGCCAGCTTATTGCTAAGTTCAGCTAGAAGGAACCTAGCTTCATTCCGTACATGGGGGCTCCTAACAATGGTATCCTTGAGACCTGCCATTGTCTCCTCTATGCTCTGTAACACCTTGGGGTTTTCACTTAAACCAGCTCCAATTTTAAAATCCAATTCTTCATCATCGGATGCAACTCCTGTGCATGGCCCCTCTTCCCAAGAAGGCGTGGTGTCATCATATGCCTCGGCAAAGCACCTTAGATTGGACAGCCCGCCAGCTTGAGAACCATGTAGAGTACCACAAAACCTTAGAATGTCACCCTCTTTGTACTTGGACATCATCCAGATGCTTGCATATATTACCTTTCATACCCCATGGACAATCACATGATGACCAATGTTCATGTGCAACATCCACTAAGTAAGGCAAAGCCTTTCGGTTATCATCCCAGTTGTCCATGTTTTGACTCCACACCTCGGCTCTCCCCTCCTTGAAGTTCAGCTAACAGCTTCATCTGGAAGTTCTCGAGCATCTATGATGGCAATCTCAACTATGTGCTCCTGTCTCTTGTTGGTTTTAAAACCCGAATCTTTCATGAACCTATCAAAGGACAAGTGAGTTTGTAATATACCTGTAAGCATGTAAATGAGCCAATCTATTCTCCTTCCTCTCAAGGCATGCTTGGATACCCCTAATCTCCTCTTCATGTGCCCATGGTAGGACTCTATGCCAGCATTAGTCTCTTGGTTAGCGTGTGGATACATCCTTGTGGCAATTATCCAATGTGTGATGCCAAACTCTGTTCATATACCTTACAACCCTCTTCCACATCTTGTACTTTTCCTTGAATTCATCCAACAACTTCTTGGCCTCTTTGGTGCATGCTTCCACATAATCACTAGTCCTTCTTGGGTCAATATCTACTTTAGTGGCATACATAATACGACCGAGGTCCTTAAACATTCCCCCCCTAACCTTCTTGTTCTTCACGTGCTTTAAAAGCAACTTCATCCAATTTCTTCGAACATGCCAAATACACAACTGAATTTTGGTTTCGGGCCAAACATCCTTCAAGGCATTGATTTCAGCTTGTGCATCATTCACAATGAAGCATGCAGGTTCCCAAGTTGGGTCTTCCCTATGTATGCGGTTCTTCATTGCAATCAGCCAAGGATGGATGTCCTCCTCGGTGGCACTAGAGGATAGAACCCAAGCAACAGGGACACCATTTCATGCATGTCATAAACTAGCAAGGTATAAAGGCTGTAGTAGTGGTCATTGGTCTCGAAGGTTGAATCCAAGGCTACAGCATTCCCCCTTCCATGCTCTAACATGATCTTCATTTGGAAGGGTGTGATGATGCCCAATGTGAAAGGGACTCTCTCCTGATACAAGAACATATCCTCTTGATGTAAATCGACCCACATCCTAACACTTGTGGCCACATTCTTATGCAGCATCCACGTGTCAGCAGCCAGCTTGCGGGACAAATTATATAAATCATCCATGGCTTAGAATGCATCTCTGTTCTTGGGGGCATTGGGATCCATCCTCTTTTCTATCTCCCATTGTTCCTCGTGTTGACGGAAGACCTCTTGGTGAGTGTGGTTATGGAGCAACTGTTGGTAGGCCCAAGCCTTCTTACCCTTTGATAGCCATGGAGCTACATTATGCCTTGTTCTTGCGCATTGGGGATCCTCAATTCCATGGCAGACTTTCTCTTGATTATCAATGTGCCTCATCTCATAGTATGTAATTTTACATATCTCATGCCTCAAATACAACTGCTTCACCTGAAAGTGGCACCTGCAACCTCGCCTAATACTCATTCCTCTTCTCTGCCTCCTTGAGTAGGAAGGATTCTTCTTCTTTGCTTCAGCAATTAGAGCTCAGGTTGTTTTATCTTTGACCTCCCGAGAACGTTCATGATAATCTTCAGAGCCATAGCTGCACCAGTAGCTACAATTGACAAATAGTTGTTCAGTTAAAAACCTAAGCAATAAGTCTCAACAATAAAGCTAAGCTACATCTGAGAAATAACGGTTCTCGGTTCACTTCACTTGAAATTCCATGAAGCCATTTAGGCAGTAAAAGCATGAAACTGAATGACAAAACAATTCACTTACTTGGTTATTTTAAGGTGGGCATTTTGATCGACTCTTTTCTTGGTAGATCCCTCTTCTCTACCCCGAGATCCACGCTTCCTGAAGCTGTTGTTGCACCCTGGCAAATTCTGCTCCCCTTCCACGAAATCTTGCACCCTGTTTGTGGGGATATAGCATGCATGCACTGGAATAGTTTGGTGTCCAGGGTAGGTTACTTACACAACAGAATGCTGCTCTATCTCCCATTGCAATTGCAGTCTCAAAATACACCGAGGGGGGGGATCTTGAACCGAGAGATGCAAAAGAGAATGGAAGACAAAAATGACTACAGAGATTTGGCACACTGCTAAAACTAAAAAACTAAACCCAATGTGAAGCTTTGTCTAACCTTACCTGTTCTACCTCGATATCATTATCCTTTGCCTCCATGCCTGGCCCGAACCCAGGCGTTCCAATGGATCGTTTCGAACAGGGCCGGACTGGTTTCTGTGGTAACACCAAAGATCCCCCAATTCCATTTGAATTGGGCCGGAAATACCCCACCAACCTTGGGATGGAAATACCACCACCAAATTCATTAAATGCACCTGTACAAACAAGTACAGGGGACACTGCCACAGTTACAAGTCAAAAAAGGTGTCATGTCCAACTGCCTTCAAAAAACAGTCCGGTGTTTCTGGACAAAAAACAGTGCGGTTCAAGATGACTGGGATGCATGGATCCTCGGGCGTCCTGGGCATCGATGCATCCATGGATCAGCGGAAGGACATGCATTGGCTGTTTCTGGACGTCCAGAAACACTGGATGTAATTTGTCCAGACACCGGATCCCGGACTCCATATACGGACGTCCGCTTTGTACGGCTTAAGGGTAAAAGAAAGCTAGGGTGTCTAAAAAAAATGCCCTTACATTATGTATAATGTAGGGCATGTAGGCACCCGTTTTTGTTATTTTTTTGAATTTTAGTTAGTTGGGATATGTAATGATTAGGAGTAGCCACGTCAGCAATTCAAAATTATGAGTGGCAGTGGCAACCAGAACGGACCTTCATTGCAATTTTTCGGAGGGAGATTGCGAAGTGTTTCCTGTTTAGGAAAAAATTTTGCCGCCGTTCAATTTTACGTGTTTCGAAAGTGATCAACGAAGTAATTCGGATCAGAACTATTCTTCTTCCTCGAAATCCTTGCCAAAAATCCAAGCAATGGGCGCCTTTGCCTCCCTAAGTCACCCGTTAAACAAAAAATTTGAAAATAGCCGATTCTAGCAAGAAAGCCGAAAAAACAAGAGGAAGGTTCAAACTTCGAGGAACCCGGGCCAAAAAGAAGACTTATTTGTGAAGAACCCATTGTTGTGGAAGCAAAGCATGTAAGATGTGTAAATGCGGATGAAATTTTTCCAGATTTACAACGATAATGGACGATGCAAAGGGGGGCCCAAAGACATCTGGGGTTCAAAGAATCTAGCGTGAAGCCGAGTGGGGCGAGAACTTCTACAAACATTATGAAATTGTTTTTGGTAAGCGGGAGGTCACAAATCGCCATGTACCGAGTACTTTGCTCGTGCATTTGCCCTTCAATTGACAGTAAAAAAGTAGATTGGGATACTTTTAAAGTTTTGGCCAAAGATTTGGCAAAGGGAGGAGCAAAAAGAATCTGCTATTACGGAAGAAATTACACCTCTAAATCCACATCCAAGGTTCCTAAATTTCAGCAAGGATTTTACCCTAAGGAAGAGCTTGAATTTGCAGAAACTCTGTTGCAGCAGTGTCATGGAGAGTTAATTAGCAGCACATCCAAGGTTGAAGAACTGAAAATCCAGCAGACAGAATTACGTGACAATATAAATAAGATTTCAGGAAGAAAGGATGCACATGAAGAGGACCTAGCACAGATACAAGAAGACATCAATAGTGTTCTCGACGACGCTAAGCAGAATAAGAGAGACATCAAGACTGTGCAGCAGGAGGTAGACCTTTTGATGAGAGATAGAAACAGGAAGGAAGAAATGCTGAAGAGAATTCAGGAGCCATTGGAGAAAGCCATTCGGGAGAAGGAGTTATGTGAAAAGAGGATTGCAGAACTTGAGGAGGCCCACAAAGTTCAGTTTGAGTGCTGCAGACGGCTTGATGATATGCATAAGTACATGATGCATTCTGCAGCGATTCTCCTTCAGCCCAAAACAAGCTTAGTGATCTCTCCAGCTGAAGAAAAATTCATATCTGTGCATGGATGTGTGTTTTGCGAAGAATGGCTTTGCTAATAATGAACCTATCCTAGTTGCTCCATGCGAGCATTCATTTCATATCTTACGTTTCTCATATTCTATTTCTTCTTTGGACTATCACGCTTAAGAGCATGCAAATGGGACGATAACATTTCAAAGACCTTGGGTGTGTACACCGGAGGTAAGCAAGATTTCATGATTTATGTTCAATTTGTCGCACCGGGATTACCGCAATGTAGAATCCATTTACATGTAGAATCCATTTACATGTAGATTGCTGCACTTAAGGTTTTGCTACAAAGCATGTAGGAGTGTCTTGGTTATTTTATACTTATAGTTCCTTGGCTTGCATGTCATACATATATGTGTTTCTTACATACATGTTGTACACATTCACAAAGTGTAGGGTCCTAAATGTAGAACTTAAATACATAAAATTAGGAGTTGTGTAATCGAGTTTTTGTGTGAGAACATTTAGAGGTATTTTATGTCTTGTGTGATGTGTACATGTGCATACATTGGAGCACATTCATGTACATTACATGTACATTCCATCCGGATAAATAGTCTGTTTACATATGTATGTACTCAAAGTACTTCAATGTAGATCGGTTCTAGTAATATGTACGACTATTGATATGTACGAATGCTTAGAGACTGATTAGTTTGAGACGATATCCGATTGTTATGTGATTTATTTTCGAGCTTCAAAGTGCCAAAAAAAACTACTGAGCGTAAATTACACCACGCATCGTGCGCTTGTTTTCAAATTCGATTTGCATTGTGTCGAGGAAGCAATTTCTTATTCTTGGTTCGGTTTTCCACAGTTTTGGAGGTTCCAAAGAAAATTGAGGTGCAAGATGTAGCCGAGGGAAAGAAAGCAAAGATTGAAGGAAAAAGCAAAATCACTATTCCCCAAGGTGATACTGAGTTGAGGAGGTCGCACTTCAGTCCGCATGGTGACATTCAGTTATGAGCGTGAACTCGAGAGATTGAGGGAGCAGGCTAAGGCCACATCTTCAAAAGTAAAGGCAGCAGCAGAAGATGTGACTCCAAAGAAGAACTCCACGCCTAAAAAGCCACAGAAGAAGATAATTGAAGCAGTAGAAACAGGTAAGAAAGCATTTTATTTTAGTGTACAACGCAGGAGAAATCCATGACATCCTATGTTTACAGGTCCTAATGAAGAGGAATATTCCGAGCATCAAGATGTAGAGCCCTATACTTTTAAGTTTGTGTCAAAACTTGCTTCTGACATAGCAAAGGACGCTGAAATTCCTGACAATGAGAAATCAGAAGAGGTTGCAGACGAGGATTCTGGACCTAATAAGAATCTGAGTGAGGAAACCAAAAAAGTAGGGAAGGAAATGGATACTGACTCCGAGAAAACAGTATCAGCAGAGCAGAAGAATGATCTCTACAGGTAACTTGATCTACATTTCTTACATTTTTTTCTACATCTAGTATCCAAGTTAAAAACTTTAAAATAATATGGATAGTAGTAGACGAATGTAGATGATTTGTGTAAATGTAGTGGTCATTGAACCCAGACTGCAGTTCTGAATACAGGCCATACGATGCCTTGCTAAACCGAATGATGAAGCTCAAGAAGGCAAGGATTTTCCCAGGATCTTTGCCTGAAATGGAGTGTTATTTATTTGAACAAGATGTGCTGGACATGGATGTGGGGAAATTTTCCAACCGGCATGGGTAAAAGCATGTTAGGGTGTACCACTTTTGGAACCTGCAAAAGTACATACACTAGGTACTTCAGAATTGGGTACTTTCTCATTTTTATTTTCATTAAAACTAGTGCAAAAGTCCAAAATAAAAGTCAAGGACGCATTAATATTCAAAGTTAAGATAAAGATAATGCTACTGGAGATCAAAATATATATAAAAGTCCTAGAATGTACCTTTTTTTGAGATATTACACAGGTACCCAGTACCCAGTCCTGGGTACCTTTTTAGGTACTTTTTTAGTCACTAAATAATACTTTTTAAGGGACACCCTAACATGCTTTTACCCGCATGTGGATATGTATGCCAGGTACTGGACATTGAACTTGTTCATTTGTATGTGTAAGTCAAGTTAGTAATTGTATCCTTTTCAACTTGTTATAGGTACCTGCAGCTCTGTGTTCCAGATGATAAGAAGGCCGACGTCTGGTTCTTCCCACCGGACAGCTTCATGGAATTTGCAGCATGGGCCAAGGCAAGCGAAAAAGATAAATCTATGGCAGCCTCCGAGCGTGGAAGAGATATTGTAAAGGTAGCTCTTACAGGGATAAATTGGCTGAAGTGCAGATGGATCATGATTCCAATGCTATGTAGAGTTACTGAACATCACACTTTGGCCATCTTCAACATGGCACTTACTAAGAGTAAGAACACCATCAACATTCAGATCTTCAATTCTGCCGAGGACATTGACGTTGACATGCTTGCACTTAAGAGGTATTTTGTATTTCACATCTCCTTTTATTAATATTGAGTAGATTGGATACCATGTTAGCAGCTTCTTTCATTCATTTGCTACAAAATAGATCTGGTCTTTTGCAGGCTCCATATCCTCACTATGGCACGCGGTTGTGTCGAGTGTCCCACTTTTTTGAAGCATGGACAAAATTCTTCACCAGGTTGTGAAGATTCATAAGTGTCCACAAAGCAGAAGATGGGGATTCATGTGGCCTCTATGTTGCAGCTTATATGCAGAAGTTTGTAGACACAGTCGTGTGTGGTAAAACTACCAATGTGAGTGTCTCACTTCTTTTGTCTTGCAAACAAATGGTTTTTAATACTTATTATGTAAGTATTGTTGTCACATTTGCAGATTACCCGAAACTGGTTCTTGACAAAGTATGCATCTGATCGTCGTGATGTTCTCACCCGAGCACTACTTCAGGAGTTAGACCACATTCAAATCGCACCCGAACCTATTAGACCACCTGGTACTAATAAATGTTGCTAAGAAACAGCCTCTCCCTATTGTCAATGCTAAACACTATTTGATTATAAAATACACATTTTTTCATTGAATTTGAATACAATCTCTTTTTATTCAACTCCACCATACTTTATTGATAAATTGCATGTTCTTTCATATCAGGTGTACAGAAAAGGTTGATAGTGTTTGATATCAATAATGTTTTGGCAAAACAAATACATAGGACTTTGGTATCAGATGATCAGCTAGTTGGAAATTATGACATAATAGGCAAGAAAGTGTTGTTTTTAAGGCCCCACCTAGACGAATTCCTGGAATTTGTATTTGAACACTTTGAAGTAGGAATATGGTCATCAATAGCTCCATGGAACCTATCAAGAGTAGTGGATAAAATCTTGACAATGACGCAGATAAGGGACTTAAGGTTCACCTTTGATGGAAGCCACTGTTTGGAGCTGCCTTTCCGGATTGCAGCAAGTGAAGATAAACCTTTGTATCTGAAGCCAATTGAGTTTATATACGAGAAGTATCCAGACAGGAATAACAGCAACACACTAATAGTAGACGACTCCGAGTACAAGATGCTCTTCAATCCCAACGAAAATTGCATATGCCCACCTTCATGGCAGGAAAGTGATGTTGAAGACACAGGTCTCTTGACACTTCTGAAACCATGGCTAGAGGGTTTGTTGATAGCACCAGACCTGCAACAGTATGTGAAGCAGAATCCTTTACGCAATCCATCCGATGTACTAACAACAGCTGTTTGGAGGCAAATGCTTTCAGAGGGCTACAAGGATACAGATGGCATGTCCAGGCTATGGACAAGCCAAGCAAGAAAGTAACATATTAAAACAAAGAGAGAATAGTATGTAATCGGCTTCACATCTACCGTGACCCAGATTTTGAATGTAAATTAATGTTAATATAAAACATGAACAAATGACTTGTATATATTGGCATCATATCTGATATGACCAGGTTGTATATCTTGTGATATGTAATACAAGAGTTTTTGTCTCCATACATGTTCCACTTTCTGCTTTGTTTCATGAATCAAAAGAAAAGCTATTGATATCCATTATAACGTAACAAGTTCACGTGACTAGTTTAACTTCTTCATGCAACAATTGATGAACATTTTGTACTTTCTCGATATACATTGTGCTTGGAAACGAGAAGATATTGTGTGATACTGAAATTTAAGTATCAAAATGCACTTCAGATTAAAAATAAGTAAATAAGAAAAAAACTTGCGAAAGAATCGACTAGTTTTCTCAACATAACACGTACTAGTTTAACTTCTTCATGCAACAATTGATAAACATTTTGTACTTTCTCGATATACATTGTGCTTGGAAACGAAGATATTGTGTGATACTGAAATTTAAGTATCAAAATGCACATCGATTAAAAAATAAGTAAATAAGAAAAAAAACTTGCGACAATCGACTAGTTTTCTCAACATAACACGTACTAGTTTAACTTTTTCATGCAACAATTGATAAACATTTTGTACTTTATGATATACATTTTGCTTGGTCACGTAAGATATTCTCAGATAATCAAATTGAAGTATCAAAATGCACTTCGATTAAAAAATAAGTAAATAGCAAAAAAACTTACAAAGAATCGACTAGTTTTCTCAACATAACGTAAGATGATGGCAAATATGAAAGTTCCTTTGTACGTAACTTAGTCATGTGCACTCAACAATCTCGGTGTAGGCTTGATATAAGCATGTCATGCACCTCTCGTGTGATCATATATGTCAGACGTGTGCCCCTTCAACTTATGCTTGACCTGGCCGCATCGTGAACTTTGCTCCATTACAGATTCACCGGTACCAATACTATTTTGTCATCCAAAGAACTTGTACTTGTGCTTTGTGCCTTGTAGCAGTTGATAGTAATGACCAGCTATAACCCTGTCACCAGCCAGCATTCTATTTCCATAGTCGTCAATCACATCTTCCTGAAGAATATGCATCTCCTTCACGCATAGGAGGACGAAGTATGGAACATTTTCATGATTCCCTGGGGCAGCAAAAGATGCAAATATGTCTCCAATTTGGAGTACATCGGATAGTTCTTGCTCATCAGCTGCATAAAAACCAACTAGCTCTTCTTGTTCGTCGACCTGGGCCGAACTAGGCTCCAGTTTGTGCAGCTTCCATGCACCACAATGCTCGAGATTCTCACATTCTCCCCATCTGAAATTCAAGCAACCATTGCAAAAACATGACAGGGATCTATACATGACAAGTGTTGGGTCAGCTGGATTAATAGCAGACACACAATGTATAGCTAGAGTACCAGGCAATGTCTCACAATCAACGAGGGTCCCTCACGTAATGTCTTCTGCCATCACCTCCCATATGACTCTGTCCATTTTGCACTTCTTTTGTCTCAGCAAAGTGCAAGCAGAGTTGGCACCCAAAATCGGAACACCATTCTCTTTCCTTTGCTCGTCTGCTAGGAACCTTTTCTCCAAAGCAGCCTGCCCATCATGTTCTCCTTTTCCATGGCCTCGAGCCAAAATAATTCCAATTTGATCCTAATTTTATACCTGTTATAATATTGGGCCACATTCAAATAAAAGGCTCGAGAACACTTAAACCGAAAGCAAAGACCCCATCGGACCACATGACATGGTATTTGATGTGGCCAAAACCTTTTGCATCATCCAAATATGGTGCTTCTTGAGTGCGGCTGAACAAAGAAAGCATCATGCTTCATAACATCTAAACATACAAATGAACAGTTTTTTTCAGCTCGCCATTGACTTTCATCATGGTTATATGCACCGAATAGTTATCCGGTCATTGTTCCAATGCTCGGACCGAACTTCCCCGAATGGTCGCAAAGTGTAGTTCTCTCGCAAAGTCCATTATTGACAAAACAGAATCATCCCTCAAATTTTGCACTCGATTTCCTGAATTGTTTGCTCTGCCAACTTGTCGAAAAGTTGTGAATAGTGAACTTTGTAAGGTCTTTGAAACATCTTGTCAAGCAATGTACACGGAGTCCCGCTTTCAAGAACAAGCTTCAACCTCCTTGAAGTGCCGACTTTGGAAGGTTCGTTCACGTGCTTGTAAACTTGCCATTCAATGTTCTCATTCTCACGACTCTTTCTCCTTAGGACAGATTTGAATATTTTCGATTGCCACGCTCGGCACTCTCCCTTCACACACGGTCAAACTATGCCACTCTTCGCCTTCCTTATCACGCAATCGTAGCTCTCCACATAGCACCAACATTTTGAAATGTTTTAGAAGGAGCTTGGCGGGACGCCATTGTTCTCATCTCTGCTGCACAAACACCACAAGAACATGTACAGTTGGCATGAAATTTGCTCCTCGGGGCGCTAAAAGCTTTCTGTATAGATCGGCTTGTTCATGCTTCACGCAGCGGCGACATGTGTTCCTCTCTTTCAACCTTCTCACACACGTGAGGCTTAAGCAGCTCGAACTTTCTCGATGCTAATCTTCACTTCGGGATGTTCATCTTTGAACATCTCATACAATTCACTCTGCAAGGAAAAAAATGGCATGTATAAGTAAGATATAAATTAGAACTACTTACTAATTCAAAGATGTTGCGACATTGCATTAGTTCTATGGCACTTTCGGATCATGATTTGATATACATTCAACTACTATACCACACCATCATACATACCACCAGTACATGATATGTACAAATGTATAAATAATGTACTCCAAAGAGTTCCGATGTACATAAAAAACTCAATATGTAACCAGGTCACGATAGATATCAGATATTACATGTATGTATTTCATACTTTTCTTATGGAAGGAAGTACATTTAAATACTTTTATGTATCACCCTATCTTTAAAGACTATCCTCGAGATCGAAAAGGCTTAAAATGTACTATAATGTACTTGGGAACTACAAAAAGCAAGACTATAATAACACAAACTGACTTTCAACACATTTTCTCGCCTTTATGCCACATTGGATGTAACCGGAAGTACATCCAAGTACTTTTCCTATTAAACATAGCCCATTCAAGACCTCCAAGTGTAAAAAATATAATTATTGTAGTTGGATGTACTACAATGTATATCGATACATCCCTTACATGGAATGCAAATAGGATTACTAAACTTATCCAGGATGCACATAAGCTAGCTTCTATCAAGCTTGCAAGAAAGAGGATTAAAAGACTTAAAACTGACACAGGGCATGTCCAAAAACCGGATTGGAAGTGTCCTTTTCTTCCCGACATCCCCGTACTTTGGAGAAGTTTTGTGTGGGTTAACCAAAACTCATTTACCAACTGTTTGGTTGATTCCTAAGCATGTCTCGCCTGGGTTGCCTTCCTGCCAAAGTGCCCACATATTAGCACTGATAATGACATCCGCTTTCTTCTAATTGCGGCTTTTGTGAGGTTTCTTGCTTGCACTTGAAGAATTCTCGAGGCTACTCCTTTTTGCCGAGTTTTCCATTCTCACCAACAATCATTGATAACGAGGAATGCTTAGTCGCTAATTTATCATTGCTATTTGCTCTTTTCACTTCCTGCGCACCTTCACGGATATTTTTTTAGCATAGTATCCTTCGAATTGCTTTTTATTGGATTTCCAATGGCGGGTTCAAAAAAAGAAGTGCAGCCTTTCATCCCAACAGTTTTTCATTGCTAAAGCTCTCCTTTGCACAGGGGCGTAAATCTTGAACCCGATCATATATAAATTTACAAATTTCATCAATCTTACGCTTCATTTTCTTTGTCACATTCCCCGATATTGCAATCTTCTTGCGCCATTTTTCGCTCCTTCGTTGTTCATCATGGTTCTTGCGTGGTTTAGGGTTAGCTGGAGGAATTCTGGCAAGAAGGAGGGAAATCCTGGAGCTGGGCGAAGTTTTAGCCAGAAAGTGGGAAATTCTCCTAACGTTCCGAGCGTTTCTTGGAGTGGTTACTGTGGGGAATTGAAATCGCTTCATGATTGCGTTTTAATTGACGTGGCAAGTAGTTCCGAAAAAAAAGATTCCATAATATAGCTATTATGTACATACTGAAAAAACGGTTATGTATTTGAAATGTGATACATCTCTTACTCTACATTTGGCCAAATGTAAGACACCCTAGCTTTCTTTTACCCTTAAAACAAAGTCCAGGGAGGAAATGGTATAAGAAAACTGATCAGTTCTTTAAAGCTATCAGCTTCAAGAGATGTGTTGTGGAATGTATGTGAAACTTGCATTTTCAGATCTCATAATCGTGGTTGTGTATATGGATCATCTTAGTATGCAATAGCAAGAGAACAATTTTCGAAATCAAGCAACGGTTGGCATTGACATTCAAGATGACAGATCTTGGGGATATCAAAACATGTCTTGGTCTACAAATAATCAGAAATCGCGCCAAGAAGGAACTCTTAATCCATCAAGAGAAGGCAATTCAAAAACCGATTTATCGATTTGGGATGCAATATGCTACTTCTAAAGACACTCCTGCAGCTATGAATGAGAAATTGACAAAAAGAATGGGTCCAAGGACTCCACAGGAGCAATCAGTCATGAAGGACATTCCATACCGCAACGCAGTAAGTTGTTTGATGCACATCATGGTCAGTAGCAGGCCAGGCATAGCAGTAGCAGTGGGCATAGTTAGCAGGTTTATGCAAAACCCTGGCAAACCACATTGGTGCGCAGTAAAACGAATAATACGCTATCTAGTAGGCACGCAACGGATGGGACTTCTCTATGCTCCATATTCAAATGCTCCTAGTGTTCAGCTCGTGGGTTTTGTAGATTCTGATTGGGCAGGAGATCCAGATAGTAGAAGATCCATATCCGGGTTCTTGGTAATGCTTCATGGTGGAGCTGTCGCTTGGATCAGCTGCAAACAAACCAGCGTGGCTCTATCCTCCTGTGAAGCTGAGTACATGGCAACAAGTGCAGTGGTTAGGGAGATTGTGTGGCTCCGACAATTCATTAAAGAGCTCACTTATGAGCAAGTAGCACCTACTGTAATCTATAACGATAATCGTAGAAGCATAGCACTCACAGAAAATCCAGTATTACACAAGAGATCTAAACACATAGACACATCACTATACAAGAGAAAAAGTCCAAGATTTCACGATGGAGTACCTGCCTACAGCCGAGATGCCAGCAGATATCCTCACTTAGACTCTGTGTAAAGAACAGTTCTGGCATCATCGATAAACATTGGGACAACTCATCCCTCTAATGGCTACGTTCATAATTGTTGTTTGTCACTTGTGTATTTTATTTGTTATGTTTTTCTGTCCATTCTCATGTAGTCTAATTTATGAGCAGAACGGGGGTGTGTTAGTGGCACTTCTGCTCATCCACTCAACAGCTAGCACACGTGGCTAAGGCTGATTGTACATGACTTATATAAATACAAGAACCTCAGGTGACGGGTAGGTGGTTGTTTGTTTATCCCTCTAACTGTGTTAATAGAAAGTTCTTATTTATTTCCACTCTAAAAGTCTTCTAGTTTTCTGTCCCACTGTACCAGGATACCCGAAATCTGGATCTTCATTCAATTTCAGCTTGCTTGTCCTTTAGATTATGTAACATAATGAGAAATGGAAACATATAATAGAACAAGGATTATGGGCCAAGCTGAATCATTGGGCTGCTTCACCCTGGCTTACAAACCAGGCACTAGTTATTTTTAGGTTGACAAGATTGTTAGACTCCCATAGTGTCGATGAGGTGGCATATTTGAGATTCATCTAGATTTTCCTACTACATGTCTACACATCAGTTTTGGTTTTAAGGTTTTCTTATGTCCATGGCAAAATTGTGGGGGTTCCAACACACTTCATAAATAGGTGGACGCCTCTGAACAGGAGTTCAAGACTGCGCCACCACTTAATTTCTACTTTGGACACTCGATCATGGTTTTGTTCTTTTGTGTTTACATGGTTTAATGATGATCCTTGTTTTAGGCAAGCAAGTTGCTGAAAAGACATGAGTTTTTCTTGTTGAACATAATATAACAGCAATCTCATTGTGATTAGAACTTCCAAAGCTGTATCTGAGCTTTTTTCTTATATATTTGCTTCTTGTAGCAACATGAATCTACTTTTGCATCAAGCAGAAGCAAACGTGCCACTGTATCCAAATCCTTATGGCCATTTGTGAGAGCACTTAACTTCCTTGCAGAGCCAAAGGATAGAACTTATACCAAGAAAACAGAAACTGCACATGGCTGGGACATAGTGTTCTACAATTTTGGTGCTCTTTACTGCGGTGATTCTCATAGGCACAGGCTGGTCTTCCATAAAATCTTCTTTGTAGGAAGATCCTATGGTTTTTTATTACAACCTGATTGTACAAAATATGATGCAATTTTGAGCATGATCCTTGGAATTTTTTTATTACGACATGCTGAAATTAATTGTTCAAAATATAATCCAATTTGAGCATCCATTTGAACTGATTAAAATCAATGCAATAGGCGTTTCTTTAGCAATGGGCAATGTCTAGTGTCTTGAATATCATTATCTTAAGGCACCAGGCATAAATGCAAAACCCATTAGCACATTTGTTAGGCTGCAACTCTTCTGGAGGCTGCAACTCTTGTGATTGAGACTTGAAGAACTTACTTCACAAACGATTTTCCACTTCAGATAGTGTGTGAAGGTAAGACTCGGACTTGAACTTTTTTTACAAGCATTCAATGCTTGTCAGAGTGACAGAGTTGAGTGGTACAAGTGACAGCGTTAATGTTTCAACATCAAATGAGCAATATTAACTACATCTGCTATTGACTTTAGGTCTTCAAAATGATGGAATTATGTAAGCCGAGGTTAGAAATCCGCAGCACCACCTTTCTAAACCTGAAGAGCAAATAGGCAAATGAAAGGTCCTACATTACATACCATGTTAGAAGTAAAAAGTTCCAGGGGAAGCTTCCAAAGTCGGAATTTTTGCATGTGTGCTTTTTGATGATGGAAAGATTTTGATGCAGACATACAGCACGGATAAATCTGCCGCAAAACGCAGCTCATAAGGTCCTTACAAAACCTGCAGACAGAAAGCTCGGCGGAATCGGTCCTTGGAAGAGGAAATACTCATCCTCGGCATTAGGTTTTAATAGGAGGCAAAATGACGTCAGATAAAAATGTGCCACGCCAGCTTACAAGTGGCTTTAAAATAAATTATCATTGTAGGAGAGAACGTTAGGTTGTGGCGCCATATATAGGAGAGCAGTGCACGTTTAAGTCCGATCACTAGAACCATGGCAATGCATACTGTGTACAAGCTCTGCCTTATGCTGGTGCTCTCTCTTGGAGATGCTATCATCGCACACGGGAATTTAACACCCCCCACACAGGATGCATGTTATGCCGAGGGGCAAGCCATCATTGCTGTCTGCAATGCCACTGAAAGTTCTGTGAATAAGAACTGCTGCAAAATGGGTGGCCTGCTAAGTGCAAATTATGGTATTTTCTGCCGTTGCCAGAATTTATATCCCAATGCCACAATACAAGCTGCCGCCACTGCTCTCAATGCTCGTTGTCCCTTCAAGTGTCGCTAGAACACTTTCCTCTCATGCAATAACATGCTTCATGTTTTCTTGCAACTACTGCTATGCTATTATAATAAAAAGAGGACAATAATGCGCCTCCTTATTAGTGTGGCGTGTGTGTAGACCAATTGGTTTTCTTTCAATGTTAAATACTATTCTATTTTATTCCATTTTTATCTATTATATTGAAATAAATTATAAATCAATATAATTGCTTGGGCTTGGCCTTTTGGTCTAGTGGTAACACACTAGTTCTAGAACATGTATGTCTCGAGTTCGAGATTGCCCGAGTCACACCATATATAGACCCAATGTCATATCTGATTCTTCTGTGTGTTCGATACTTTTCTCTCTTCATGCTCTTTCTATTTTATTTAAGTTTCTATTTCTCTTCTCTATCTCTTCTTTATCAAATCTATATCTATATCCTATCTTCTCTCTATTCTCCCTCTATCTCTTTATTCTTTATATAATCTACTCTTGGGTTGGGGCTCGTTGAAAGGCTTGCTACATAGCTTAGCTTAGCAGAGTTTGCATCTTAGAAGCACAAAATTCCAGGGGAAACTACAAAAGCTACTATACTCAAATACAATTCCAAAAGTGCAGAGGCAGTTGCTATTTCTACTAGCATTAAGTTGACAATATTCTGATAACTGGTCAGGTGTCTTAAGAAAATTTTGGCTTCAAGGTTAGCAATATCTTGCGACTTTAAGGGCACACTATAACAAGAAAATGGGAAGGGAATTGTGCGGAGGGTGTGAAAAGAGGTTTTACAGAGCGTTACAGATATACATTCCCAAGCTACAATCATGGTGTTAGCACCTTGAACGATATACATGCAAAATGTCGAAGCGTGGAAGATGCTTGCAAACTCCATGAGAGAACGCCATATCACAATATTGTGTCACGCACTTATAATCAATAGAGCGTCATAGAATGCACTTATAACCAAATATGTTCAGAACGAAGAAAGCAAATTTGCTCTGAATGTAATTGCATATATACAAATCGAAGATTACACCAGATAATAGAACCCTTGTTTCTGCATTTTAGGCATGTTGTAGCAGCAAAGGGAGATGGCAAGTTCTTTCATGAGAAGGTAGAAAGCAGCATTCACATCTATTGCCCCATTTCATTAGAATTTCTTGTCTGCAAGGACATATTTTTGTCTCTCATATCCTAAAAATGAAATTTCACAAGTAACATTAGAGCATTGTGAATTCACTTAAAAGACAAATTGCTTTCTTGGCAAATTGCGGTATTGGATATGTCAGAGGCATGGAGATGGATGTAGGATGGGAAATCTTGAGAAGTTAGACCACACAGCATACTAATAAGCATTTTGATGATTCAAGTCTATGGTGTTCATGAAGTTTTTATTTTTCAAGACGCTACTGCAGAAGATGTAGCAGCTCTATCTAGAATAAGAGAATTAGCGTGGCAGTTAACCTACTACTGCATATAACAATTTTGATATCTACTTAAAGTCATTATTACATTTGTATAGAATGCATTAGCTAACATGCCTTTACTAATGAAACTCTTAAATTGAAACACACTTATTTAAGAAGTGCATTTGAAAGATTCCCGTTAAAAAATTTGAAAAATTTTCAAATGACGACAAAATGGAGGCAATCTAGGTTGATAGACACAAGAGTTCCAGAAAATGCTCGAGCTCTATTTCTTGCAGGCACCGAGTATAGTTCACCTTGCTTCTGGAGGCAATAAAACACTTTTCTTACTGGTATTGTTTTGCTCTGAGTCACAGGAGTTGCAAGTATTTCTTGCTTCTTGCGTCTGTGTCATTGCACAAGAGATCTCTTTCTGCCAAGAAGACCTTAAATAAGGGCTTTGCTCCCATGCGAATCTGGATTTTGCTAAACATAAAGCAAACATCAATTTCTGCTCTTCTCTCTCACACTACCCACTATTTTTCCTCTCCTTCTCAAAACTGAGACTATCCATACTATGATCCGGTATTATTTGCCATGCCATGCCTGATTTGAAGAAAGGTATTGCCATTCAAGAACTTACAGAGATTTATTTCTCTTATGGCAAAGCTTTGATATCCAAAGAAGATGAGACAGCAGGCATTTCGAAGTACGCTACAAATGCCTTAGCTCATGCCATGAAGAAGTGCTCAAGCAGAAACTAGAGTAGCTTAAATTTATCATTTTCAAGTAAAAAAACAGAGCATATCCAAGCCATTCATTGGTCATTCAGAGCAAAAACAGAGCACACTCCTTGCAACAAAAAACAGGCACTTTTGAGTGCAAAAACAGGGAATTTTTATGCAGGGTTTTGTGTGCAGAAACATGAGATTTTTGTGGTGGCTATACAGCAGAATGCAGAGGAAAAACAAGGAAGGAACCGCTCAGGCCTCCCCTTCCCCTTTCTTTGCAAACCAAATGTCATTTTTCTTACAATTTGTAACCAGTTAAACATGAAAAAATTGATGTCTACAGAATGGTGAGCCCAAACTTCCATTTCGAGTTACAGGGAATGCTACACGAGATCACCAGATTAGACCTTAGATAAAAAGCAAGGAAGTTCTTGCCCTGGCTTTGGTGCATTTTGCAAATGCATTCCAAAGTCACACCCAGAGATATTATGGCGGTTCAACACACTCAAATATCAAACTGTATGTAGGCCTACCTTTGTTGTCATGCTTTTTTTTTGTTGTACTTGGGTCTCCATCCCGTCTAGACTGGCTTCTGACATTGATAGAACTAGCCCATGATTCCCTTCCGATTTATCTTGCATTTGATCACAACATATAGTGTCGATTGCATTATGAGTTTCTTACAAGTGTTGTAATTCACATGTGCCTATATTCACATGTGCCTCCATTCTCCATATGTTGAGTCCACCGTATTCTTTGATTTCCTCAAGAAAGGAACCATGGGAACCGCCTCAACCTCGAGGTATCTCACAAAAAAATCCCTTCATTATTTGGAAAACCATGGAACCGCCTCAAAGAGATCCACTTGCACGCTATATAATAAAGTACAACAGAGATGGAAACTGGCAGTATTATGTCATGAACAGTTAAAATATATTTATAGACTATTATAGATGTATCACTATAGGCATGCAAATAACTGTGCTGCCTTGCAATAAAAGTGTTCTTGAGGATTGCAATCCACATCGGATGTAAATGCACAACTAAAAAGCATGCACCATAGTCAACTTCCAAGACATTTCTACCATTGAAAACATAGCTGCTTTATGCTTGCCCAAAATCTAAGGAATTTACAATTTTCAAATCTTTCAAAAGATGTAATCAAAAGATAGATGTGCATCAAAGGACATGTCAATAATATAGTTATTATTTCCATCATTCCCCATATCGGCCCATGCACACTTAAAGTGCTCATAAAAGCCTCGCATGCACACAATTTTATCAAATTCCCTGTCATATGCTTACCAAATCCTGTGTCATAGGACTTGAGAATTTCGATGATACAGGCTGTAAAATGGAGTAGGGAGCTTCCGTGCAATAAATGATCAATAAGCAGAGAAAACATTACCTGTCTTCAATTCCTGTTTCTGTAGAGGCGCCATCCTACTAACAGTCTTTGTGGCCTAGCTCAAGATATTTGTTGTTCCTTAAAGGAAAGAAAGATAAGATAAGATAAGAGTTTTTAACGTCCACGAGAACCCAATCGGGTTATGGAACCCAATCGGGTTTAGAATATGAAAAGGCAAGACACAAAGCTTGATTTGGCTTACGTCTAATATGTCTTGTGGCACATTATAGTAGGATTTAATAAGAAATTATAAGCCACGCCATGTATCCCAACCTCTTAAAGCTTCATTTCGTGACTTGAGTGTTTGATCTGTTTTCCTTGAGGCGGCACCTTGCCCTTTTGTGAATCTTCAATTTGTGGTGCACATGTAGCCTTCTTAAATTTTCTTCTAAATTGCCATCTACTATCGTCTTTGTATCAAATGACCTATGCAATCTTTTTACCTATTCCTATACTTATTTTGCCAATTTAAGAGCTGAACCTTTTCGATTCATATCCGCTGATAGTAGAACTATCGCCATCGCCATCATTTCGCCGAACTTCTTTAGGTGGTTACAAACCACTTCACATGCAAATCTAATTCAAAATTTTATCAAATGCTAGGCATTAGTAGTGATTCCCTAGTGAACATGGTTGGAGCAAAAAAAAAATGTTCATGGCTTAGACTCCATTTGTCATATTAATAGAAATATTGGTCTTAGCATTCCTAGAGTAGATGTTGATTTCGGTGTGCAAAAATTATGATTTGTTATAGAACTAGTTTCATCTTTTGTTAGTGATGCCTTTTCCCTTGATTTATTATGTTGGAAAATCTTCTGATTACTAACATATACACATATATTTGCAGGGCCTATGTATAGAAAATGGTTTAGTTTTGCATCATACAAGTTATGGTTATCCTTCAACGCCAAGATTGTAGGGTCCATAACCATTAACCATTATATGGAAGGCATTCGATTTGTGCTGATTGTCAACAGCGGATATGATGATACATGATGACATGTCTCATGTGGTGGTTCTGTAGCGAAAACAGAACATGGCATCAAGTTGTACTACCACAAATGTTGCAACTGTAAATATGGCATCAAGGCTTGAGTTTCCAATGGCAATAATTTAGCCTTCATATGATTTTCCCTTCTACTTGTGGCTTCTAATTTGATTCATTTGGGGGACACCACATATGCTTTGTTAGCTGTAAGATACAACAAAGTTGGATTATTTATTTAGAAAGAAAGACGGAAAGCCTTTTTAAGAAGGAATTGGATTATATGAAATAAATCATTGGGACTCGAGGTTTACTTTCATGTGATGTCTCTCTTCATACCTAGTGGCATAATAAATAAAGAGACACGAAATGCTTAAAGAAGTGTTTAATAGGTCTGCTTAATAGGTCATACTACAGTAGGTATAATAAACATACTACCTTAGATGATCCGAGCTCCCTTTATTGTGTTAAGTGCAACTAGAACCAAATTTTCCCTAGAGCTATTACTGATAGAGTCTCATTAGAATTGTTTTCGTTATTTTTGCACTTTCGTTATTTTTGCTAGATCCACATGCACGCTCTTAGGTTGGATAATTCATATACTCGTGCAATGCCTTCGCATATTATAGAAACATCAAGTATTACATTTTAAGAACTTTTGCACCATTCCAAAGTCACACAAATTTCCCCTGCATGAGTGAGAAGAAGAGAAATGTTCGCGGCAGCCAAGGCTGCCGCGATAAATTTCTTGTAATGTATAGAGAGTTCTGTGATAAATGATCCTTGATAAGTCATCATGTCACCAACTTGATTAAAATTCCAACTGATCAGGTGCTCCTCTCCCTTGGAGAAACTCAATGGAGAGCTAGCTACACGTATGAATGATATGGTCATGTAGGTCATGATGTGTGAAGGGTCAATGCTCCTCTCTATCTGCATATAGATCAACAGTTGAACAAATTTATCACTATTATATTGCTTCTATATCTACTGTGTTTGTGCCCATCTTCAGAGTTTCACAAAGGTTGATCTTGCTGGACTTGTAGTATCTGCATAGTTTGGCATAATTTGGCTTTACAAAATTTAGTTTCATATATCCACCAAATGAGCTTTGATAAAACGGTTCACATCTCATCTTGGCACTGAACAATTTTCTAGTGATCATTTCTTTGAAGGACAAGATGGCATTTGGCATCTATGTGAGATATGAAGGAAAACAAATATTTCAGCAAGGTCCCTTATAACAATTGAGGCGACCATTTCCACTTTGATGAACACTTAAAACCTTAGAATAACAACCTTGTACCATCAGTTGAGGAGCCATAAAAGTAGTTCGCTACATCAACAAGCTTGTTTGCATTTTTTGTGGACCTTTTAGCATGTTGAAGACCCTGCCAAATTAAAATCAATGTCAAATTAGCATTTTAACATTTTAATTCTAAACTTACAAGATCTAACAAGCAAAACCTCTTAGTAGAGTGGTTCTGAAGACCCAATAGAACAGAGATGCAACCTTTCATTCTATACAGCTGCCCCCTATAAGTCAACCTGGAATGGTGTGTTGGAAGAGATAAAATAAACGTCATGCCACGACAAGATTTCCCTATTCATACTCAAACCTTTCCTTACAGCAAATGCCTAGCCACCTTGGTTGCCGCTTCTGTATAATTTTAAAGGTATCAGGGAAAAAAATAGCGGCTAATATTAGCCAAATGGCATTTTTTTGGACATTTTTGGAAAAAGTACGGCTAAACTATAAAGGAGGAAATTTTTGGAAAAAAGAAAAAAATCGCCAAATATTTTCAAAGTTGGCCTCCCTTATACCAAGGTTCAGCCAAACATAAGAAAGAAGGAGAGGAAAAATTCTTCCACTTTAGCCAAACGTTCGAAAGTTTTTCTATGCATTTAGGGATAGATTAGCCATACTTTTTAATAGCTAACTAGAAACGTGTGCCCGGCGATGCCGGGCATTAATCGTTGACGTATGGAATAGGTAGACATTATAGAGTTTGCAGGGGGATAAAGAGTTATAAATGTAATCACATCCAAAGATGTAATGTAGTGGAAGAGATTGGGTATGGAATATGTAGTTGAATTAAAGTGGCATGGTTTGCTTAGAAGTAGGAGTATTAGTTGGTATTAAGATGGTTTAGGATTTGTAGAAGAGAACAGATCCAATTCGTAGTCAACACAATTACAATTGGAGTATACTATAACAAAAATTAAAAGTGTGGTTAAATAAACGTGTGGAAATGTTACCATTATTTGCACACGTATCTATATGAGCAATGATGCAAATGAGGGTGGGCATAAGATTAGACTATCAACTTGGGTTAATGTCCTTGCAAATTTTAATAGCGAAATCGTGTTGACCAAAGATATAAATATGGATATTGGTAAAACAATGGAACGTTAGGATAGCAATGAATGTCTTTCATATGGCATGTTACATACTACAGTAGTTACACTTGGGGATGATAATAAAGTAGTAATAATCTCAAAAAATAATAGTTCCCTGAGGCATTTTATTCAACTCTGTCAAGTGATAAATACAAACACATTTTGCAAATATATGAGAGGAACTAATGAACGTGGAATTTCCCCACACCAAAAAGTGAATCAAGGTGGAGGTGCCTTTCAAAAAGTGAATCAAGGTTGAGGTGTCCATTAATATTGGACAAACATTTGGATCTTAAAGTTCCATCAAAAGTAACCACGGCAAAAGAATCGTAAGAATATCCAAGTATTAAATCATCAAAGCCAACGATCATCCAACTTTCTTCATCATGCTGTGACCACAAAGGTACAATGATCCTAAATTATATAAAATCAAGTTGATCGAGGCCAAAGACAATGTCACAAAATCATAGCTCGGCGGTTGTTGTATATACTGATTGTGGGTAGACATAGTTGGACAGAAGATCTTGGATGACAGTGATCTTGAAATGAACATCGTGCCATCTCCATTCCAAAGAGACGTAAGCTATAATAGATAGGTTTTTTTGCTATCGCTTAAAGCAAAACTTAAGTGCCTATAAGGGTGATGTATGAGCCAATTATGGGATCCGCTCATGGATTCAATCCAAATCCACCATTACAAATGCAATGAAACTTACCTATCCGCAACAACATGAAGTATGAACAAACTCCATCATTCTCCAATCAAGACCGGTTGCTGTTTCTTAAATTTAGAACTCTGTACTAAAACAAATATGATGATGTTTGCCCTATGAAACATAGCATCTGTGAAAATCCTCAAGTAATGGTAAAAGGCTAGTTCATTACCTCTATTGAGCTATGCAAAATGTATCAAACAGAACTTGGAAAATGCTATTAAAATATTCATAATGGTGCAAATGTAATTGAAAATGGCTATCTATTATAGTAGCTATCTATGTTCCTTGCCTAACTTCTTTTGTCGTAGAGTCTGCACAAAAAAACACAAAGATAAATAGATGCAAGATATAAAGCTAAAGCAAAGAATCGATTCCACTTTCTAATAAGCAATGCCAAAGCTGCAAAGTAGAATCTTCAATCAGAGAACTAAATTAAATCTATTCTTTTGCTATGCACGTAAGATGAATCTGTTCCTTATATTTTTGACATCTTTGATGCATTTTACAGACCCAAGGCAGACTCACTGTATTGACGGATACTCAGTGCAAATATCGTAGTTGAAGTTGCAAGTTGTAGTGGAATATCCATGCAAGAGAAGATGTCCACCTCCTAGATATCATTCTAATTTACTGTGTTTGACCCTGTAAATGCCAAGTTAGTGAATCTATGCACGTGAAATCCAATCCTAACATGCAGTTATACTTGTTTGAGACAAATAAATATTTAATCAGCTAGCATTTGTCTTTTCCAAAGCAAGAGAGATCAAATTGTCATCTCTCTAAAAAGTGGGATAAACACCACAACTAATAATAGTCCTAATAAGTAGATCGCTAAATTAAATAATACAATACTTGAAAAGGAAAACCACCACGCATATTTTGACAAATGGCGATGTGTATGTCGTGATGCATTTGAGTCTTGAATAGTTGCATTTAAAATAATTCAAGTGCCACCGGACAAAAGATCCAAGTGCATATTCTTCATGCTCAAAGAAGACCTCGCTAAATAAGAATGACTAATTAAGCAATTATGTCCCCTTGCAAAAGATATTGAAACATAAAACAGATTTCTAAAAAATATTGAGATAAAGTTATACTCAAACCCAAAGAACCCAAGATGGTGTTCACGAAGATGGTGTTCCATAGTTAAGGCCTTTGCATGAGTTGTATTAGCTTTTTGAGAGCAAGTTATGATGGAGTAGCATGGAGATAATAGTAGTACATGCAACCTTATCGCACAACATATTGAATCACCTAAACCCTAAACAGAATGCTCTGCATAAAAACATAAAATGGAGACAAAATTGGGTTGATTTACCTGTCATTTGCAAACATCTGATCATGGTCACAATGGGCTTTAACATATGCTGCAAGCAAAAAATGAAAGAGTTTGAGAGATAATATCCAGCAGAATTATGGGACAATGAAAGAACTAAACAAATATATAAAGCATTCGAACAGTAAAAGCAAGATAGCATTAATAAAAGATTTGAAAGGGCTTCTTTAAGATAGCCGTGTTGAGTAATCCTGCAAGCAAAGCATTCCATAAGACCACATTCGTTCGTTACGCATATGTTGGAAAAGCTCAAGAGAATTTTTGTATTGTCCTGGCAAGAATAAGCTGCAATCAAAATGTTACATTAGAAGCTAAGCAGTTGGCAACTTGGAAGGATATATCCAAACACAATATACACATACATAGAACAATGCTGCTCATGCTCTTTAAATAATCTATTTCAGAGAGGTGAAAAGCACATAAGGCTTGAGCAACAACAAAGACAAATGTATGCTTTTTGGTATGTACAATGTTTATTAAGCACGGGAATAGACCAGCCTATTTGAGACAGAAATAGGACATTATTGCTATGCAAAATAAATAAGAATTTGTCTCCTGTAAAACCATAGATATGGTATATGATGCAAGAGTGCAAATTCTTTCCATTTCTTATGGCAAAACAAAGATCAAAGTAAAAGAACGAATGTCTTACACATTCTAAATAGTAGTTAAAGAAACTATGGTTTTATAACCTGCTAATAGAACGTAAAGGCATTAAAGGCGTGAACACTATGAAGAGCAATATAGAATAGATATTGCCACATACCTCAAGGTAGTTTACGACATCAAAGCATAAATTTCTTCTGTATGTGGATCTGCAAGAAAAGGATATATGTGAGGTGTGGTTCCCAAATGCAAATATTCACATCTTTTTCAAGCCTCAAAAGAAAAAAAAAAATAAAAGAATTAAATTGCAAACCTCGCTTTGTAGCAAAGCACCTATGCTCATTAGAATTAAATATCCCATTCTTCATCGAGTGAAAGCTTCTATTTTTGTTGCACAGTAAGAGTAAAAAAATAAAGCTCCTGCATGTACTAAAGAGAACCGCTTGCAGAATGCACTAAAAGAGAAAAGAAAACGAAAAAGAAAGTAGATACCTCACTTTACCTTTGAAGCCCGACCTTCTTCAAGCTTTCAAAGCCGCAATTCAAATTCCTGTACAAAAAGCTTATCTTCTAAGAGACAAATCTGCACATCCCCTTGCTCTCTACGAATCGGAAAGGAAGCTTGAAGGCACTTCTAGATGCAAAGTAAAAAAAAGCAAGGGAAAACTAAAGCTAAGATATTCGAAACAAAATGAAACAACAAATTTGCACATATGGAACAACAGGGCAAAGGAACAACCTAGAGCTTTGATCTGTGAGAATTTTGAGAGTCAAGATCTATATGCAAATGAAAAGCAACTTTCCATGCCTTTTGCACTTCGTTAAATAGCTATGAAAATCTTAGATCATGAGCATCCTTCAAGGATATTTTACAGTTCAGCTATTTTCAGCTCAAAGGCTATCTTCTCCTTCTTATACAACTCATTTAGCTCACCTCCGAAAACTGAGATACAAATGTAGTTAAACGAAATAAAGGTTGCTCAAACAAAACGCAAAAGTGAAGAATGTAAACGTTTAGATCTGCACATACTAGGCTTACTTCAGAGCATTGTCCTTTGGCAAGACATCCTAACCTGCAGTACACCCAGAACCTTAGCATAAGAAATAAAGCATTCTTGTAGATGGATGTTCAATAGACATGATGCAATTTGTATGCTTGATGCTTGCTAAGTAAGTATACTTTTGTCTTCTCAAGACCCAATCATGTGAGCAAGAGGACTAATAGACCAGAAGAAAACACTACCAGATCAAAAGGCATTGGCCTGCAAGACGCCTGTTTGCTACCTGAATATGAAAGAAGAACATATTACCTCAGTTTCACCAATATTTTCACCAGTGCAAGTAGAACAGAGCTCCAACTATGAAACACCAATCCAATGCTGCAGAGCAGACATAAAAACCAAAGCTAAGCTTGTTTGTGAACATATATGAGCTCTGCATTTATCTGCATCATGCTTCTAGAATGCAATAGACACAACCTGCAGAAAAGGACCCATATGTTTATTGCATTCTTTATAAAACATCTTTCTTTAAGTACGAAATTGCAAGAGCCAAATCTGAACCTGCAACAAAATGATTCACAAATTAGATAGATGTAAGATACTTTTTCCAGCAACACAAATTAGAGAATAGCAACTTCTGATATGAAGATCTGCTAAAGGTTGTGCTCTAGTGCAAGCAAATAAACATATAGAGAAAGAACAATAGAGCAGTGTAAAAATGAAAGAGGAGATATAGAGCAGTGGTGAAAACGAAATCCTTTTAGAACTCAAAATATGACAATCAACTGCTTACCTTCTCTAAAAAATAGACCTTCCAGAAATGGTATTCCTGGTATTCGTTGGCTATGGAGGAGCCGTTTGCATATTAATAAAAGGGCATGGTCACGACGTCTATCCCTTGCCAATACGTGCCTGTAAACGGAGTTGTTCTGTAGTGATGCAACAAAGCAGGTTTGCCACGCACAGAGAAGCAGAATTTTGAAATACAAAATGGGAAACGTAGGAATAATAGAGTGGGAAATGGCGAGGTAGGAGCCGCAAGGGGGGAATGGAACGCCGCATGCGGCGTAACATGCGGCATCCCGGGCTCGGAAACCAAAGCCCTCCCATTTTAAATAAGAAGATGTAAAATATAAGATTATTCATGAGATTATGGAATAGAGGTTGCTAATACTATATTAGATGGACAGTTTTTTGTTCTCCAACTAGTAGATTTCTATTATCAATATGTTTTTACAATAAAAAGTTTGGCATAACATAAAATGTTTGGCTAAAGTTTATATAAAGGTGCAAAAAAATAGCCAAACATTCAAAACTAGTAAAGGAAAATTAGGGTCAAAGCATGGAGCTGGGGGGCATTTTTGCGCCAGCCAAGCACCCCGTAAGCACCTAATGTGGGAAATTTTACTTATTTTGATCTTTTTTTCTATAACTCCGATGAAGCTGAAATTTTGTATTCCAAGGCGTAATATGAATGCGTTTCAGGGAAAAATATCAAAAAAATAAAAGAAAAATATTTTTTAAAAATACAAAGAAAATAGCTCCGGAAAGCACCCCCTAAGCACCATGTGTCGCTGACACAAAAAGTGTCCCCCACCTCCATGCTTTGACCCATTATTCAACTTTAGCCAAACATTCGAAAGTTTTCCTATGTATTTTGGGTTAAATTAGCCAAAGTTGTTCTAGCTAATCTAAAATATGACACTAGTAATTTTTTTCCTGAAAGGTATGTCAGTCATGACTAAGTGTTATATAACTCTATTTGGATTAACACATGTACAACATGCATTTGTGCTTCCATATACATGGACCTAATGCATGAACTTAGATTCATACAAAATTGTACTATGGAGGATGTAAAACAATCTAATGTGATATTTCATTCACAGATAAATACTGTTATATAAAGAGAATAAGCAACACAGTCAAGTGCTGATCATTGCATAGTCCTCCAGGATCTTGTCCACGGTCTCCAAATACAAAGAATTTGTTCAGTGTGATATTACCTCTCATAAGCCTTTTTGTAGCAAGGATTTGCATAATCCATAAATCACCTTCAATACATCTATAACAACTGATAAATTTTCTAATTAGTACTCTCCAACAACCTCAAGTATTGAAGATTTGAGCATTTACTATTTCAACGCATGAGGGGCAATTTGAGGCCATAACTTTGCCCCAAAAGGATCTGAAGGAAACAAAAAGGCCAAAAATGCTAGTACATGTTGTTGTGAAAAAAAAGAAAAAAGAAAAAAAAGGAAGGTTGAGGTTTCATGCACTTAGTTGATGGAAACCAAGGTTTTAAAATATAAAAGGTGATCTGCGGCCCTCATTCTACTCAGAAATTATATGTTTTAAACTTGTGGGATCAGGGGACACAGATTGTTGAGATTCTTCATCAGGGCGAAAATGTGGGATCAGGGCGAAAATGTTTTTAAAAGGTTGGGCACCTAGGTTTAGATGGCCCGTTCGTAAGGGCAAAAAGTCTGGGAAAAAGGCTCAAAAGGGCCCTTCGGGATCTCTTATACAAAGGTGACGAATTGTGAAGCGTATTAATAAAAGGACGCGCTCCATTGTCTGGAAAAAAACTGTAAGTAGGGTTTGTGTATTTGTTTACGTGAAATCGAACAGCCAGAATTGCCGGAATGGAGAAAGAGGCGATGGAGATGAAGAATCTGAACAAGCTGTATGGAGCAGTGTATCCAAAGCTGCTCAAGAGTTATGATTTAGTGAAGGTGATAGGGGGAGGTGGGCAAGCGACAGTGTATCTGAGCCAAAACAGGAGCAGCAGAAAGGAATTTGCTTGCAAAAGCGTGTCGATCGGAAGAGGAGGAGATGCAGAGGCGAAACAGGAGGAGGAGATTATGCGGAAGCTGGCGATCTGCCAAGGAGTGGTTCGTCTGGAGGAAGTGATCAGCGAAGAAGACGGCTCCTACATGCATTTCATAATGGAGCTGTGCGACTGCAGCTTGGATTCTCGAATCAAATCCGAAGGCAGGCTGTCCAGCAACGAAGCAGCCCTGCTGCTCCGAAACCTGGCCTTGGTCATCAAGTATATGCACTCCAATGGCGTTGTCCATAGGGACCTCAAGCCTGCCAATATCCGCCTCCCGTCCCGCGCCCAACCTTACAACGTTAAGGTTGCAGACTTTGGTATCTCAGCCTTCTTCTCCCATCCTACCTTACCTTGCCTTACCGCGGTCGTTGGAACCCCCACCTACCTTGCTCCCGAGGTTGTCCACAAACGTTACTCCACTGAGGTTGACGTATGGGGCTTGGGCTTGATCCTCTATGAATGCCTTACTGGCTTGCCTTCCTTTCCCCACCTCAACATGTTCTCTATCTATCAAAAACATCGTCGCCGCGAAGACCTCGCAGCCTCCGAGCTCGTCTGGCCTGCTGGTGTTGTGTCCCATGAAGCAAAGAGCCTTGTCTTGGCTATGTTGCAGCCCAACCCAAAGGAGAGAATCAGTTTGCAGCAGATTCTTTCCCATCCCTGGGTTATCAAACATTGCTCCCCCATTGCAGTCGCATGTGAGAAGGGGCGCGCTATTTTGATGCCTATGTCTATGCTTCCTCCCACCAAATGCATCAAACGAAATGGAGAATGGCAAGAAGTGAAGCCATGTGCAATAGCATTTTAGTTGAAGAATGAACACAAGTGATGCATGTTGTGCATACTATTATGGCTACCACGAAACACTAATGTTGCTCAAATGGAATAAGCACTCATGTTGCTCAAATGGAAGGCGAGATGTGAAGACACCTGCAACTTCTTCTTATTTGATTGGTTATCTCTACCTACAAAGGTTAATTTAACACCTTTCAAAGTATGAACGCATTAAATCTATACTATTGTATTTTTTGGAGTTGTGAGCTTTTTTCTTTTGTGTCTACCATTCTTTAGTATGCCCAAGCATGTTCTTTATCATGCCCAAGCATGAAGGAAGAGCTTTGGGTTAATGGGAAATTTTATCATATGGTCATTAGAATTCTTGTTCAAAACATGCTCCAGTAGCTAGAATTGTCATATGGCACATGATGGTTCCATTAGAGTTCTTATTTAAAACATGTGTCATTGGCTTTCAAAAGGTATTTGAAGCAATGTGCCTAAATGACATTCAAATTACGTGGTGTAAATCACTAGATGCATAGCCCCTAGAGCTAGACACAAATACCAATAGTTATCTTTAAATTTGATGCATTTCCATAATATGTTTAAGGGTAAATTGTAAAAATGTCCCTATATTTTTCTATAATTGTGAAAATACCCTTGTATTTTATATATTTATCAAAATGCCCTTAATTCTTGTACTTTTATGCCGTACACATGTTTTGCCCCTGTTCTTTACAGGTTTTGGGGAAAAATCCATGATTCAGCCCAAATAGAGGCAAATTTGATGGGGCTTTTTATGTGATCACGCTTGGAGAGAAGATCCGACCTTGAGGACGAAGAATTGGATGCAAAAAGATCGTCTTCTAGAAAGAAATCACTTTGTAATATATGATGGATTCAGCTTGAAGGAAAAATCTGTTGCAGGGAGACGGAATAGAACTGGAATCAGCTCTGTTGATGTCCTTAGCATAGAAATGGTCTGTGTAAGTAGTGTGGCCTGCGCAGAAAGCGGCAACTGCAGACTGCTAAAGCAAAGCGGTAGTGCGTTGATTTGAGAAAGGGTCTTTGACTTCGAATTGCAGCTGATTGCAGGTGATTGATCCGGCAGACCAGATTGAAGGTGGACCACCATTCCAGCATACCATGTACCTAATATTCCTGTAGTACTTTAGGTCTTACCAGGCAATCATCAAATGAACAGCTCCGAAATCCTATCTCATTTCATAGATGGTTATTTTATAGCCTGAGGCCGTGTATCCTTGCCGAAACCACAAGGCCTTTTCCTCTAGGCATTCTATCCAGTAGAATTATCCAAGCGGCCTTCCCTAAATCTGAAATAGATTTCGCAGAGCCAAATAAAGCATACGTTTACCTGTATCTTTAGCCTCCAAATTGGCAGTTCTTCATTCCGCTGGCTCCCTATAGCTGAAAATTCCTTGTACCAGCATTATCCGATCTCATCAATCATTCATAGAGCAGCTCGAATCACCTTGCTTTGTTCTAGAAACAGAATGCCCTAGAAGTCTACATGCAGCCGTTCGTTTGCTCTTTCTGACTCGTTTGGATCCGGCAGACCAGAGGAAGAGTCTGCATATAATCGAGAAGAACAGAGAAGAGAAGATAAAAGGGAGAAGAGAAGATAGGAACTGTCGTGAAAAGCACAAAAGGGGTATTCTGACAATTACGCTAAATATGGGGGCATTTTTACAATTAGAGGAAAATACAGGGGCAATTTTATAATTTTCCCTATGTTTAATCATTTCCATAATATGGCATCAACATGGCAGCAGCATAAATAATCCAACACCTCCAATGGAGAGTTCCTTGCTGCTATTTCCAATTTTCTTTTGTTCTATAAATGATAAGTGCCTTTCTAGTGTAATATAAATACACATCAAAAAATTGGATTGGTCATTTGAGAAGGTTGAAAATGCTATTCTGCCAACAGAACAATCTGATGCCCTTCTAGATTCTTTAGAGTACTCGAGTTGCATCTTGCTATAGAGTTGCTATAGAGTTATGGTGAAAGAGGAATCAAATGCAATTTGCATCTATAAGCTTTGTAATCTACAGATTCCTATTGGACATAGACATGCATTTCTTTTGCAGCCTATAGAGAAAGGAATAAAAATTAATATCTAATGCACCACGCCAAATTCTAGCCAATCACATTAAGTGTGGGCAATAGTAACTCAACAGCCTAAAAACTAATAGCCTGTGTAGTACGGTATCCTGCAGTAAACATAAAGTCACTCTAGTTCATGCCTCTTTTGATGAACACAAAATGTTATAGAATCTTACCTATAGCAGGCATAGGATGCAGCAGCAGACATGATGCTCCACAATGTACATTTGTAATTTCTTATAAATCAATCCACTAAAAGAAATCGTCTACTGATACTGTGTATTGTCTAAAATCTAAGCTACGCATTTAGGTAGCATCAAATGCAAGCTATGATAGAATGATGAATCCATTTTTTTTATATCTTTATACATTTATTGCAGCATGCACAAAATGTATTCTCCGTGCCTTCTCTTGCAGCTGGAACCTTATAAAGTTAGAGTTCTCTCAGCATATCACAACTTGATCAATAGAATTGCATAATGCATTTTTATGGCTCAACATTTTTTTTTTGGCGTAGTTAGCAGGAGCTCCAACTCGACATGCATGACGACCTTTTCTGCGAGTAAGTGTTGGCATAAGCAAATCCAAAGTAGAAATTATCTGAATGTAGCATATGTTCTGGCAATGTATTTGCTGGAAAATGTTGAAAATGCTAGGATGCATTTTCTGTGGTGTAAAGGTATATATGGATGGCAAATATTCCCAGCCTCAACTTCATCCTTCTCTTGTCTAGCTCCAAAGGTTTCTGAGCCATATATTCTGTGCTTTGCAATTGGAGATAAAGGTGTTTCCTCTCCGTGGACGATAAAATCATATTCTATTCTACTCTATTCTTATCGAATTGTTTCCAATGAAAGGAAAATGTAGAATTTGGAACAAATATTTGACTGTTAGGCAATACCATTGTATTTGCTATTTGGAACACCTGCGAGCTAGGACTTGGGCCATACAATCTACTATACAATACACATTCTGCACCTTGATGTAAGTGAATATAACAATGCTAAGAGTGATAGTGCAACCTAGAAAGGATTAATTAAGCAGACTGTGTAATCAAGCTTAGCCTTCACAAAAAGAGATACATATCTGTAAGAATGGTTGCAAGTGGATGTTTGGGAGCCATCTGAAATGGAGCATGCACTCTAGATGTCTTGGTTCAAGATGCTCCTAGAAAATTGTTTTGCCACTGGTCTTCAACCGCGCATTCTTGAAGGCCTAACTTTGTCAAATTTCTGCAACGAATCAAATCAACTATGTATAAGATAACCTTCTGCTTTGATTTTTAAAATCAAAGCAGAAGACCGGCAATTGAGACCTTTTGTAAGAACAATTCTTAGTTTAAAGATGATCCGAGAGTAGAAGCTTTAAATTTGTCAGGAAGGGAAACAACTATGCAAGCAAGAAGAAGGAAGCATCATTTCCCATGCCACTCTTTCAAATAGAATGGGCTGCCTAAATTCTAACGATCAGAAGGCTGTCATGAAACTAACAAAAAAAGTCTCGTAGCCGGTGCCGAAGCCAGTGCTGTGCGTTTGATTTCCACTTTAAAATTTGCTCCAAATACTAAGTAGTTTGATTTGATTTGCACTTTAAAAATTGCTTTCATAAGGCCTTAGCCAAGGCCCATACATCTTGTCTTTGGGCAAACTTAGGTAGTCCAACAATATACATTTCTTTGTTCAAATTCAGATCACCTGCAAACCAAAAAATAATATTATAATTTCCAGTAGCAAGTGCTTGGGCAAACTTAGGTAGTCCAACAATATTTTAGTCCAACAATATACATTTCTTTGTTCAAATTCAGGTTACTTGCAAACCAAAACATAATAGTAAATGAAGAAGAGTTTTGTTGTTAGAATAAGGCTGCAAATTTTCGTCAAGAGCGTCTTATTATAAAGGATTAGGAAGACATCTACCAAAGGGTTTGGAGCTTGGTAATACGGATTTGTAAATGATTTGCAAAGGTTTCGTTGTTGCAATAAGGTTGCAAAATTTTATTTTTTTACCTCATGCATGTGATAACAAAATGCAACATTTTAGGGGAATGGAGGTTTGGACTCCATTTCCAGTTTCGCAGATGGAGCCCTGCAGTCGACGTTTGCAGTTCACCTGCAAAACCGGGAATGGAGGACCAACCTCCATTCCCCTACAAAATCGAAATAAGGGAGCTATTTTTCAACCTTCTGCCTCTTCTTGCAAAGATTAACTGCAAAGGACAAATCATACTTCTTCCAAACAGTTGTGAAGAACAGAGCTTCTGCCTCTTCTTGCGAAGATTTATCTGCGAAGAACAGGTCTTCTTTTAAATCAATAGCAGCTTCACTTGGAGAGTTTTTCTCAATGGGTACTAGTAGTAGTGAGGCCCCCAAATGTATCTCTATGAACACCTTAAAGAAAATCCCAGATCATGTTGTTTTTAAAGGGTAGAAGGGTAACAGAATTTTGTTTCAACAGGAGGTTACGTGGAAGAAGGCAGAATCAGGAAGAAGATGCTTTAGAGTTTTGCTACCCACTGGATGTGATTCACCTACCCAATATCTGATCAGTTTAAGAGTTGGAGAAGGCTTGGAGGTATACAAAGCTCTCCATATTATCTTAGCAGGGCAAAAGTATGCTGGTGGGGTACAAATAAACGCGATGCAGCACCCAGCACCCAGCACTTTCCATCACCTTTTTTTTTTTGTTTTTCATAATTGGCCATGCAATTCGATCATACATGCAAAATTTCAGGGCCTAATTTGGGATATTGAGTGAGCAATTAGAGAAAACCCATTTCTGCAGCAATTTTGGTAAAACAGAACAAAATTTCTTAATTCAGCCCAAATTAAGCTAAATCAGATGGGGCTTTTCAGATTTTCATAATCGGCCATGCACCCATATCCTACGTGCAAAATTTCAGAACCTAATTTGGGATATTGTGTGAGCAATTAGAGAAAACCATTTCTGCAGCTAGCTTTGGTACAGTGAAGAATTTTTTAATTCAGCCCAAATTAAGCTAAATCAGCTGGGGCTTTTCAGATTTTCATAATCGGCCATGCACCCATATCCTATGTGCAAAATTTCAGAACCTAATTTGGGATATTGAAGAAAAACCATTCTTGCAACAGGTTTTTTGTAAAACAGTGAGAAATCTCTTAAGTCAGCCCAATTTAAGCAAAATTAGATGGGGCTTTTAGGCTGAATATGGTCGAAATGACAATCCTACCTTGGTGGATAAGTTTTATGAAAAGATATGATGGATTGAGCAACTAATTGGAGATTCACATGCCAATAAGCACAATTTCATTATAATGGGAAAATTTTTAGTAAACTGGAATTTTTTCATTATAGGGGTTGTATAGACCTTATGCAGGGGTTGTATACACGTGTACAGTACCCTGTATCATAGACCTTATGCAGGGGTTGTATACACGTGCAGTACCCGTGTATCATACATACATGAATATTTAGAGAACATAATAACACGTTATCATATACCAACTTCCAAACACAATAGAGACCGAATTATGAACTATGTATGTCCCTAGTAACCTTCCCCCAGGTTCCTAACCCCTTCCCCTTCCCCTTCCCCTTTCCCTTCGCCTGCGAGGTCTAACCCACGCATCTGGGTTAGGAGTCAAGAGCTCACGCTCCTCCCAGCCTGATTCTTCCCACCATATGGGGTACCTAGTCATTAGAAAAAGTAATTCCACAGGATAATACTCACGGAAGAAGAGCGGACCCAACTCCACAAAACCGTTGTAAACGTGGTAGTACACTCTAATAAGGGCATACATCTGTCCCTTACAAATTTCATGAATGAACTCTGATATGTATGCATCCAGAGAGTGTGCTAAATATCCATCACGAAGAAGAGGCCTCAATTGCTGTAGCATCTCGTCCAGATAAGGAGGGGGTTCAAGCATTCCCCTCATTGCAAGCCTCCTATAACATTCAGATGGATTAATTTCCATCAGTGGCTCATGACCACAATCAAATCGCCTCGAATGAAGTTGATCAACTCCATTGTAAGCTCCTTGGTGGGATCAGTGGCACAACCTCCACTCCAAGAAATGGTCCCATAGCTCATCCATTCCAGGCCGCATTGCAAATGCCCGGGCATGCTTGCAGGCCTTCTGGAGTAGCCCAGGTAGGATTGGGTCCAATCATTTGCAAAAGCAAGCAAGGATCACCGACGGAGCAAGGAACACGGAGCAGAGCAAGTAGCAAGTTCAAGAGCAAACAACAAGATCAAGTAGCAGGGAGCACGGGAATGAAGTAGCAAGGAACAAGGATCAAGATCAAGTAGCAAAATGCAATGAACAAGGAAGATCAAGTAGCAAGAAGATCAAGAAACAATGAAGATCAAGGAGCAAGAAGCAAGGATCAAGATCAAGTAGCAAGGAACAAGATCAAGTAGCAAGGAACAAGGATCAAGATCAAGTAGCAGAATGCAATGAACAAGGAAGATCAAGTAGCAAGAAGATCAAGGAACAAGGAAGATCAAGGAGCAAGAAGCAAGGATCAAGATCAAGTAGCAAGCAACAAGATCAAGTAGCAAGGAGCACGGGAATGAAGTAGCAAGGAACAAGGATCAAGATCAAGTAGCAAGAAACAATGAACAAGGAAGATCAAGTAGCAAGAAGATCAAGGAACAAGGAAGATCAAGTAGCAAGAAGATCAAGGAACAAGGAAGATGAAGGAGCAAGAAGCAATGATGAAAAGTGAGAAGTGAAAACAAGGTAAAAGAATTTATAGCTACGAATCCAATAATGTTGAAGTATAATACCAATAATGTTGAAGTATAATACCAATAATATTGCTGACGTATAATACCAATAATGCTCACGTATAATACCAATAATGCTGAAGTATTATACCAATAATTCTACAACGACTATAAAAGCAGCTCCATATGATTCGGTAAGTCATTCATCTCCCATGGCTTATAATATTTATGAAGATCAGTTTGAGACCATTCTTTGCTCCATGAGCTACAATGATATTAATCACTGCATACATAAAGGTGTTAAGCTGGATCCTTACTTACAATCCAAAGCGTAAGGTCGTGGAGTGTGATTGCCCCGACCTTTACTCGTGTTGTGATCCATCTTCTTTGGGTTCCCGAGCCATGCCTCACGAAATGAATGGGATCACAATAGCAGGGATTGATGATGAGTGAATCATCGACTCTATAAAGCCATCAATAATATGTGCATCTAAATTATATGTATGCCATCAATAATATGTGCATCAGATGTAATGATGTGTATTAAACACCTATTATAAAAGATGTAAGGATGTTAGTATAAGCATAATGGAAGCTAATGGATGTATCGACAACGTATTAATTGTCCAAAATGCTTAAGTGTTATAGCAAAAAGAAATTACATACATGATTATCGAGAACATGACCTGAGATTGAGAGCTTTTAGCTAATGCTATGTCCCCCCACATGTCAACAATGTATTTTGGAATCTGAACAGTCTTCGGTCTTTTGCCATTTGCATCCCATGCATAATGTATGGCATCTAACTTCTCATACCTTGATGGATCTGATGGATTGGGTCGCCAACGTTTAGTTAAGCAACCTTGTATAGTCACGACCAAATCGGCATCCACCATGATACATAAATGTGACCATAATTGGTAGACTCTGATCTAGGATGGCATCTTCTTACTCAAAAGCCCAACCACGTTGGAGTTTCATCGCCTCCGAATCGGGACTAAAACGAACATACCTTTCGTAACATGTGCATGAGGATCAAACTCATCCATAGGCAACACCGGGCGTCCATCTGGCCGGCCCACAATACGTAGGCAAAGGTCTTACAAGCCGCAGCGGCTTCATCGACCTCTGGAGTAAATGCAGCTTGTAGAGGTTCTTGCCTTGTACGCAACCAAAAGTTATCATTTTGAAATCGTCCGGGAGATACATCTTCCAAACACACAAGAATCTCGTTCCAGTAATCCATAGTTGCTTTGTACTGTCGTGCAAACACACTATCTTCTTGATTTTTGCAGAAGGAATTCCATAATGCTATGTACTTGCCGATCTTTGTCGCGCCGGGCCGGGAGATCTTTCAATGTCTTCCTTGGAGGGATATTTTTAGGCACCCCCGTTGGTAACGTTGGCTCACCATTTTCATCCTCCTTCCACATTCTTATTCCTTTTTCTGGAATCCACTCTTTATGGGTTGGCCGCATCTTATATTGCATAATGGGCCATTTCCCATCCAATTTAAATCGGAATAGCAATGGGTCGGTATGGCCTGTTAGACGTTGGCCTTTATCAGGGATATATCCCTTGACAAAGCCTTTCCAATCTGGAACTTCATCCACAAAATATGGAACTGGAGACTTTGCATTGCACTTGTTAAACAAGTAAAGCAACTCAAGCAAAGTTAGAGCATCCGATGAACTCATTAACGTCGAAAAGTTCCCAAACAATGCATCAATATCGTCATGAGTGTGCCCAACCATCATGAAACCAACCTGAATCTCATCGAATACCTTAAGCCATGTCAAATAAGAGAGGTAGGAGAACACATATCTATTTTTATTTTGACCCGATGCATTATCCAACTGTAAGTAGAGATTTCGAGGAAGAGGATTGAAGCCTTCTAAGTTGGCACTAGAAGATGAAGGCATCTTCTCTTGTGTCTCGCACTAGCTTATGCTTTGGTGGGTCGAAGTATCTTTTAGGGCTTGCATCAATTTGCAATCAGTAGTTCTCGCTTCCACACAAATCACCACACTTGTCTTCTTCCCAAACTCAAGATAGTGTAGGATCCTAGAAAGTGATCCAACATGAAAGTTTGAGTCATCCTTCCAAAGATCAAGAGAGAAATGGCCATAAGCCCGCCCACCATGACCATGTGTCAATGCTCCCGCTAAGCCGCTCTTCAAGCGATCTCCTCTCCAAACAGGACTTTTGAGATGGTGACTTCTTGGTGTGAGTGTTTTGACCTGATCCATCTTATCATGTATTATGCAGAGGTGACTTTCTCGCTTAACGATGTGATAATGCACGCCAATGCCAATATTGACTCCTACAGAACGTTGTTCCAACATATGTGCCCGCCGTTGAATTGAAAGGTTGCGATCTCCCTTGTATCTTTTGTTCTTTCCAATTTCTGCTTGATGACTACACATATGTTACACTTGGAGAATGTTTGTATTTTTGCTATCTTGACGTCTGAAACTCTTTCTTCCAAATATTGTAAAAAGAGGGCAAGGTTACACTCTTTCCCCGTCAATTCTTCCACCACGGCCCCACCTCCTTATGTATGCTCTTCTTATTAAGGATGGAAGGAAGTTTAAACATTCTCCCTTATATCATCCTTTCCTTTTTGCTTCTATGTGGAATGCTCTCTGCATTCTCGCTAATGAAGGTATCAAGCACACTTTTCTCGTAGCTAGTGTCACGCATCTAGGCTTCTTAGAGCACAGATTACCATGTTCAGCCCGTTTTCCACCTAACTCGAACCTCTTCCTCCAACTATAAAACGTGCGTGGTGAGCAACTCCTAAAGCCACGCGCCATGCGAATTGACAAACTCCACACTCCCTCCACTACCACTACTTTCGCCTCAACCGCCTGTATATAAGTTACACTCAACACATAAAAAACAAAGCGTAATCCACGCCTTTGCTTGATTGAGAATAAAATTCTTTTCTTAAGGCACATACTTGCTTTATTCGGCCGGTTTTTTGACACATTCGTCCTTGCAGCATGTTGATTTTAGAGCACTCTTGATTGCCTTGGAAGCGCACATGCTCTCCTCCTTGCCATCCCCCTTTGGTTCCCTCCTGACCCTCTTCACATATGTATATTTCCTTTTCCTCTTGAATTGCTTCTCAACATCAGCTTCCAAGCACTCAACTTCTAAATCATCATGTTCGAGAGCAGCAAGAGCTTGTAAATGTTGTGAAACTGTTTTACCATCATGAAGCAAAACAACATGGGTCTCCCAGGTTACTAGACTGTTAGCTATAGGCCTCTCAGCACAAGCATGACATGACCTGATATTTTGGTTTCCCGTTGGATCTATTATGTTACCCACTGAAAGCCCGACCTTTGATACACCCAAGAACTCATTGTCTATAGCATCCTGAGGATCACTAAAGACTATATTCGCCTCCGAATATTTAGATCCGATGCAGGAGTGAAGAATGTAGCATGGCAAACCTAGTAGATCTGTTCTGGAGTAGTAGACTGTCTCATCTTCAGGCTCAAACAACCTGAGACCAAGACGAGCAGCTAGATTCTCATGACCTCCAATCTCCTCTACTATCTCGTCTTCTTCATTTGTTGCTGTGTTGCTTGGTTCACCACGGAGAGCAAAGAAACCGATGTCCGTGAACTCTTGGCGGATGGTGGACTACTAGATGAATCCTCTTGTGAAGAGGGCAAATTGAGGGATCTCGAAGACGTATCTTCACTTGAGGGCCACTCATTTGGTTTTACATCCCTCTTAGGCCACTGAATGAATGTGCCTACTGCTTCACCAATGTTATCTGCCCCTCCGCTAGGGACCGAAGCTCATCGATGGGATCACGGACTCCGTGACCTCAATTGCTACATTTGAAGGATCTATTTCCTTCCCATGAAGAGTGGTTCTATTCAAAATATGTCCCCGGGCAACAATTGTCCTTCCGACGAATAGGTTGTACAGGGGAAAATTAAACCTGTTTCAATCAAGCAAGGCGATACTTTTCAGAACATATGAAATAGAGGAAAAATAAGCAAAAAATAAGAGAAAATGGCGCTATTTAGTACAAAAGTATAAATTTTGGTCCAAAATTGGAGCTAAATGGCGCCATGGCGCTATTTGGTGTAACGGTGAACACTTGGATCAAATGGCGCCATGGCGCCATTTGGTCGAATTGGTGTTTGGATCAAATGAATGAAGCATGGCGCCATTTGATCAAATTCACACCTATGAATGTGCCATAGGTGTGAATTTGGATCAAATGGCGCCATGCGCCATTTGATCTAACACCATTTCGAAGGAATGGCGCCATGGCGCCATTTGATCCAACACCATTTCGACCAAATGGCTTAGCTCCATCACAAAATCTACACGAGGTGCCTATGTTATGCATTCTTGCTCCCATTGCTGTATATGTGTCAATAAGAGCAGGCATGCATAACATGGGCACCCCATGCCAACTTTGCAATTGAAACCAAGGTTCTTAGTGTCCTAGCAGCATTAATGTCAGCATTTGAACACTCTATACACATGGCAAAGAATAGAAACGTAATTTATACCGTAAACAAAGGGACTTACTTGATATTAGATAGATCCATAGTGGTATATCCCGGAGCAATAGATAGAACAGAAAATCAAGCTGATCCCAGCCAGATATATTGGCGTAAGAATGCGCCAAAAAGAGCGCCAAGAAGAAAGCGCCAAGAAAGATTCGAGAAGAAGAAAGCGCCAAGGAGGATTCGCCAAGAAGAAAGCGCCAAGAAGAAAGCGCCAAGAATCACCCAGGATTTCGTGGAGCTGGCGAAAGAAAGCGCCGACAAAGACGCGATGCGCCTTTGCAAAGTTTCTCGCTTAGGCGCTGAGAAAATAAGCGGCCTTTTTATGCGAAAGGCAAGTACCGAGACGCAACAAAGGGATTCGAAAGCTCCAACCGCGGCAACGAAAACGCCCAAGGCCGCGGGCATGGTCGCATTAAGTGGGAGCACGCGCAAAAGAGGGAGCTTTAAAGGCAAAGTACAATTTTCAAAATGGACGATTCAAATTTGGGCCAGTGGCGACCAAATTTCAATATACGGGCGGAATTTTGACTTTTATGTTAATTGGCGGTGGCGGAATTTTGAATTTTTGTTCAAATTTGGGCGACGGGCGCTTAGGGAAATATTCGAATTTCAAAATTCAAATTGTGGCGGCATGGGCGCCTGGACCGCCACGCTCATGGGTGGGCATGGGCCGACCGCCACGCACGGGCGGGCGGGCGAGGCATGGGCACCCGGACCGCCACGCATGGGCATACTCGGACCGCCACGCTCATGGGTGGGCATGGGCGCTGGACCGCCACCGCACGCGGCGGGCGTGGGCGGCTTTGGCGGGCATGGGCGCTGGACGCCCGCGGGCATGGGCGCTGGGCGATGGGCCCTAGTTGGCCTTTGTTTTTCGAAGCTTCTCATTAAGCTTTATTCGTTTTCGATTCCGGCTCGGCGCCTCGACCTTAGCGCCCCAGGCGCCCGGCGCCCGGTAAACTGAGTTTAAAAGCAACCCCTTTTCATCCTTTTTTTCGGTGATTTAAAGGCGCCATTTCCCCTGCGGTTCGGTAGCGAAAACACATCTAGATACTCACCGGTTTTGGACCAAATTCAAAGCGCCTGAAATGGAAATGGACAGTGCGGAGCTCCTCAAAATGTGGAGACAGGGGCTAGCTTACCTCAAGGTACAGGTATGTCGTCTACTTGCATTGTTTGTTTGGGCTAAATGGCGCCACCGCGCTATTTAGATGCATGGTAACCACTTTAGGGTCTTATAGTTGACAAATGGCGCCATGGCGCCATTTGGATGATTGAGTGCACTTTAGGAGTCTTAGCTACTTTAGGATGCCTGGTAGCTTACTCTACAGTCTTTGATGTCTATTAGCTTACCATAGGGCCTTGTTGTTGGCAAATGGCGCCATGGCGCCATTTGATGTGTATTAGCATACATTTGGGACTTGTTGTTGGCAAATGGCGCCATAGCGCCATTTGATGTGTATTAGCTTACCATAGGGCCTTGTTGTTGGCAAATGGCGCCATGGCGCCATTTGATGTCTATTAGCATACATTTGGGACTTGTTGTTGGCAAATGGCGCCATGGCGCCATTTTTATCTGCGTCCAGTCCTTTAATACTAATGGAGGCAGCGGCATATGTATTCTCCTACAAGTCGCAGGTGCCATGGCACTGAACTCGGATGCAAATGGCGCCATGGCCCATTTGCCTAGTCATCCAGTGCAATGCGCTTGTTACATTGTGCTCTCTCCTACGAATGGCAGGTGCCTCCACCCAGTCCGATCCACTCTTCTTCGAACCATCTTCCTCGAATATTGCGAAGGGGAGTGGTTTGGACTGGGTGGAGGCCTCTTCGACCAAACGCAGGGATAGGCATACGAACCGCCTCCGTGCTTATGCACTGGACACATACAAATGGCGCCACGGCGCCATTTGCCAACCACAACCGATTGTCTGCCTGCTTGTTCTAACCATTTACTGATGCCTCTTTGTTGCAGCTATCTTACGTGCGGAAACACAATTTCAATCCGACCCGCACTATGATGCCGATAGACGTGCACCGGTGCATGGAAGTAATGCGGGTGAGCCCCTCATCGCTACAGGCCTCGAAAGGAGATCAGAAGAAGAGAGCTCTGCCTCCTTATAAGGGAGACAGACACAGAAACAGCCGGCATTTACCAGCCATGTATCTTGGTCCAAATGAAGTTGGTTGCCAAGAGCGGTCGCGAGGATTGGATCCGGGTGGTCTGTGAGGATACTTTGAAGCCAAAATAATTGTGTACTATGTGGACTTGGAAGTTTTATGATCCCACCAGAATGTCTGCGCTAGCATTGCAAATGTACCCGGTTGTTCGAAGCAAGGCCGGCCGCTGCCGTCAGATAACAAACTTTGAAGAAGCCGACATCAAAGGTCCACAAGAAATCTTGAGGGGCTTTATGATTCTTCGCAATCGGATGAACGAAGTCGAAAAACTCGCCTTCATTCGTTGTCAAGGCAATAGCCCAAATAAAACTACCCGCCATTGTGGACACGGCTTTGGCTAAAATCGGTGAGCAAGAAGAAGACAAGACAACCTAGGGATACACCCTGCGGTAGACAAAGACTCCTCATCTTCTACCGAGGATGTCCAGAACCGGAGGAAGGGAAGGCGGGCAAGGCAAGAGGAAAGTTAAGAGAAAGGATCACAAAGATCCAGATATGGAAAAGAAGCAAGCTAAAGAAAACGAAGAGAAGGAAAAGGAAGAGAAGGAAGATAAAGAAAAGAGGGAAAAGAAGGAAAAGAAAAAGGAAAGGAAAGAAAAGAATAGGGAAGGCAAGGGGCAGAAGGAAGGAAAGGCGAGACAGAAAAAGGAGGGAAAGGAAGTGGAGACAGAGGAAACGGATGGTAAAAAGAAGAAGCACAGGCCGGAGACCATTCAGGAGAGGACACCTAAAAACAAAGGAGAGCCCTCGGACTCCAAGTCATCTTTGGAAGTCCTAGAAGTGGTGGGGAACCTCCGGAGCCCAAGGCATAGCGAGGATCCTGCGGACACACCGGCCAAAAGGGTCCCTATTAAGAAGCCAGAGCTAAAGAAGGTCACATTAAGAATAGCTCAGCACTTGCTAGAGGTGCCTGCAAATCTTCAGGTGGAAAGGTCAGAAGAGGAAAAGACGACAGAGAATACACTGCAAAAAATTTACGATCACCGCAGATCCTTTTTCCTCTCGGGGTCACATTTATTAAAAAAATAGACGTGTTCAAATTATATCAAGGGCCAGCAAATCTGACATCTAGACCAAGGAATATGGAGCACGTCAAAACTTTAGTGGAGTCCTTTCAGAGAGACCCACATCCAGTCTTCACTCCCGCTGATGTGATTCCATTCAATCCCCTCACAAACAAACAGGTCCCTTGGAAAACCGAGGATGACCTCATGGGGATGCACTATTATATAGTGAATGGTAATCATTCAGTTATGGCTGCTCAGCTTGTATGTAGAAGACTCGGCACACCAAAGTCCCAAGAGCAAATGTCAAAGATTTATCTTGAACGGAATTGCCGAGTGTTATCTGGCACAGTCAACGAACAGGAATGCCTGCAGCTCAGTTGTGAAGTAAATGATATCACTGCGAAGACTATTTTCAAAGAGCCATTCATTGATAACATAACCCACCTCAAGGCGCAGCAATATGCTCTATCGCGGGAAGCCCGATCCATCGGACGCCGGGCAATCTCGCTCGAGAACCATACAAGGTACATGTTTTAATTTTACGCAAGATTATGAAATGGCCCGCGGGCCATTTGTTCACTAAACCAGCCCGCGGCCCATTTGCTCATTAAATGTTAAATCTAACTTCTTGTTGTTTTCAGCGTTATCCGGCTTTGGCTGAAGTTACCATGCGTGGTAAGCATCCTAAAGATTTCAACCATTGGGTCTTCATGCCGAGAACATTTTTCGGTTTATTCGTGTCCCTATGGAACTTGTGGAAATCTTGCAAGCTAAAAGACAACAAGGGTCAAACTATTACCTGTAACTGGGCAAAAGAATCTGACTACTTCAGTCAGACCTACTTGAGGTGCATGAGGGGTATGGACTACGAAGACTGCGGGTTCTGTTCCAGTGAAGTCTTTGGATGGGAAGACCTTCGTCAAGGTCACCAGTGATTATACAGGTAAGCAATTCTTCAAGGCAAGGGCAAAGACACTAAGATCCATATCTTTCTTGAAGAAGGAGATTTTTGCATACGTGAAGGATAATTTTCCGAGGAAGTTCAAGTCCTTCAATGATCTCAGTACTGCAGTGCCGGACTTCGAGGATACCGACCTGATTTCCATGGCCACCATGCATAGTAAGTGGGTTGAAACCGGAGTGAGCAAGGAAGGCATTTTCGGGTAGCGTGCCACCGCCTTGGCAAGATTCATACGCAATCTTTGTCTTGAAGAGAGAGGATACCAAGACTTCCGTTCGCGGTTGAACTAACGTACGACAAAGGGACAAGTTGTTTGCACTCCCCGTGCGGTATCCTTGATTGCCCTGGACACTAGAGGCATATTTCCAATGTGGGACAAAACCACACTAACAAATTTCAAGCTGATTCTTTTTGGATAGTGGTTTTTGCAAGGCCGGAGCACAACTTTTTGATTTCATCTGTATTGGATGATCTGGATTCCGGATCCGAGTTTATATTGGCATGTATGAGGGGGCGAATACAAGAATCCGCCTCCCCTGAATTCAGGAGGCCCATTCACTAGTGTATGCCACAAAAGATTCAGGCCACCCTTTGAGGTCCTCCTGCCAAAACAATTGACCTCAAGTTCCCCTTCAACGATCATCCTCAAGAACGCCACCGGTTCACGTGCCCCTAACGAACAAGGCGAAGGCGGGGAGGCCCGAGGCTATGGCGGTAAGCTCTGCAACAATGGTCAGTACGGTGGCAAGGCTTGCCGGGGGACATAATTATGAGAAGCCACCGGGCTCTGCTACATGCTTTCGTTACCTCGTCGCGAGAAAATGGTGCCGCCAGAACGGGGGGTGTTTGATTACTTCTCACGTGGTTCTTTTGGCCGGGCTTCATTCTTTGAATAAGAGATTTTGCATTGTATTCCCGCTTAAGCATGAGTGCCTAAAGGGGATTCTTGATAGGCTTGACCGCCTACTGAATCCTACCATCGCAGCTGTTCCTGTGACAGAGAGACCACCTGCTGTAGTTGAAGAAACTGTAGATCCACCAAATCCAGAGATGCCCGAAGCTCCACCCGATGTGGAGTATGATGTGATCAAGAATACACAATTCAATCTGGACTGCCTTGATGATCCCAATTTCACTGCCACAGTGTTCGAGAGCTTTCAGGGAGATCCTATGGTTGCTTCTTCTAGCCATGGCCCTGGCCATACGGAACCTGATCCTTTTGTGGAGCCTGTTCCTGATGAGGAACCCTGAATTTTGTATGAAAATAATGTAAATTGTACACTAATACTCCTGTAAACAGACTACCTCTTCCGAGTCCTTGCTTGTTTTGGCAAAATTTTTTAATATGCAAATCTATGAATTCGGAATTTTTAACTTTTTTTGTGATGTTATATTTCTCCAGCTTCATTACATGCAATGCTAGAATTTTTAATGGCGCCAATAAATGGCACTTTAGATGCATATTTTTTTTAAATGGCGCCATAATTGCTCAAAAAATTGGCATAAAGTTGACTAAAAAGGATTTTCATTCCTAATTGGAATCACGAAATTTCTCATTTTAATGAAATTGTGCTTCAATTTGGAGTTTGGGTCATTTCTGTGCACTAGTCAGACTCCAATCTAATGAAATCGATGCTAATCTGATGGAAAATTCGAGCAATGTGGAACGATTCTTGGCTGAAGAATCCTCTTAACAAATGAAGGGTGTAAAAAAACGAACTCACCAGCACCCAAAAAAAAGCAGGAAGCAGGGATGCTAAAAGCATGCGTCCGGACGCGTGCTTTTGCACCCCACAGCATACTTTTGCCCAGCAGCTAATGCTTGAGCCTGGATAAATAGATCTTTACACCCAAGTCCTCCTTGTTTCCTAGACCTGATCACATCTGACCAGACTACCTTATGTACCCCTTGTCATATGAATTTTCTAATGGCAGACTCAATAAGCTTATATGAGGCTTCATCAGCAATAACAGCAGAAGAGAAAAAAAACATGGGTGCTTGCTACCACATCATTGGCAATTTCAACCCGACTTGCTAGAGAGGGTGTAGAGGGATACATTTGAAGTTTCCTCTTGATTCTAGACACTATGGGATCCCATAACCCATGTATAGAGCTGTTGATAGCAGGGGAATCCCGAGGATCTTGGGTGCAGCTAATCTCCCAATGACATTAATACCCGAGATATCTGTCTCCTGGGTATCCATAATGATTGCACATTTAGATTTATTGAGACATACCCTTGAGGCCTTCCCAAATCTGTCCATTGCCTCCAAAAGGTTGTCTAGGTTGTGGTCTCCCTGTTTTAGGAAAACAAACGTGTCATCTGCATATTCCATGATGACAAAACTATCCATGTCTTTGGGCAAGGCTAGATAATTGATCAACTTCTGAGCTTGGAGATGCAGGGCCAACCTAGTTATGATTTCAGCAACTATCAGGAATATGGTGCCAATGGACAGCCCTGTCTTACACCTCTCTACTTTTCAATGCATTATGATTTTTGTTTTTCAAAATTACATGAAAGAAAATGCTTTTCTGCAAGTCTTTCAAGATGAATTTTCTGCTTACAACTCCATGGATGAACATCTCACCAGCCAAAGTGGCCTTTAGAGCCTCATCGTAAAGCAGTCTGGCGATGGGTATGGGATAAATTGCTTCATCCTAAGCTATCCATTTTATGGTGGCAGATCACTCATAGATGCGTGCGGGTAAACACTGTTGTTCATCGATTTCGTCCAGAAGTCTCTGTGATCTGCCCTCTTTGCACGCAGAGGGATGAGACAATTGAGCACTGCTTTTTCTTGTGTCACCATGTTCGACTTGCTTGGCAGTGGCTTCTGAGTCTTTTCCATTGTGACTTGAATAGTCAGCAGGTCCTATTGTCAGTCTATCCTAGTTCTTGGGACAAGTTGGCAAAGAGGGCTTTCCACTTAGCATCTGCTTGGATCATCTGGAAGAGACGAAATCTCCTCATCTTCAAGGGACAGCTCTTTTCAGATACGCAAGTGCTTAGCGATGCCCGTAGTCGCATTGTGAAGGCATACAAGTGTTCTTCCTTAAAGGATGACATCAAAAGTGTCATTTGGGAGCAATATCTTCAGATTCACACCTATTCATAGCAAACAGTTGTGCTCATGGTGATCTGTGTTCTCTGCTTTTCTATGTTATGTATGTGGTGGGTAGTGTTGCTCTAGTGGATATCTTCTCCACTGGGTTTTGAGTCCCCCATATACTCTTTGTATTCTTTTGAGTAATAAAGGTCCACTTTCATCAAAAAAAAAAATAAAAAATGAATGAACATCTCACCAAACTGGAGTTGGTTATGAATCTGGAATTAATCTGAATCCGAAGAAGTGTACTTTTTGTGTCACTTCGGGTGTTCTTCTTGGCCACGTTGTCAGTAAAGACGACATTACCACAGACCCTGCGAAAGTCAGTTGCGTGCTCAAAGCTCAAGCCCCTACCAACATTAAGGAAACACGCTCATTCCTTGCCAAGGTAAATTATTACTCTACCTTCATTCCTAGACTAGCTGCCATTGCAGATCCCATTCATAAACTCATGTGTGATGAATCCACTTGAGCTTGGAATCCCCAGGCGGATGCGGCTTTTCAAAAATTGAAGGTTCTGCTTACTCAAGCCCCTGTGTTTGTTCCACCTCAATGGGACAAACCATTTCATGTCCATGTTGATGTCTCAGCTTTTGCTGCCTAGTGGCGTGACGTTAAAATACTATCTATCTATCTATTGGTGATGTTCTTTCCTAGGAATATGATTCTCAGCTTGACAAACCTATTCGCTATGCAAGCAGGAAACTCAACCCTGTCGAGAAAAATTATTCTGCCACGGAACAGGAAGCGCTTGGACTTATCTTCTGTGTCCAACAGTTCCGTCACTATCTACTGGGTAGCAAAATCAAGTTCTTTGTTGGCATCTCCATGCGCATTGATGATGTGTTTTTTATTCTTAAAGTGGGCAGTATACACAGGAGGCACAACTCTTATTCTTGACTAGTAGCCTCAGAATTCCTAGCTGGCTATCTCTAGTAGCTCCAACATCTGTACTTTTCCATGCCTGTTGTGGTCTATGTGGACGTAAAAGTTTCAGTTATCTATCAATACACACAACCAGACCATAAACCATTATAGTTAATGTAAAACCCTCCCTACACATCCCACATTGTTTGGGCGCATATTCACAACCTTTAATCTTTAAACTTATTTCTCTCCAAGACCTCTTTTTGTTTGGGTACATGTTCACACAAGGTGCACCTTCAGGCCTCGAGAGTTGTGGAATGAGCATAGTCACACGAGTTATTCCACGATCTGGGTCATTCGTGGAGTTCCTCATTTGTGGAGTATGCTTCCACAAGTTGGGTTATGTTGTACAGCTTAATTAGTCACATACCCTAAGATTTGAAGTACATCCCTAATGGTTCCATTTTGACACATGTCTTATACGTGGAGATGGGGCTCTCGCTGCAGTACGTTGCAACGCATATAAATATGCACTCAAATGAAAAGTGGTCTTAGATTTAAAGTTGAAGTTTGTCGATATGCGCCCAAACAATGTGGGATGTGCAGAGAAGGATTTACATTAATTATATTGGTCAACCCGATGTAGTATAAGATAAGATAAGATAAGATAAATTTTTACGTCCACGGGAACCCAACGGGTTACGGGTAGTATTGGCACTTTTAAATAACCACTTCAAACTTATATATATTCACCATTATTATAGTTAAATCCATTATTAAAAAATCGATTCAAATGCTCCAATAACGTGGGTTATATAACATATTCCTAACAATGTCGAAATAGTTTTTGCTGCATCCTGAAGCAAGTAAATTACCTAGCTCTCTGTAAGAATTTGTCCTTGTAAATAGTTGTAGTTGTGTCGCTTGAAGTCTCACATTTTTTACAAGGTGGAATACTTCCTGTAAGCATATTGTGGCTGAGATCAATCTTTAAACTGCCAAAATCCTTTAGGTATAATGCTAGAAGAGCAATTAATAGATGCATTGGACCATATAACATAATGCAGCTTGCTAAGATCATGCAAATTATCACTCAATTGATTAAAAGATACGTCTAATTTTTTAACAATAGAATCCAGAGGACAGGGAAGAGAATCTTAAGGCAGGCAATGCAAGAAGACTTTCTAGAATAGCTTCACTTAATTGATTATTCTCCAGTCTGCAGGCTCCTATATAAAGATAATGAACAATCAAAGGATCATATTATCCTGAATCGATGCCACGACAGTTATGGCCATAGTTTTGCTCAATACAAAATCCAAGCAGCATGTTTCTCTCTCCATACTTCCTTGACTTTTTCAAGGATCCAGATGCAACTTCTCCAGAGTATTTCTCTTTTGAAGACATAGGATCAGAAATGATTTTGGCATGGTAATACGTAAAAAGTGAAAGTTGTAGCAAGTTGGAATTCACTCCTGCCATGAAAATCTTAAGGAGTGTTGGCTCCTTTAGAATTGGAAGCAAAAAGAACAATCTATTGTTTCCTCAAAAGCATGTTTATTGTAGAAAGACCATATCGTTCCTTTATAGCATTTTGCCTCCATTACTGGCATATACATTTGCATATATTTTGACTGGGCATGAATGACATCTATCAAGGGTTTTGGATGACATCTATCAAAGGGTTTGGAAGACATCTATCAAAGGGTTTGGAGCTTGGTAATATGGATTTGTAAACGATTTGCAAAGGTTTCATTGTTGCAAACAAAATGCATCATTGTATAGGGGAATGGAGATTTGGGCTCCATTCCCAGTATCGCAAGTGGAGCCCTGCAGTCGACGTTAGCTGGGGGCGGTTCACCTGCAAAACCGGGAATGGAGGACCAAGCTCCATTCCCCTACAAAATCGAAATAAGGGAGCTATATTTCAACCTTTTACCTCTTCTTGCAAAGATTTAACTGCAAAGGACATATCATACTTCTTGCAAACAGTTACATGTGAAGAGCAGAACTTCTGCCTCTTCTTGTGAAGATTTATCTGCGAAGAACATGTCTTCTTTTAAATCAATAGCAACTTCACTTGGAGAGTTTTTCTCAATATGTACTAGTAGTAATGAGGCCTCCAAGATATGTATCTCTATGAACACCTTTTTAAAGGGTACAAGGGTAACAGAATTTTGTTTCAACAGGGGTTACCTGAAAGAAGGTCGAATCAGAGAGAAGATGCTTTAGAGTTTTGCTACCCACTGGATGTGATTCACCTACCCAATATCTGATCAGTTTAAGAGCTGGAGAAGGCTTAGAGGTATACAAAGCTCTCCATATTATCTTAGCGGCTGGATAAATAGATCTTTACACCCAAGTCCTCCTTATTTCCTAGATTTGATCACAACTGACCAGGCTACCTTATGTACCCCTTTCCATAAGAATTTTCTAATGTCAGACTCAATAAGCTTATATGAGGCTTTATCAGCAACAATTGCAGAAGAAAAAACATGGGTGCTTGCTACCACAACATTGGCAATTTCAACCCGACCTGTTAGAGAGAGTGTAGAGGGATACATTTGAAGTTTCCTCTTGATTCTAGACACTATGGGATTCCATATAGAGCTGTTGATAGCAGGGGAATCCCGAGGATCTTGGTTGCAGCTAATCTCCTAATGACATTAATTCCCGAGATACCTGTCTCCTGGGTATCCATATGATTGCACATTTAGATTTATTGAGTCAGACCCCTAAGGCCTTCTCACATAAAGTTGTCTAGGTTGTTGTCTCTATGTTTTAGGAAAACAAACGTGTCACCCATGTCTTTGGGCAAGGCCAGACAATTGATCAACTTCTGAGCTTGGAGATGCAGGGCCAACCTAGTTACGATTTCAGCAAATATCAGGAATAAATATGGTGCCAATGGGCAGCCCTGTCTTACACCCCTCTACTTTTCAACACATTATGCATTCTGGTTTTCAGGATTACATGAAAGAAAATGCTTTTCTGCAAGTCTTCCAAGATGAGTACTTTTCTGCTTACAGCTCCATGGATGAATATCTCACCAAACTGGAGTTGGTTTTTCAAACATGTGATGAATATGAGATTAATCTGAATCCGGAGAAGTGTACTTTTTGCGTCACGTCGGTTGTTCTTCTTGGCTACATTGTCAGTAAAGGCGGCATTATCACAGACCCTGCGAAGATCAGCTGCGTGCTCAAAAGCTCAAGCCCCCACCAACATTAAGGAAACACGCTCATTCCTTGGCAAGGTAAATTATTATTCTACCTTCATTCCTGGACTAGTTGCCATTGCGGATCCCATGATGAATCCACTTGGGCTTGGAATCCCTAGGCGGATGCGGCTTTTCTAAAATTGAAGGTTCTGCTTACTCAAGCCCCTGTTCTTGTTCCACCTCAATGGGACAAAGCATGTCATGTCCATGTTGTTGTGCTACATATTCTAAACGAGGTGCACCATATACTATCAGAGTTGTCGGATCTGTTGATCCTATGATCCAGATCGTACGTTGGAGCCTCTGGATGCCTTTTGTTTTGCTCATAGTCATTTATGATTGGGGCACCTATGATTTTGAAGTATGAAATACGAGTTCGCCTAAAGTTTTAATGGAATATCGAGCCTCTATATAGCTTCGCTTAATGTTCTATTACTTGAAATACGGGGGCTCGAACCTCTACCAAAATAACTCAATGTCCTAATAAGACTACTTTGACCAGTATAACCAATAAGCTAACGTGATTATTTTGGATTATTTTTTATCTAAAATCTATGTTTTTGTTTTAACAACCCGCTGGGATATGGTCTACGGTTTCAGAAACTGTTATTTTTACATCCACATGAAATCCCTCTGGAACCCACTGTTATTGTGCTACATATTCTAAACGAGGTGCACCCTAGACTACCACAGTTGTCAGATCTGTCGATCCTATGACCCAGATCGTATGTTGGCTCCGTTGGGCGCCTCTCGTTTTGCTAAAAGTCATTTATGATTGAGAGACCTATATGAGATACGAGTTTGCCTAAGGTTTTGATGGAATATCGAGCCTCTATATAGCTTCGCTTAATGTTTTAGAACTTGAAATGCGGGGGCTCGAACCTCTACCAAAATAAGTCAATGTCCTAATAAGACTAATTTGACGAGTATAACCAATAAGCTAACGCGATTATTTTTTATTTAAAATCTATGTCTTTTTTAACAAAATACGGTCTACGGTTTCAGAAACTATTTTTTTTACGTCCACATCAAATCTCCCTGGAACCCCCTTTATTGTGCTACATATTGCTATTGGGGATGTTGATTCCCAGGAATATGATCCTCATCTTGACAAACCTATTCGCTATGCAAGCAGGAAACTCAGCCCTGCCGAGAAAAATTATTCTGGCATGGAACAGGAAGCGCTTGGACTTATCTTCTATGTCCAACGGTTCCGTCACTATATATTGGGGTAGCAAAATCAAGTTCTTTGTTGGCATCTCCATGTGCATTGATGATGTGCCTTTTGTTCTTAAAGTGGGCAGTATACACAGGAGGCACAACTCTTATTCTTGACTAGTAGCCTCAGAATCCCTAGCTGGTTATCTCTAGTAGGTCCAACATATGTAGTTTTCCATGGCATGTTGTGGTCTCTATGGACGTAAAAGTTTCAGTTATCTATCTATACACACAACCAAACCATAAACCATTATAGTTAATGTAAAACCCTCCCTACACATCCCACATTGTTTGGACGCATATTCACAACCTTTAATCTTTAAACTTATTTCCCTCCAAGACCCTTTTCTGTTTGGGTGCATGTTCACACAAGGTGCGCCTTTAGGCCTCAAGAGTTGTGGAATGAGCATATTCACGAGTTATTCCACGATCTGGATCATTCGTGGAGTTCCTCATTTGTGGAGTATGCTTCCACAAGTTTGGGTATGTTGTACAGCTAAATTAGTCACATACCCTAAGATTTAAAGTACATCTACCTAATGGTTCCATTTTGACACATGTCTTATACGTGGAGATGGGGCTCTCGCTGCAGTACGTTGCAACGCGTATAAATATGCACCCAAACGAAAAGTGATCTTAGGTTTAAAGTTAAAGGTTGTCAATATGCGCCCAAACAATGTGGGATGTGTAGAGAGGGTTTTACATTAATTATAATGGTCAATGATTATGTGTATTGTGTTGAAAAATTTCAGGCCCTTGGGACTATTTAAAAAAATATATATATAACCATGGCGATGTAATATAAGGTAGTATTGGCACTTTTAAATAATCACTTCAAACTTATATATATTCACCATTATTACAGTTAAGTCAATTATTAAAATGACGATTCAAATGCTCCAATAACGTGGGTTATATAACATATTCCTAACAATGTAGAAATAGTTTTTGCTGCATCCTGAAGCAAGTAAATTACCTAGCTCTTTGAAAGAATTTGTCCTTGTAAATAGTTGTAGCTGAGATCCAGTGTCACTTGAAGTCTCACATTTTTTAAAAGGCATATTGTGGCTGAGATCAATCTTTAAACTGCCTAATCCTTTACGTAATATAATGTCAGAAGAGCAATTAATAGATGCATTGGACCACATAACATAATGCAGCTTGCTAAGATCATGCAAATTATCACTCAATTGATTAAAAGATATGTCTAATTTTTTAACAATAGAATTCAAAGGATATGGAAGAGAATCTTAAGGCAGGCAATGCAAAAAGACTTTCTGGAATAGCTTCACTTAATTGATTATTCTCCAGTCTGCAGGCTTCTATATAAAGATAATGAACAATGAAAGGATCATATTATTCTGAATCGATGTCGCGACAGTTACGGCCATAGTTTTGCTCTATACAAAATCCAAGCATCATGTTTCTCTCTCCATACTTCCCTGACTTTTTCAAGGATCCAGATGCAACTTCTTCAGAGTATTTCTCTGTTGAAGACATAGGATCAAAAATGATTTTGGCATGGCAATATGTAAAAAGTGAAAGTTGCAACAGTTGGAATTCACTCCTGCCATGAGAATCTTAAGCAGTGTTGGCTCCTTTAAAAAGAACAATCTAATGTTTCCTCAAAAGCATGTTTATTGTAGAAAGAGCATATCGTTCCTTTATAGCATTTTGCCTCCAATACTGGCATATACATTTGCATATACTTTTGATTGGGCATGAATGACATTGATTCCTCCTGTCTTCTTCGTCAAATGCATATCATGATCGCTCTATCCAAAGAAGGTAATTTCTTCCAAATTCTCTAACAAATACCTCAAGACCATGGTTAGTTGATGTTCTGCCAATTACCAGTTTTATTAGAATTCCATCGTTTCAGAACCACAATGATACTGCAATTCAATTGATAACAAAAATGGTGTAAGCTAGTCTGCCATCCATAGTGGACCTCAATATTGTAATTCAACTAATGAAGAAAACGACATACTGACCCACCATCCATTTTGGGTCTTAGCTCCCCAACAACCAAACATAGCTTCCCAACAAGCTTGGCAAAATATGACTTTTATCACCATATCAAATGGTCAAACATAGCTCCCTAACAAGTTTGGCTTTGCCGACATCACACTCTTATGGCATGCCTTTTGCTGCCCCCCCCCCGTTTTTTTTTTTTGCTAAAGACATCATAGTGCAACGTCTCTATGACGTCTAACGCGTCGAGTTGCAACGTCCACCTTTGTAGTGCTCTTGTTGGTTTGGAGCCTAATTTTCAATTTTTTTCATGGTAATCTGATGTTTTTTAATGAGCATAAATGTCGACATAAGGCATTTACTATGCTTTCTACTATTTCTTCTACTTTGTAACACCTTGGCATTTTTTGTTTCGTGCCCTCATTTCATATTGCAAGTACTGTAAGGCACTAATGTACATCACTAAACATTGCATTAACCGTGATGTGCAATTTTGTCTTATAGTACCTGCAAGAAATTGATACATTTATAAGATGCAATTAGGTAATAAGCCAATGTCATTTACCTTAAGCATATTGATTTTCCTTCCTACCTGACATATATAGCTTTGTTCATACTCCTATTGTCGATTCAGAATGCATCTTCCCACATTTCTTGTCAAGTATCACATAAATTGCTATGGAGATGACATACACTCCAATACATAGTGTGAAGTCAATATGTGAGACAAAGTGTAGAGGTTGGGGAGTGATGAGACAATCGAGAATGAAGTTAGCAAAAGCTACAAGAAGCATTTTTATTCTAAAGGAAGATGTTCCCAGTTGGTTTTGGTCAAGAGCTTCACTGACCAAAGGATACAAAGGTCCAACATTCATGCTGATGTATGCAAGAGCAAAAGCCTTCATAATTCTGATAGGTGCCTTAGGGGTTACTTTCCTTGATGAAAGTAGAATAAAATAAAACAAGAGATAAGGTGCCACTTTGATGTTGGCAAGAAACCAGTTCAAATAACTGTATGCTAAGATGTTTGCGTGGTTCTCTTTACCTTGATAGATTTGGATTGAAGCCTTAACACCTTTGTAGTAAAAGAGGTAGAGGAGAGAAGAACACCGAAGGTAGGCCGACGCTGAAACGAATAATCCTATTGAAGCAAAACATGAGATGTATCTAAGTTAGTTTCTAGTTAGTAATGCTTTGAACATTAAGATTAGTTTCCAGTTAAGTAGTAATAATAATAATGCTTTTTAAAGATAAAGGTTATTTTTACCAGAGGAAATTCCCATAGCGATTTTCGTTCTTAGTGAGACTGCATTTTTAGCTGTAGCTTGAACTGTTAGTCCGCCCAAGATCAAAGATGCCAGAAAAGAAGATGCTGTTGATAATGGCAATGCTTCTATTGATTCCAGCATAAGGCTGCCTTGGACGTAATGCTTTAGCGAGTAAATCCAAGCAAATTGTTGCAAACCATACATTGGAAACGTCTCAATCGATAAGCCCAATTGAGTAAACAGAGTATTCTTTTCTTCCATTTGAAAATCCGTCAAGCTGCAGAAACAGGAACAAAAATCAGAGATTAAGGGCAACAATCTGTGCTTAATTACAGAAATGGTTGCAATAGACATACCCTTTGAAGCTCCAAGACTCTTTGAGCAGATTTAAGAGCCTCCAAACTTGCATGAGCGGTAAGAAATAGGCAGACTTGAAGGGAGCATGCTGCTTGTCGAATTTGAGGGCAAACATTAAGGCGTTGAGAGTATGTGCAAAGAATAAGATAACCGATCCAATAATTATATATTTTCGTGCATTAAATGCACGAAGGCAAGGGTAAGACAGATCACCGCAGGAGAAATTTGGACAAGAAACGGTGCAGATGGTTTTGTAGTGTATGAACTGCTCGGTAAAATCTACCATGGCGTAAATGCTGGTCCCTAAACCAAACAGATATGTTCCGGCAGAGAAGAGGGTCCTGATTGCAATCCAAATTCCTCTTATCTCCATAGAAACCTTGAGAATTCACACTATTTTTGTTTCCTAACGTTCAATTGGTCCAGAGAAATGAATGCATTGAGCTCAAACTCGGGTCAATTTATCTACTTCAGGCCGGCCCTTTGCATATGCTCGTTTTTCATGCAACAAAAAGACATATACTCGTTTTTCAGGCATATACTCGTTTTTCAGGCCGGCCCTTTGCATATACTCGTTTTTAAAATTTGTAGTCAAAATAAAAGTCATAAAAGAATCTAGTTGGAAGGATCTCAAACCCAAGAATTCAGTTCGAAGTGTATGGAGCTTTACATGGAGGACAATTGAGATTAATGTCTCTAGCCCAAAAGTCTTCCATTGAATTGGTCCATATAACGCCCTCACTACTTATAAGTTAACAAAATTCCTATTTTGATCAACTTATATCTAAACATGCTAACGACAAGTCAAAGTTGAGAGTTTGAAGTCAAGATTTTTATCAATTGGTTCTCCAGAATACGTATTCATATTTGAAAGTTCACATAAGGCCAAAATGAATCTCATTGTATATTTCTAACCACCATAGACTAGTCTCATGTCTTCTATATTGAGAAAGTCATTATCCCTAGATTCTAGGAATATATTACCATATTGCGCTCCCTATTGTGCATGATTCTAGATGTCTAGACACAACGAGACAATGAATATGTAGCAAAATAACTTGTGTGTCCTACAGGAAAATTGATTTAATGGTTGAAGGATGTCGTTCCCGTAATTATGCCATGAAGACTTGTGCATACAAATTAAGAAAACGATTTCGTTTATGTTATTTCTTACGTGCGAAAAGAAATTTCACTTTTTTATGAGTCTGAAAGTTAAAATACTTTGAAATATGCATTTATGAACATAATTAGCAGCTTATTTGGAGAATAAAATCAACCATGCCAAGTTCAAATAGTTTTTTGAGAATTGTGATGTATACAACATGCTAGGTTGGAATCAAGAAACTATATATTTACATATCAAATATAATTGTTTGTGGACATAAAGAGCATTGAAAGAATTTGGGGGTGTTTTTTTAATAGAGGTGTATACAAACGCGAAATTTCATCAATTATTAGCACCTATATTTCAATGCTGGTTCGCTTGCTGGAAGGGTTGTACCAGCATATTGAAGTCTGACGACAGCATGAAGTGTCGAGTACGATCTGGTGTTCAGGGTTGTAGCAGAGCTTCGATTTTCGCACGAGAAATTATCAAACTAGTAGAGGATGATTTGATTGTGCTGGCAACTTTTAGTCCTCTTGCATTTCGAACTCCTCTTGATGTTGCTTTTCTAAATTGATTTGTCTTCTCCTCTTATGTTCATGTTCATGCCCGCCAAATGTAAACGTTTTTAGTTTGAGGGTATTTTTCGTTCTTGTTTTGAAGGTATGCTCCTATCCATATGTGTAGAATGGAATTGAATTTAAGTTTTCTTGGATGTTTTGGAGGGTGCTTTACTAGATAGAGGGCGTCAAAATTATTACTTCACGTGATAGCTCTCATCCCGTGAAACATACAAGTAGAATATATTACATGCATTTTGTTGTTTTCTTGCTTTTCTAACATATATAAAGCAGTCTCATTTTTTGTTTGAGGCTAATATTTCCGTCACAGGAAAAAACTTGAGCACCAGCATAGTCCTTATATGGTGCCAACATATGCAACTTCTATGCTTATTTTATGAATGAAAACCTTGCCGAATGCTTTTGCTGCAGGCATTGTTGGAGGTGCAGGTTCTCCATATAGTTTACCAATGGTAGCATTGGATTGCTTGCAAGTTATTTGAAATGTGCCATATTAAGAGTTCATGTTTGTTATTTGCAAGTGAATATTATAGAAATGCATAATATAGACTGACTGTATAGAACTTAACAAATTTCAATATTGAAATGGCATGATCCACGCATGATCTTTTACCAAGCTTGGTTATGGCATTTGGGAAGATAGTAGTTGCATGATATAAATCCCGACCTTGAAATATGTTGATAGAAATGCCTTCCGGAGTTGTGTTGCATGAGTTTCAATTGGATGAGTTTTTATTTGTTATTTGCAGTGTGCCATACTAAGACTTCATGTCTGTTGTTTCAAGTTGGCAATTTCCTCTTTGTTGAATATGAAACATCCTCTAGCATTTAGAAGGAATGGAGGATAGAGAACAACATGGTTAGCTTTCAAAAGGTATGTGTGAATGAATTAAAGACATTAAGACAATTGTACTTTCAAGATCATAAATTAACAGCCTCAAAATTTTCCAAGGGGTCGAAGATTTTTATCAAAAACGGTGTCACCAATGTCCTGAGGTCTTACCGTTATTTTCATTTGCAGACTCAAATCTCTCGTATGAGCTTTTGTAGTAAAAGCTTTTTGTCCAAATTTCTTCTGCAGCCATTTTTGGTCCCCTGGAAAGCTCACTGCCAGGTCTATCCATCCTATGGCACGAAATTTCCAATATGAAAACTGACTATATGGACCAACCTTCTTACTGAAGAACTATCCAACACATTTGCCTCAGAGAAATCCACCAGAAATGTAATATATCAATGGCAACCAATTTGCCACTACATCTGTCGTCATAACTACCTAGTAAATTGCAAACTGCATTCAGGGTACATGCATCAAAGTTTGCAAAAGAGTGATATCGATATATTGATGAGGAAAGCCAGGTAAGCATTTTGTATGTTAATTCTATTTTGACATTTAACAAATGTTTCGAACCTATACAACAATCTATAGGATCTCAAAGAAAAAAGGTCAACAACATACTAGGTTAAAAATAATTTTACACGACATTGTCATCTCCAGTTGGTCAAAACCTTTGCCCATGCATTTAACAATGAGACTTTAGATCTTTAATTCAATAGGTATACATGCCATGTTGGTGTCATAATGGCTACTTTGTATCTCAATAAATACATATTTTCAACCTTTCGTGCTATGTGATAATTTTCTTGCACATTGACTTTATTTTTTGGACAACCATCCAAAAACAACTTAGCGAAGAATTATCATACTTTTTGGCCTTCCTAGCTATATTTATGCCACATGGGCAAATATGTGTGTCCCTACTAGAAAAACACTTAACAATCGACTATGATGAATAATTACGTGCGCATTTTGTGTGCCTTGCTCGATGTTAAAAAGGACTCGTATCAAATTGATGCCTTCTCATTTGAAATCCACTAGACATTGAACCATTTCCCTTTATTGGGGTAACCTTCTTTGCTTATATAATACAAGAATTTAGCATTGGCGAAGCCAGGGCCCTATACACCCTAGCAGTCGAACCCCAAGGCAATCTTCGGTTTGGATCTATGTTGTATTGGAATAACTACAAAGTTTATTGAGATTATATGTTTGAATAACGCAATTGATAGAAAATGGTAACTAAGGTATTCATTGTTGTGCTAATTGTCCTAACACAGTGCCGCAAAATCCACGCACCGGAACTTTTATTCTGGAAGTTGTTGGTTATTTTAAAAGTGATTGTGCCAGAAGCAACAAGAGTACTTAGCAAAACTTGTAGGGAACAAAGCAAATGCAAACCAGTGAACCCCATTGTCTCTACTTAAATGTGCTTAAATGGTGATGTAAAATCCTCTACAGCAAGTGTATATGCTCTTTTATCGTTAGCATGTATTAACTATGAGCACGAATAGTTTTTTAATTTGTTTATATTCTATATTTTTTTGGTGTTGTGTGGTTTTGACCCCCAAAACGATGTCGGCATACTTTATCCCAACCTTAATGGCTCGCAATGGTTCAATGCATATGGGTTTATCCACCATACACATGGCAGAGTCCAAATCCATAGAAGAAAAGAATTGAAAGAACAAAGGAAAAGTACCCTGCAAAAGATGAGAACCCCCTTATATTGCCGTTATAGAATTCGTTGTCGATTTGCATGTTAGGCCAGCCTTCTAGGCGTTGCCACGTGGCATGGCCACGTTGGCAAGTGAATACAACAGAGCAGAGGCAACGGCCAGGTATAGGTCACAAAGAGGAAGTCCCAGAGAACAAATTAATATAGTACACATGCATATGTATAAATTTAGGAAGATAAGAGGAAATTGTTGTGCATATAAGATACAAAAGAAAAGAGGATATGGATTCACAACAAATATCACAAGAATACAACTCAATACTTTCAAAATGCACTCTCAATAATTCAAACATCCAAACTCACGCATCCACATCTACATGGCATTATCACACAAATGGTTTGATGATGAGTGTCGGGAGCTCAAACGCACACTCCGGCAAGTCATTGATCCCATCTCCCGCCCACAGGCCATCAGTCAGTACCGCTCCTTTCTCAAGAACAAGAAGGCCAGATACCTCGCAGAGCATCGAATTGATGTTTGGTCTCTGGGCCGGCACCCCAGACATTACGGAGAAGGGTCTTGAGCAAGCCCGCGCGACCCACGGGGAACATCACCTCGGAGCAATGGGTACGGTGATTTGCAACAAATATGCGACTTCGCCGGGGTAGGGCACCGATCCCTCCACGGATAGGCATGGCTCGGTTATCACGAAGGGGATGTTATCATGGGCCTCAAATAAATCTAGCTAATGGGAAGGCAAAGCGACTTAGATGGCATGCGGTGAGCTTAGCTTCAAATGGGCTGGGCCTCCATCGGTGCCTGTCCCCTCACGGCATTGTTCAATAAAGCATTGTGCGAGAAGGCTTCCCTACGCAATGGACCACTAGCGAGTAGTGCCCATATACAAAGCGAGGGGACCCTCAATGCCCGCCAACTACCGTATATTATTATGGTCACTCTCTCTCTTTGCAAAACTGCTGGTGGCATCCTTGAGCAAATGGTGACAATATGGGCGGAGGAAAACGAGGTAATGAAGCTCTTACACGAGCGGGGTTTCCGGCCCGGACATTCCACCATCGATCATATCTTCACTCTGCGCACATTGATTGAGGATAGCGAGGAACGCCCGGCAGAACACATGCTTGTTGTTTAAATTCGATTTTGCAAAAGCGTTCGACCGCGATTACCCGCAACAAGCTTTGGGACAGATTGCGGCAGCTAGGGACCCCCCTGGACTTGCAGAATGCAGTGTATAGGTTGTACGAGCCGTATCACATCAGCAAAGACAAAGCCCGTGTCGGTAGCATTGGAGTGCGTCCCGGTTGCCCCTCTCCCCACACTCTTTGGCCTATACATTGATCAGTTGGAAGATTGGCTCTCTGAGCATGGAGGTGCGGGCGCACATCTCATGCATCACACAATCCGGCAGCTCATATATGCTGACGATGTCAACCTCATGGCCTATACTCCACATGCAGCGTCACCTGGATGCTCTTGACACTTTTTGCCAATTCACTGGCATGCGAGTTAACTTGGCCAAAACTAGGGTGCTACTAGTTGCATCGTCCCGTCAGCCAAGGCTTCCCACCTTCACTTACCAGGGGCAAGAGGTAGAGGTGGCTCCGACCTACAAATACTTGGGGATTGAGTTCTCAACTACCACCCATTGGGATGCGGCTATCAGGTTGGGGTCACGGCGGGTTGGAAAGCACTATATGCCATGCGAACAACAACCACAAGGCGAGTTATGCGCTGGGGCCACCAAATACATTTGTTTGGGCCTTGGTTGAGCGGTCCTTTTGTATGGGGCGGTGTGGGGTCCGTGATATCCCTCAACACTGGAATGATCTCGGCGGTGCAGAAAGGCCTTCTTGGCACGGGCCCCGGGTGAAGTCCACGCCCGCACTGATCCTACTTTAGGAGACAGGCTTTCTACCCTTCAACGGGCCGCATTGGAACGCCATATCGTTTACTTCCAAAAAGTGGTCGCTATGGTCGATACACGCTGTCTTCCATCTTGCTTTGGCCCGCTAAGAATGGGTCCCCAACGCTGAAATCCTGGGCTGAAAGACAAGCAAGCTCAAGGGTTCTCACGCCGGGCGCAGCGAAAACGAGATCGCCCAGTCGACAAAGAAAGATCACGAGGCACTTAAGCCGCACCTAGATGCTACTTTCCTTCGCAAGCCTCGGGATGCGAGGCTCGACGCGACGTTAAGTCGGCACACTACCGCCCAAGAAGTCAATCCTAGGCTCACAAGAGGCCCACACCAAGATTTGTACACCCAAATCGCCCATGAAGAAGCGCAGACTTATAGCTTCCATTCGCACGGGTGCACATCGCCTCTGCATTGAAACAGGGCGTTGGGCTCGGGAAGCACGAGAGCAAAGGCTTTGCCAGTGTTGCCACCAAAGCGCGATTGAGGATGAATGTCATACCCTCCAGATCTGCCCAGCATTTGCCCATATTCGAGAGAGGTATGTTCGACTACTAGTGCCTGGTCAGCCGTTGCATCAGTTATTGACTACGGCGTTAGTGGGTTTGTTGGGGTCATATAACTACAAGAGAATGCCTGTTCTGCGTCAGAAAATGCGTCAGAAAATTCTCATGGGTGGTTCTGGTTGAATTCTGATGATTTTTGTGACGAGTATCCTGACGCAAAAGCTGACGATAATTTATGACGAAAAGTCTGACGCACTAACTGACGTATAAATTTACCGACGAATAATGTGACGTATAAACTGATGATAAATCTGACGTAAAAGCTGACGAACAAAATGACGAAAAATATGACGCATATACTGACGAAAACTCTGACGATAATTCTGACGTAACATATGACGAAAAATCTGACGCATGGAACTTCTGACGAAAAATGTGACGTAATATATGACGAAAATGATGACGAAAAATCTGATGGTTATTATGACGAAAATTCTGACGAAAAATGTGACGATAGTTTCTGACGATTAAATTGACGAAAATTATGACGAAAATTCTGACGATTGTTTTCGTCAGTTTATTCATCAAAATTTTCGTCACAAAGTCTGAAATGGCATTTTTTAGCTTTTGGTCAACATTACAGAGTTCCACACTTATTTCTAGAAGTTGCATGGCTTTGTATGTACCAAAGGAACACGGACGCATGTAGACATGAGACATCTTAACAATCTATTCAAAGATATCAAATAGTTAGACGAGGTAATTCGTATATGAAGTCGTGTTGGCTTTGGAAAGGAGAATTAAATTACAAGAAGGTTGGTACAACATTCATCAAAACCAAACCATTATATGGGGAATTCCATTATGATTTTTGCAAGAAAAAGTTGTGTCAAATGCATATATGTTTGAACTCAACTTTAGATAAAATGTTACTTCTATTCATTGGACATCAAACTCTCATCCAAAAGATCATTTTGAAGGTCCTCCCATTCATCATTATCTAGTGGTAAAAGTAGCCTCCGTCGCATGTTTGGATACTGAGGCTCGATATTTTCTTCCTCTTCAACATAATCTTCATGTGCCACTGGCGAGAGCATTGGTGAGCTCAAACTTGTTCCCTCTTCAGCTTCATAGTTTTCATTGCTTGTTCCCGTTTGAGTTTCATAATCTTCTCCAATGTGTGGCTCCACAATTTCTATTTCTTCCTCATATTCTACTACTTGCTCATGTTCGTCCCCTCCCACTTGGATGATTGCATTGCAAATGTATCGACGTGATGTTGGTTCCGTAGGAATTACCATCCACCATCCATTGTTTTGAGGATTGGCATGGAAGAAAACTTGTTGAACTTGATGTGGATACACATATGGCTCACTGATATCTACTAAGACATGCGTGGAGTCAACTTCAAAAAATCCAGATGGATGTGGTCTCATTGTTTGGTTTCTTCCACGGTATAGAGGTTTGAACCATTTGGCCTTTAGTATTGTTTGTCGAAATGATCGGAAGTCCACATCAATGATATCAGTAATAACCCCAACATATTGAATTTCTCCATCAATTGGATTCGCATCTCTAATACTTGCTTGACTCTTTTGGTTAAATGAAGCAATGATTCCGGAATCAAAAGTAATGCGAGCTTTGGCAATGCCATCAACTCGAAAATGTTGACCATATGCCCACATTGAATTATGGAACCTAGCCTACAAATTCGATTAGAATATCAATAAGTTACACTTATGAACAAATGATAGACACATATTAGCAACAACATGTAGGAACTTACCGATTTATTACAACCAAATGCGATGTTGAAGTCATCTTGTTGAATTTTCTCTCCATTGTCTTCAGCTTCTTTAAGGTTTTTCATCAACCACCAATTGGGTGGAGAATTAGGTAGAGGCATTAATTCTGGAGGGTATTTAATGGCTCTCCTAAGTCCTCGACAATTCCTTGTTGCATATGCTTTCCTGTCGCTCTCCCTTTGTGCCTTTTCAACTTTATATAATTCCATCCACTTAATAAGGCTATCAGTGTTGTTCATAACAAATTTATTGATACCTTCAAACATATCATCACTTAACCTCCGTTATTTACCTAAACCTTGCAAGACTTCACCTTCTAACCAATCGGGGGCCTCTTTCTTCCAAATCTTTGGTGCATTCGGATCTATTGAAGTAGTGGCATCTGTCAAGAAAAATAGTGTCTCTTGAATGAGATGTCCCTCTGCCATACATCCTTCGGGCCTTGCCATTTGACGCACAAAGCCTTTTAATACCTTCATGTATCTCTCTAAAAAAAACATCCATCTCGCAGGATTTGGTCCCACAAGCAATATTTCTTGCGGCAAATGTACCAATAAATGTACCTGATTATTAGCACATTTGTTAAATTGTGAGTGACATGGAATATATTCAAATAACTACATACCTGAAGATCAAATAAACTCGTAGGAAATAGGTCTTCTAGTTGGCATAATATCTCTGCAATCTCTACTTCCATGGCGGGAATATCAGCTACGGCAATTTGCTTAGAAGAGACCCACCTGGAGAAGCTAGCAAGTCTATAGATAACCTTTCGAATAGGTGGTGTAAGGCAATTCTCTAAGGCGCAAGGGAGATAATGCTATAATGAGAAGGAAACAAAATTAGGTGTTAAGAATATAATCATTAAAGCTTGAACGGATTAATGAAAGCATTATCTATTTGATCCATTTGGTCATGCTTCTCCCTTTATTCTACTTACACACGTACCTGTAAAAACTTGTGCCAATCATGCGACTTTAAGCCCGTGAGATCTCCATCTTTGGTAAATGCCCTTCTAAGGGAGGATCCATAGCCGGTTGGAGTTCGCAAAGTCTTAATAGCGGTCTTTACTTGTTTGAGTTCATCTTTCTTCAAAACCCAAGGTTCTTGGCGAAAACGAGGAGCTCTACCTTCTTCTTCAATTGGCCACAATTCACGTTTGATGCATTTGTCCTTCAAATCATTCCTAGCTTTCAAGGTCTCCCAATCTCCTGTAAGATGTCGCCAAAGTGAATGGCTCACATTTTTGAAAATGTGCATAGGGTCCAAGAGATGTGCAATCTTTAATTCAGACCAATATTCCAACTTGTATAATATAGATAGTCTTTTCATGCCAGGAGGAGCTTGAGAACTATTTAAGTCACGATCATTCCATGTTTGCAACCAATCACGTGGAGTTCTTCTCATGGGCACATCTGATATATCACCTTGACGAAGATGATGGCCTAATGACAAGTACTTTTGATGGCCAGTGTATATCATCTTTGACAAGTGCGGTGATTTATACGATGATAACTTCTCGCCACATGATGGACATCCACATTTTCCGCTAGTTTGCAATCCTGCAAAATATACTTTCAATCTTTAAATTATAGTAGAAAGCTTATTCAAAATATATGATGAATGAATGATAGCATCGTACCCGATGCAACACCCAATCCAGGATAGTCATGAATTGTGAAGCATAGGATCCCATGGAACATGAAATTATGTGGTTGTCTAGAAATATCGTACATATTTATTCCCCTCCATAAAATCTCTAATTCCTCTACAAGCGGTTCAAGATACACGTCCATATTCTTCACTTGATATTTGCCTAAAGAAATCTCATTGCATTCTCAAATTAGAAAATACAACATACACAAAAATATATTACAAGGTATGTAGAAATAAATACCTGGAACTATTAGTGTTAGCATTAAATGGCCTACCTTAGTTGCCATCCAAGGTGGTATGTTATAATTTATGACAACAATGGGCCAAACACTATGAGTAGATGACATAGTGCCAAAAGGACATACTCCATCCATGCCCAAAGCTAGACGAACATTCCTTGGTTCATCCTTAAAATGCTTCCATTTATCTTCTATATGCTTCAAGGCCTCGCCATCCGTCGGGTACCTCAAGATTCCATCGTTGCTTCGGTGTTTTGCATGAAAGTCCATGAATTGAGCTAGGGAAGGGCACTTAAACATAATTTGTAATCGAGGAATGATCGGCATGTGTCGCAAAACTTTTTTCGCTACTTTAGACTTTGCATTTTCATCATATCGTGATTCATTGCACTTGGGACATTTATCCATGCCACTATATTCATTGCGAAATAGTATACAATCATTTGGGCTTGCGTGAATACAATTGTATTGTAACCCTAGTTCTTGCAATAGTTGTTTGACATCCCTTCGTGATTTTGGAAGACAATGATCACTCGGAAGTAATCTCAATATCAGTTTTTCCAATCTAGTGTAAGAGTGCTTCATGTATTTGCCACAGAGCTTTAGGCTTCTTAGCACTTGTCCACATCATATATACAGCAAGTGCTCCTGTGAGTTTTACAACAAGAGCTAGAGGATATGACGATCCAGTCTGTCATATAATCTTGAGATGTCTTAGGATACCATGTAGTAAGTACCTTCGGCACAAGTGTCAGGACACAGTTAATTGGGTGCTTGGAGGCGACTTCAATATGACGGATTCATGGGACCAGAAAGTTGGCGTCCAACGGAATCTGTCTGCAGAGGAGAAACCAGCATGGGAAAACCTTTTGGATTCAATGGGTCTTGCACTAATCCCTCCCACAAACCATCTTTATTCATGGACAAACAAACAGAAGGGCAGCAAGAGAGTTTACTGTCTATTAGATCGCTTTTATGTGGCAAATCCAGAGGCTCCATTCTTGGACCAATGCTATGTGGAAGCAGATGTGGGATTCATTCAATCGGACCATACACCTCAAGTACCTTTTTATGGGCCCTCACCAAAGACGCAGCCGGTCAGTCGTAGCTCTCCCTTTAAATTCAATGTTTCTTATCTTAGCAAGGAAGAATTTTGCCGTCCGTTCAAAACTTTCTGAGCAACTTGCCAATGCAAGAGAATCGCCTAGCATGCTAAGGTGGTGCAACAAGTTGAAGGCAATGAAATGTTGGATTAAAGAATGGGGCGGAAGCGCATCATGGAATTCAAAAAGCATAAGGCTGATCTCAAGAGCGTGTTAAAAATGGTAAGACAAGAATTGATCCTCAAGCCCAATCTTGTCTCTCTCCATAACCTTGAGGAAACTCGAATTGCAGCTTAAAGAGGTGGAGGAAACCGAGGCCAAAGGAGTCTGCCGCGTGCTAAGGCACACCGGTATGTTGAGGGGACAGGGAAAACTCAAAGGTATTTTTCAGATTGGCGGGCACTCGCTTAACCAATGGGATCACCTCATATTGACTCTAATCAGCAGAAAAATTGAAGACCCAAAGTTGATCAATTGAATACTTCTTTAATGAATATGAAAAACTATTCAAGGAAAAGCCTCCCAAACTAGCTACTGATCTTGATTTGAACGAATGTTTGCGGGCTTTGCAATTGGAAATATCGATGAGGACAACCGGTCTACGCTAAAGGATATTACATCGATGAAATACATAAAACCCTCGAGATCCATGCCACATGGAAAATCTCCGGGGCGGATGGGTTTCCCGGAGTTTTTCTTGGAATTTTGGGATGAACTCAAGAATGATCTGCTTTTAGCTATCGAGGAGCATGGATCGAGAAGCTCCTCGCACCCAAGTCTTGCAAAGAGGCTTCATTGCTCTTGTGCCAAAGGTAGACAGGCCTCGATCCACTATCGAAATGGCGTCCCCATAGCACTCCACAGGGGACTACGTTACAAAATTATGGCCAAAATACTTGCTCTCGTGCTCAAACCAATTCTATGTCGAGTCATTGGCGGTGAACAGACCGCCTTTCTCCCAAAGAGGTGTATATTTCGATAATTACGTGATGGCCTCCTCGAAGGTTTACATTGGTGCAAAGCATCCGCTTTCAATTGCTTGCTTTTGAAACTTGACTTTAGACGTGCTTTTGATTCCATATCTTTGGGGCGGTCTTGAGAAAATCCTCACACATATGGGCTTTGCAACGGGATTTGTTAGAATGGTAATGGGGTTAAACAAGCTGGCCAAGGCATCTCTAATCATAAATGGACATCCAGGTAAGCAATTTTTGCTCCAGCAAGGAGTGCGACAGGGACCTTGCGCCCTACCTTTTCCTCCTAGTCGCAAATGTGCTTACTAGGTTGGTTAACATGAAAGCTGCTGAAGCAAAAATTACTGGTTTGCTCCTTCCTCAGCGTGACAGGCAAGTATGTCTATCTCAATTCGCAGATGACACCTTTGCATTTTTGAATGGAAATGATGGCAGTCTCGATGAATTCTTTGGCATATTGCAAGTCTTCGGATCTGCCACAGGGGTTGAGTTGAACAAAGCCAAATGTGTTATTATTCCCCCAAGTTATGATGCTCACACCTTAGGTAAAGCACAACAGTTAGGACTGAAAGTACTGGAGGAAGGTGCATCGACAAAACTATTGGGCATCCCTATAGGCAACAATATGACCATCAAGGGAATCTGGAATCCCATCTTGAACAAAATAAGGAAGAGAATGGGTTTGTGGGCTATCTCAGGCCTATCCACTGCTGGTCGGATCACAATTGCCAACATGATCTTTGCTTCCACTCACGTCTATTTTTCTTCTGTTATTGTGGCACCCAAGGAGGTCTATGAGCACATCGAAAGACTAGTTAGAAGATTCATTTGGGCTGGGAATTCAAAGCTTGCCTGGTCTGAAATTTGCAGGGCAAGAGGTGATGGTGGGTTGGGATGCAAGGACTTATTCCTGCATGCCCAATGCTTAGCCGCTAAGATGATTTGGCGCGCCCTACAGGGGGAAGACTCACCTGCTATTCGCTTGATAAGATTCCAGCTGCAAGCATGCCACCTTGAGGGCAGGCCTTCGTTGCCCATGGAACTGCCAGGGGCTGCTTTCTACCCATTCAAAGTATGTCCGGGCACCACAACCCTTTTGAGAAGAATCTTCTCGGCATGGCAAGAAGTCGCTCCACACTTTGTAGCAGACAACTTAAAATGGGAAGCTGGAAGAACCAGCATTTTTTGGAATCCGAAACTCAATGGCAATACGGGCATGCCACTTGCACTTGTGCATCCTAGGGCATGCAAGAAATGGATGGCTCTAGGTGTCTGTAAGCTTGCTGATCTATGGAATGCAGAACGGGAACGCTGGCTATCCTGGACCTCGGTCAAGGCAATTGTGGGGGAAGAACAGGTTAACAAGAAGCTGTATCGGACCATAGTGGCCAATGCTAGTATGATATCTGGAGCTCTAGGCTCTGAAGACCAATGGCTACCTGTAGGGAAGGCAGATTACTCGGTCAAGCAAGTATATGCAGCAGTCCTTCAAAGGGAGCCGTTCAAGGCTGCCACAAAGCTTGGAGTAACACAAGATGTGCTGGTTGTGTGGCTCAAACGTTGTTGGAGGTCATGGTGCTCCAGAAAATTGCAACTCCACAGATGGATGGCTCTGCAAGGAGCCCTCAGCACCACGGCAAGACTGCAAAGCAGAGGTATGAACATAGTCAATCAGTGCCCTCTAGGCTGTGGGAGTGAGGAAGACGTTGGCCACCTCATCTTTTGCCCAACTATTTGGCCCTTTTGGGAATGGGTACTGCCCATCATAGGCATTGACAGGAATAATCTTGCCTGGCCACATATAGCCTATCTAAAATGTTCCAAGCTAACAGATTCCTTGATCACTATTGCAATCTGGGTTGTCTGGTGCCATCGATGCAGGGTAGCACTAAATGGAGACAAGGTTTCTGTGATCAGCCTGAAGAATTCCTTCACCTACGAAACTGCCCTCATGGCCTTATCTCATAGAAGGATGTTTGGGCTGAAATATGACAAGGAATTTGACCGTGTTGGTCAATACCAGGACAATGTGCAATTTTTCTGCTGTCATTGGTCCGGATTAGGCATGGAGGAGCAGGATGCATGAGCATAGTTTGTCTTGGCTGGCTTGTCACCTTTTAGGTGGACGGTTTTTTTCTTTGCCGTAACAAAATACTTCCAATGCTATATGGCATGTACCTTTTTCTTATTACAAATGAAAATAAAAAATCTAGCATTCAAAAAAAAAAAAAAAAAAAGTGTCATGCCAAAGACATTGTATAACACTTAATTTCAACGTGAAAAGGCAAGTATAAGATGTTTTGTTTCAAGCTCCTTTAAGCTTAAATTTTTAAACTTAGAAACTTAAAATTTTCAATAGGTAGTTTTGCATGAACATCTACGTACAACATTTACATTGTATAATAGTGGGAAATTGCCTTTTTCAGGATTAAGCTATGCTTTGGACCGGGGATTGAAGTACTTCGTTAAAAATGCGTGAATGGTAGAATGATCTAGACAAGAAAGCCATGAGTATGGATTTTAGCTTGGATTCATATGCTGATCAATATTAAGAGCTACATCAAATCACTATTGAACATGGAGGAAAGCAAACTAAGTTGGCTGTAAAGATTTTATTTTTGAATGCCTAAGATTCATATATGTAACTGGAATCAAATTTTTGCATAATGCAAGAGAATAATAGTCGATGTTTACTTGCTCTTGCTGGAAGTTTGCAAAAGTATAATAGTCAATGTTTACTTGCTGGAAATTTGTGAACAGGTACCATTCCAAGCAACTCAAATGCATTACAAACCATTCCAAGCAACTCAAATGCATATACTAAAGCACAAAAAACAAACTCAATTTGCATCTCATCTAATAATGGAATTATTAGACATGAAGAATCTTTTGACGAAAAAAGTGATGAATTTACTGACGAAAATCTGACGATAAATGTGACGAAGACTTCGACGAAAATGTGACGCAAATTTTGACGTAAGTTCTGACGAATTATACGATGCATATTCTGACGAATTATATGACCAAAATTCTGACGCATATTGTGACGAAACATGTGACGATAATTCCGACGATAATTCTGACGATTATTGTGACGAAAGTCTGACGATTTTACGTCAGAATTTCTGACGAAAAATATGACGCAAAATCTGACGAAATTTCGTCAGAAAATATTCATCAGAACATGCGTCAGCCGTATGTGTCTGGGCACTGTCCACATCTGTGAAGGGAATCTGACGAATTTTCTGACGCAAAACATGCATTCTCTTGTAGTGATACCTCCATGAGGTTATGGATGCACGGACTCGTTTGTGTCCTGCGGGACGGTCTTGAACTGTCCTACGCAATTGTACAGTGTGCCAGCATGCCTATTACTGCTAAGGTTTTTCCCTCGAAAACCCTTCGGGGCGGGGTTTTTTTAATCCTGTCAGTAATACGCTTGCTGCTCTCTTTTTGTTTGGGTCCCATAGGCCAATTGGTCTCCGTGGACGCTAAAAACCTATTCTATTCTATTCTATTCTTAAAAATTTTAAAGTTCACCACACATAGTTGTATATAATAGGTATTAGCTAATATCATCTTTATCATTTGATTTGTTCATGATGTCTAGCACCACCTATTTAGTCCAACTAAATGCTCCACATTAACTTGTATTTGTACTTATGCCCGACAATGCCGGGCACCCGTTACTAGTTTTATATAAACTAGAATGATGTTAGCTAAACTAGCCCGAAACTCATTCTAAAAGTTTCTATGGTTTGGCTAAACAATACAAAATTTCACTCTCTTACTTTCTAGCGTTTGGCTAAAGAGCTCCAGGGTTGGTGCAGTCCCAAAAAAGTTAAGCTAAAATTATTATTTTTTTCTCAATTTTTTCCATTTACTTTAGCCAAAGTTTTTTGAAAATTTGCTAAAAAATTGCCAAATAGCTAAGTTTAGCCCTTAAATTATTCCATAATATGGACCCGCAAATTATCATAGTACCAGAAAGCCCTAGAAGTGAATTTCAAGCCTCCGCCATCAGCGCAACCACCACCTCCACATGGCGGAGACCCCATTGACGTTATGTCATTATGCACATATACGTTTAGACATAGACCTGCAGAGACAGTTACGTGCACAAAAAATAGGCTAACCGCCCTCTGCACTCTGTTTGATAGGCTAATCAATGAAGGTGTCTTTCACGAGTGTTACAAATTTCACATACTACTTTGAGTTATTTTCAATTACTAAATAAATTAATAAATAAAGTGTGTTGAAATCCGCATTCCATTTTCTTGTGTGAAATAAAACGATTTTACTTATAGTTTATTACTAATGCTTTATTCTACTATTATTTTCTATTTCTATGCTACATATTATTTAATTACACAATCAATATCAATTCATTTAAGTACAACGTAATGATTTTTGTTCAAGGCCTCCAAGGGGAAATTTTTTTTTAGGTATATCACAAACCATTACATTCCACATTTAATAATTAAATTCCCCCTTAAACCCCCTTTGGTTTGGGTGCATATTCAGACGGGGGGTGACTTAGGGCAGCGGGAGCTGTTATGCCTTTTATTCCACGATCTAGACCGCACATAGAAATCCTCGTTTGTGGGGTATGCATGTACAAGTTTTGGTATACTGTTGTAATGCCTAAATTTTGCATATATTAACTTTACGTGTTTATACTCCCACATGCTTTCAATTGCAAAATGATTTCATGTGGTTTAGATGCTCATAATGCATATATTACTGCAAAGAGATTATCAATCAAAGTCTTACATGCAAAGATCATGCAATGTGTACTTTTGCAAAAGAATTTGTGTCGTTCAGAAAATCATCACAGAAATTATTGGGTCAGGTATAGGTATGGCATAAAAACCCTTTTGCACATGTATGTAATGTTGACAAATAGTTCAACTCCAAACAAATCCGATTAACTACTTCAAGCAAATTTGATATCCAAGTGACCTTATATATTGGCTAGTTCAACAAACAGTACATTTACGTATGATTTGGAAGGTTTTGGGCATGTATTGTATGAATTTAGGTATGTGTTTGTTGCAAAAAAGAATCTTTCATCCTCCTGTATTCTGGGAATTTCTTCGGACGGGTCGGGCATGGCGCCTCCATGGTGTTAGAATCAGAGCTTGGGATTCGAACCCAAGTATGCCAAGACTCTGTCTCCTTCAAACCCCTCCCGCACCTATATTTGCATACACGCACCTGTATCTGCACTCAGCCACACATTTTCTATGACAATCAGTCATATATATATTTTCTCATCAACCTGGATATATCCACTTGTCAAATCGTGCATGCCCTTCATATAGAAAGTTTTTCAACTTGCCTAAATAATAGGATGCCCTGCTGTCCTTATCTTCCAGCTGTCGTTGACTTTGACCCGTTGACCAGTCAACCCAAAACCCTAAGTGGCGGGCAGGGGGGTGTCTGTGTGTTTCTAGCGAGCCCAGCAACACCCGGGTAGGGTGTGCCCGCCACCTTTTACTTTGACTTTGACTTTGACTTTGACTTCGACTTTGACTTTGACCTACTGCCACTGCTTCTCATAGGTCTTCCCCATTCAACTGCTTAACTTTGAATAACATGACACCATTTAACAACTCTAATCTACTGCCACTGCTTCTCATAGATTAGAATATCACATGACACATAATTTTGTCATTTCCAACACATGGTTCGATGCGAGGCCCCTAAATAGAAGCTGCCCCATGCTTTTTTTAGCATGGGAAAACTGGATTGCTTGGCGATTCCGGCATTCTATGAGACTATAAATCGTCTTCTTCGACACTGCTGCTGCCGAACCCATCAGGTGAGCCTCTTGCTTTTGTGTTTTGCGCGGACAAAATTTTCATTTTGCACTCGATTTTGCCCTGGGAGAAGATTTGCAACTGCAGTCCCAACAACAGCATGACCAGCATCATGGCGAGCAACACACCTTTCTCACTGGCATGCATTAGAGTGGAAGCAAAAAGGCTCCTTGGAATTTGTCATAATTATTTCCCCTTTTAGGTTCGGTAGCCAAATTCACTTTGGTTTGTTATTCCTGTAGTGAAGAAGCAAGAAGGATCCCTGGCATTTGTTTGTTCATTAGGATGGGCTGGAGTATATGTGAGTACACAACAAGTCTTAACACAGGTAAAGTACAGAATTTGCTTACAGACTAGTTGCTTGCATAGGAATTACAGTTTACAGGTTTCTTGCATAGTATTTGCTTACAAGTTGCATGAGATGTTATCTGATGGGGGAATGTTGAAGATGTTCAAGTAAATTCCCTGACTGCTGCATTGATTAGAAATTATAAGAAGTAAGGAAAATATTGTGAGAATGTTGTCTGGATGTTCATGTGGAAAATCAGACAAGCTCTGAAAAGGAATCTGTGATTGCATGGGAGTAACTCCTTTGCTAGAATTTTCAAATCTGTGATTGCATGGGAATAGCCCCTGCCCTTTAAGGGCGAACGAGCTGCTCGGAGCTGCGCAATGCACAGGGGGTTCGACTCCCCCAACTCATGTCTTTCTTTCCACTGCAGGTTGGCATGTAAGAAGCTGGTGGCAGCATCCTCTTGGATGCAGCAGAACCTGGAGGCAAGGTACTGGCGACTCTGCTTAAGGAATGCCTTAAATTAGATGTTGGCATGCAGGTATGTGGCCATCGGGCCTCCTGCTACAAGTTGTTTCTTTGCAGCATTGTCATGTCAATTGCAAGATTAGCAATTCTATATTTGGAGTTGCTCCTAGGCTAGTATTTAGAAGGATTCTATTTGCAGGTCAAACAAATATGAGGAACCCTTGCCAAAGGTTGTGAAGCCCCTAAATTATAGAGCCACCTAAGTGTTTGACCCCGTCAAATGATGAGGTATACGCTTAGGATGGCTCTAGAGGTAATATGACTCAGAATATTCCCTCATCCAAGGGCTGGCAATTGGTTACAGGCCCTTCCAGCGATAATCTCCTCCAGACTGGAGCTGACCCTAAGATCCAAAATGGACACATCTAGTGGAGCTTCCTGCGATCCAATCCAGGCAGGTACAGTCCAGGCAGCTACAGATGAAACTCGGACGCTACAGTCGCAGATGGAAAACATGCTTGGAACTAGCCCATAGTAGGAGCTTGCAACCCCAAAGGATTTTGATTTATCTTTGGAGTCATGTTACTCTCTGTTTCTTCACGATCGCTTGATTTCTAACCTCAGCTCTGCAGGTCAGATCACTAAAACAATCATTGTGAGAAGTAGAATCTACTTGCAATGTGCGATTGGATGCCCTCACATGCCAAGCGCTGCATTCGTTCTTTGAAACATTGGCGCTCATCTCGCCTCACTTGAGAACACCCAAAACCTTTTCTGCAAACGGACTGTGATATCAGTGATCCAATGTGCCTTGACCCAATTCCGATGTCTGTCCTCCTTTTCCGAGTCTCAAACATGCAGAAGAATATAAACTCGTCCCTTTCAGGCATCTGCGATGGTTAAGAAAGATTTGCTTCAGTTCTTTCCTCCAAAGACAGTGCCCACTTCTGATCTCCATAAATAGCCATTGAAGAATCGCGAGCTCTGCGTCAAAGAAAATAAAAGCAAGAAAATATAAGCTCTACCGAAGAATCGCAAGCTAAGCCCTTGAAGAACCGCTGCTTCAAAGAAAATGAAAGCAATAAAATTTAAGCCATAAAGGCGATGAAGAATCAAATCTTAGCCGGACTTAAGCACCAGGTTTCCATTTTCAAGAAGCTCTAAGCCTGTTACTTCGTTGTTTATTGTGTGGAAGAGCAAGCGTCTGTTCTAATCCTGTAGAATGGCGAGAACAGGGTGCGCCTGGCCAAATCCGTCCCCCCTTTTTTTTGCTTTTCCCATATTTTTTTTAAGCTCTATTTTTTCCTCAGAAAGGTACGTGTCAGTATTAAAAGAAGGCATCAATAAAGAATATCCTAAAAGCATATTTGTAGGAGAATTATATATGTTAGAAAATGCACAAGCTGCAATTTTAGAGATATTCATCTATACGAGTATAACAAGCTGCCTACATGCAACATTCATGTATCTAGTTGAATATTTTGAAATTACATGGGGTCCAGGTTCAGTCATATTGCAAGTACAAGATTGGGAATCTCTTAAACATAGTTATTAAAACAAAAGTATAAATGGTGTCTTTTTGCATGCTATGTGTTGAAGCATAATAACACGCTCATATTTTCTCCCCCCAATTTGGGTTGGAAGTCCAAGAAATACGGAAACCCTTCCAAATTTCCCTAAAACTAGGAAGGGTTTCCATCTTTAAAATCCGGGAGGGTTTCCGCTCAAAAAAATGAAATCAAAAGCAAATATTTGGGTGGTCGTGATCTGCCAGTAATTAGTTTATCCAATTTAAATTTACAAGAAACTTATCACGGCGGCCAAGGCCGCCGCGAACGTTTCTCTAGTTCCAACCCGCTGAGGTTTGGCCCACTATTAACGTTCAACCTGTCAATGCAATGCATGCTTAATAATGGGTTTCTATTCACAAGGGTGCGAGACCACATGTGGTAGCATTTATGAATTGCCGAACAGGCTGGGTTTGAACCCACATTGTTGCCTTGTGTCCTCTTGCCCATACGATAGATAGTTGCTGCGAGACGACCATGAGATTCCCAATGCTGGTATCCCTTTCTCTCTTTTATCCTCTCCTTTTTATCACCCGATGCTAGTCAGTGGGATTTGAGCCTGAATGGGTGCTGCCCAGAACCAATGGCCTGACCACTAGGCTAACAGCGCGGTTGCCATTATCTCTTTCTTGCCATCCATTGCTAGTCAGTGGATTTTGAGCCTGGATGGGTGATGCCCAGAACCAATGGCCTGACCACTAGGCTAACAACGCGATGGACCTTTTTGTTTATTTAGCTGCACCCGATGATGGGCAGTGGGCTTTGAGCCTGGACAGGGGTTTCCCATAACCATTAGCTTAACCACTTGGTCGTCAATGCGGTGAGCATCTTTTTATCTCTGCCTCATTTGTTTAAAAGGGAATGGGATGAGAGATATAGAGCACGTAACTTGTTTGAAGTATGCATGGAATGGAAGTGGATCTGCCGGGTTGTCTCATCATCGCTCGCATGGCCGCATTGGTCCACAGAAATGCCTTGTGGACTGCAATGGCGCCAGAGTTTTGTATGCAGGGGCAAGCACAGGTCTGGCTATGGCGGGCATCAGAATAATGGCCGCTGATATGGAGCGGCTCGGGGGAGCGGCTCAGGCAACAAAGATTCAGTGGCAAGGGGCAAGGACCTATAGAGCATATAGTGGGGAAATGAGTTTGATATTGTAAGCGGCTGATAACGGGCCGCCAAATTGTTAGCACCATAAACGGCACTGAGCAACGAAGCTCTGCCGGATCTGCAAAAAGGCTGCCGGATCCTACCCAAACTGCTCCCGCTCACCAATTTTCAGCTATTCTTAGCTAATCCGAGATTATCCAGGCTATTTTCGATTGATTTCCCTTCATTTGATTTCCCTTGCCTTTTTCTTATAGAGAAGCTATTAACAGAAGCAAAAAGGGAACCCGGAAGCCAGCCTTTACGTCTGTATAAATAAGAGATGATATCTAGATCTTCTTACTCAGTCCAGCCGTGCCCAAGAAGCCTCCACTTCTAATCAACTAATTGCTCTCAGCCTTACCGTAGCTCCTGACCCTGTCTTAAACTACTGTAATTCCCAGTCTTAGTAATGCCAGTGCAAGCATGTTGAGGACGAGATAACGATTTCTCGTGCCTTTGGCCACTGAATCTTTGTTGCAAGCAAGATAACGAATTCTTGTGCAAGATAACGAATTCTTGTGTCTGAGCCCAGTTGGGTGGTTTGAGGTGTGCTCCTATCAGTTGTCCAGGCTTAAAGCCGGTTGTAATCTTTGAATAATAGAATCTTGTTCAATTCCCGGCTTCAATTGATTATAAGTTGAGGCGGTTTATCATTGCTAAATCTTCAAATTGTATCAAGTGGTATCAGAGCCTAGATTCTATTCCCATATCCTGTGCAATGGCCAGCCGTTTTAATATCTGTGATCATCAGTACCAGCAGGCGCTAAGAACAACAGATTTTATAGCCAAGCAAATTGCTAATCAAATTGCTTTGCCACCACCTACATCTGAGCAAGATTATCAAACCAAGCTGGAACAAATAGCTTTGCTTTATGGATTCTTACCAAGTAATCCCCAGCCTCCGCTTCCAAATCAACCTCCACCTGTTAATCCGCCGCCGCCTGAGAATTCTCCGCCAAATTCTCCCAATCCAGTTAATGCTTATGCCAGGATTAAATGGCTGCAGAAAGTAGAGGGCATGCCGACTTTCTCAGGGGAAAAGAGAAGTCCACCTACAGTTATGGGATTCTTAGCTGCATGGGAAAGTTTTTTTGAACGCGTTGGAGCCACTGAGTTGCAGAAACTTCAGGCAATGGATAAATACCTTACCGATGTAGCCCGAATTTGGTGGCAGGGAAGGAAGAGAATGGTCCCGGTGATTAAAACGTGGCAGGAATTTAAAAGAGCCTTTGAAAGCCATAACTTACCTGCAAGCTACTTTGTAGACCTCCGAAGAGAATGGGATATATTCACCCAAGGAGAACGAGAATCTGTTTATCAGTACACAAGCAAATTCAACCATCTGTCAGTTCAAATGGAAGGTCTCAGTGATAAAGAGTTAACAAGGAAATATATTTCTGGGTTAAGGGATGAGTTGTATGCAGAGCTTAGGCTCATTGAACCCCAAGCATTAGATGAAGCAGTACGGAAAGCCGAAGCCGCAGAAAGAAAGTTCAATCCCAAGGGAGCCAAGTATGACATCTGGGAAGGGTACCCTAAAGAAAATAATGGCAAGCATGACACAGATAAGGCGAACAATAATGGAGCAAAAAGAGTTAGATTCAATGATGATCGCAGAGACTCAAGAAACCGAACTAGAAGTATGGAACAACGTACAAATCAGGAACGGGCGAATGCACCAGAAAGGGGTTGTTACATATGTGGAGGACCTCACTTTAAAGCTGCTTGCCCAAAAAGACAGATACCTACAGACAAGCCTCAAACCGAAATTGAAATTCCCAAGAGCAAGGGGGACAAAGGAAAAGCGTTAATGCATACTATTGCAGAAACATCTGACAAAACTGACAAAGTTGACAAAGCTGCTGAAAAAGCTGCAGCCAGGGAGCATGAAAGAAGCCGATTAACTATCGGTCATACTATTGGTCATTTATCTTAGTTTGGTTTGAGTTTTAGTAGGTTATGCAAAACTATGTATGTGATTTTTTTGAATAAAATGGAATTTTTATTGCTTCCTAATGGAAGGGACCTATCTTTCTTGTTAGAAAGGGATTTACTTTCTGTCCGAGTAGGGGTGGGAACCTACCCGGAATATCAGAAAGGGCTGGGGATGCCATGAATGTTCAAGTGAGGGACGCCTACTTGATGGATCAGCATGGAGATTTTTCTGTCCAAGCGCGGACCCTGCCTTGGAGGATCAGAAAAAGAACATTCCCAGGGAAAAGAGATTGGCCTTAAGAAGCGAAGGACCAATACACCTCTTTTCATGACAAGGGTTTTTGATGGATTTTCTTTCAGGGTTGTGGAGCGATCGAGGTCGATCGACTGAAAGAAGGGAAGGACCTGATATGGAGCGGCTCGGGGGAGCGGCTCAGGCAACAAAGATTCAGTGGCAAGGGGCAAGGACCTATAGAGCATTTAGTGGGGAAATGAGTTTGATATTGTAAGCGGCTGATAACGGGCCGCCAAATTGTTAGCACCATAAACGGCACTGAGCAACGAAGCTCTGCCGGATCTGCAAAAAGGCTGCCGGATCCTACCCAAACTGCTCCCGCTCACCAATTTTCAGCTATTCTTAGCTAATCCGAGATTATCCAGGCTATTTTCGATTGATTTCCCTTCATTTGATTTCCCTTGCCTTTTTCTTACAGAGAAGCTATTAACAGAAGCAAAAAGGGAACCCGGAAGCCAGCCTTTACGTCTGTATAAATAAGAGATGATATCTAGATCTTCTTACTCAGCCCAGCCGTGCCCAAGAAGCTTCCACTTCTAATCAACTAATTGCTCTCAGCCTTACCGTAGCTCCTGACCCTGTCTTAAACTACTGTATTTCCCAGTCTTAGTAATGCCAGTGCAAGCATGTTGAGGACGAGATAACGATTTCTCGTGCCTTTGGCCACTGAATCTTTGTTGCAAGCAAGATAACGAATTCTTGTGCAAGATAACGAATTCTTGTGTCTGAGCCCGATTGGGTGGTTTGAGGTGTGCTCCTATCAGTTGTCCAGGCTTAAAGCCGGTTGTAATCTTTGAATAATAGAATCCTGTTCAATTCCCGGCTTCAATTGATTATAAGTTGAGGCGGTTTATCATTGCTAAATCTTCAAATTGTATCAGCCGCAATAAATGCAAAGTGTATTAATGGCCGCAATAAATGCAAAATGTATTAATGGCCGCAATAAATGTAAAGTGCACACATGTCTCATCAAGTTATTAGAGTGTATTAATGGCCGCAACAAATGCAAAGTGCACACATGTCGTGCTTTGATAATTTTTAAGGATTTTTTTTTTTTTTTTTTTAAAGCTTGCATGATTAATCTGATACTTTCTTTTGCCAATTTGGAACATGGACCAGAACATTTGAATCATGTTACACAGATAATAGGCTTTCTTATTGACTGTTCCTTGGCCCAACTTCTCTAGTAAATACCCTAGGGTCAATTTTCTAGGTGAACTATGGGGCATCTCATAAACTTTAAGCATGCAAGCATGCTGATTGTTAGCATGTCTTACAGTCATCTTCTTATATTATAAAATTATAGCGTGTGTCTTCAATGGAGCCCTAAATCGGACGGTCGAGGATTTGATTGACCAATGGTGGAGATGATGTGTGCGTGTCTTCAACTAAAATTTCATCTCGACTATGGCTTCAATATGAAAGGGAAAAGGAAAAAGGAAAAGGAAAAAGGAAAAGGAAAAGGGAAAGGGAAAGGGAAAGGAAAGGGAAAGGGAAAAGGGAAAGGGAAAGGAAAGGAAAGAAATGGAAAGGGAAAAGGAAAAGGAAAAACGATGAAAGGGAAAAGATAAAAAGGAAAAAGGAAAAGGGGAAGGGAAAAGGAAAAACGATGAAAGGGAAAAGGGAAAAGGGAAAAGGGAAAAGGGAAAGGGAAAAAGGAAAAGGGAAAAGGAAAAGGAAAGGGAAAAAGGAAAACTTGCGATGAAAGGGAAAAGGGAAAAGGAAAAGGGAAGGGAAAAGGAAAAACGATGAAAGGGAAAAGGGAAAAAAGGAAAAGGGGAAAAGGGGAAAAGGGAAAAGGGAAGGGAAAAGAAAAAAAAAACGATGAAGGGGAAAAGGCAAGGAAAAGGGGAAGGGAAAAGGAAAAAACGATGAAAGGGAAAAAATTCGAAAAGGGAAAAGGAAAAACGATGAAAAGGGAAAAGGGAAAAGGGAAAAGGGAAAAGGGGAAGGGAAAAGGAAAAACGATGAAAGGGAAAAGGGAAAATGAAAAGGGGAAGGGAAAAGGAAAAACGATGAAAGGGAAAAGGGAAAAGGGAAAAGGAATAAAAGAAAGGCAAGAGGAAAAAGGAAAGAGAAGGAGAAAAGGAAAAAGGGAAAGATAAAAGGAAATAGAAAAAGGAATAGAATGGGCGAGGGGGAAAGGGAAAGGAAAAAGGGCACCGCGAGAAGGGTAAGAAGTAAGGGTGAGAAAAGGAGAAAAAGGTAAGGGAAAATAAGAAAAGTTTGCAAAGTCCATGGGAAAAAGGAAAGTAAACAGGAAAAGAGAGGGGGAAAAGGGCAAAAGAGAACTTGGGAAAAAGGAACGAGAAAAAGAGAAAAAAGGAAAGGGCGTAAAAAAAGGAGAAGAGAGAAAGGGTGAAGAAAGAGAAAAACGGAAGCAAAACGAGCATCGAGATAAAGAAAGAGGGAAATGATGGAAAAAGGAGGAAAAGGGGTGGGGGGAAAGTAGAATAGACAAAGGGTAGGGAGCAAGGAATAGGAAAAGAGGAAAAGAGGAAGGAGAAAAGGGCACGAGAAAAAAGGGAAGAGGGAAAGGGTGAGGAAATAGAAAAAAGAAAGGGAAAAAGAGCATGGGAAAGGGAAAAGAAAAAAGAAACAAGAAAGGAGAAAGTGGAAATGGGAAAAGGGGGAAGAGGATGGGGAAAGAAGGAAAAAGGGTACATAAAAAAGGTTGAGAAAAGGGAATGGAAAGAGGCATATGAAAAGGGAAAGGGAACGGGAAAGGGAAAATGTAAAGAAAGGGGAAAGAGAAAGGAAAGGGAAAAAGGGAACAGTGCAAAGCAAAAGGGTGGGTAAAGTATGAAAAGGGAATGGAAAGTTGAAAGGAAAAGGGAAGCGAAAAAAGGAGAAGGGAAAGCAAAAAAAGCATGAGGAAAAGGGGAGAGAGAAATGGGAAAAGAGATGGGGAAAAGGGCACGTGATCAAGAGGAAGAGGGTGGGGAAAGGAAGAAAAGGGCACATGAAAAGGTAAGCAAAAGAGAACGAAAAAAATGCATGAGAAACGGGAAAGAGAAAGGAAAAAGGAAAAGGAAGAGGAAGGGGAAAACGAAATGGAAAAAGAGTAGTAGAAAAATGGGAAGAGCGGGGAAAGATAAAAAGGAAGGGAAAAAACTGATAAGAAAAAGAGAAAGAAAAAAAGGGGAAGGGGAAAGGGAAGGCAAAGGGAGGGAGAAGGGGGTTAGAAAAAAAAAGGAGAATAAAAAAAGAAAGAAATTAAAGGTTCCTAATTTATGCCCAGCAAGGCTGGGTACCGTTACTAGTGTTAATTATATTGGTCCCTAGTGGTTATACTTGGGGTTTGGGTAAGCCCAAAATTAATTCTATTGGGGTGAACGTTACCCAAAATAGTAGAAGGACCATTAGATGCTATTATTCATGGTATCCAGTTAGCTCATGTATCAATTTAACTTAAGTTTAAATGTTCCACCTTTGGATCTAATTGGTGCCATATCGTATACAAGGGTGAGACTTATTAATATCAAAGTTTTTCTTAAAACTCTCATTCTATGGAGTTGATGGGTTACAAAAGAGTGTAACCCTTTCAAATATAGGTTGTTAATTTCGTAGCACATATTCGGGCCATCTATCTTGATGCTAATAATGGGTGACTGCCTAATATCTGTTGACAGCAATATGGATTTGATGGGTTCTGCCCAAGAAGACCTTTTTGCAGTCCATATCAAGGTAAGATTTTACCTTCACTATTTTCCCTCAAAAAATGTTTTTTACCCCGGTAGAATACTCTTCTCCGTAAATAGCCTGTCTCGAACTCTTTGATGGGTGGGCGACTGGAAATCCGGCCGGTTTTTGCTGGGCTCTGCCCTATGATTTTCGCCCTATGATTTTCGGCAGAACTTCTTTACTCAGGAATTGTGTCTTGACCAGTATTTTCCATACGAAATAAGCACGGGATTTGGAGTTGCTTCTTTAAGGATGAATTTCCCGTCCAAAGACTCTGTTAAACACAGCATAGAAGAGCTCCTCTTACACAGCAGTTGGCATTTTGCATGCACACAAGATTTTTATCTGAAAGATTGCATGAAGACACCCGTTTTATTCTTAAAATGATGAGCTTTTGCCTTAAATCGGAGCAAACAAGGTATGGCAGTGATTTTTATTGATAGAAATAACAGATGTGAAGCTGGTTTATTAGTTTTTGAAGGGTTATTTCCCTGATACAGATTGCTCTTCTCTTTATTATAAGTGCTTTGATTTTCATGACTGTCATTATGGGTTTTTGATACCCCTAAATACAGATATCTTATCTAAACAGTGGTTCTTATAAGGATTATTTACATTCTGCTCATGGTTATTACTGTAACTAGGTTGAGTTAGCTCTCTCCCATTAGTTCAAACTTTGCTTTTTTTCCTTCCTATGCTCATTTGATCTTTTGGGCAAAAGGTATACATTAGGCGATCGGTGATAAACCGAGAAGCCCAATGTACCTTTTGGCCCTTGCACTGTTACCATTTTCATGCTAACAGTGTATTGTTTGGCTGCAGGTACGGGCTTCTCTTCCTAATGTAGTCCTTTTGTCGATTAGATTGTGATTGAGCTTGGAAACTAGCAATAGAAGGAAGCTTGAAGATAATGCCGCTGAAAGTTGGTAAAGCTACAAAGAGATACATAATACTGTTTGTTCATGAATCAGATCCATGTTTTCAGATCTGCGTCCTTGCTTCTTAATACTCTTAAAGGTAACATATTTCTCGGTCTTTAGCAAGATTGGAACATAAGCTCTTGGCAGATTTATGCAAGACTATGGTAACTATGCCTGTGGCCAGCCAAGACTATGGTAACTATGTCTGTGGCCAGTACATTAAGTTAAAGTTGAGCTTTGAACTTTGAATCACCTTGTAATCCCATATAACAGGGATAAAAGAAAGGAAAAGGAATATGTTGTTGATACTTCTTATTTTTGCTGTGTTAACTTATAGTTGGATAACCAAACAAGGTTTTGTAATTATTTGCTGGTTATATCAGTTAATTGGAAGAATTCCAGAAATGGCATTTGAGTAATTTAGTATCTATAGTAGGAATGTACTAAGACGAACTCATGCTTATTGGCCAATAATGAATGATTGTAAAAACAAGTCAGGGTGATTTGTGAGGAAATAATGTTCTTACTGAAAGCATATATATGTACAAGATTTTCTATCATAATAATAAAGAGGGCTGGCCTTTGTTTGGTTCCTATGCACAATGGGAGGTGCATGTTACTCAAATAGCAAGGTTTTTTATCTTGGTAAAAAAAAGAGGCCATGCTTTTGTAAAGTTCCTATGCACTATATGAGATGCAAGATACTCATGTAACTTGATTATCTAGTTCATCTAGTATTAATTGTCTTGCTATATCGTTTGGACGTTATGGACCATGATACATCTGGCATATTATACTATCAGAGTTTTCCATGGTTTCATTGTGGTATGTCTATTCGATGCTAACTGTTTTCCCTGGATATATGGTACCATCTTGGACTGAAAAGTCTTTGTATGGCCAGATAAGACAGCGGAGGGATTGACCAAAGCTGATGTTTGTGCTAGGTTTAACTAGTTCAAGCCGGTTTTTTTTTTTTTTTTTTTTTTGTAGAAACGGCAGAGGAGTTATATTACATGTAATACATAGTAATACAAAATGCACAGAGTAGGACTCTGTTATAAGGCCTTAACTAGGCCTGTCTCTCCAGAAGGAGGAAAATTCAGTTAAGAGAGAACACTGTTTTAAGGATTAGATCCAAAATATCAATGATTTAAAGTTTAAGTTTACTGCATAATACTGGAAATAAAAGATAGACAGGTTCTGTTGAGGCTAATCATCCCGAACTCCATCAAGAGTAATTACTGCAAAGGCATGGGTTGTGTTCTCGAAGAGCAGAGTGTCAAGTTCCACGACCCCCAAGCCGCGGTAGAGTCCGAATATATAGAGTATCCAGGATTCTCTTGCATCAACACAAATTTTGAGCTTGTCCTCAAAGTACGGCCTGAGATCCTGTTTAAACTGCCAGATATCCTCGTCCTTCAGGATCTTCTCCAGTGTTTTGACCATGATGGTTTCCGTCTTTACCCAGAGCAAAGCTTCCAGAACTTCTTGATGAGTCATTGGCCGAGTATCCTCTCGTACCTCTCTCATATGACCTCCTTCCGCGGTGTTTGTTGACCGGTACTCTGCCATCACCAAAGCACAAAGATTATTAAAATAAGAAGAGAAAAAAAGCATAGAACCCTTGAAAGGATCCCAAACCATCCCAATTTACGTCATAATTTGTTCCCCCTGCTCAATCTATGAGCCATGGCTGCCTCTGCCAGCTCCAATTGGATTGTTGTTTTGAGGAGATTCAGATCCGGGTTGTTCTGATTTATAGCAACACCATTTCTATGTTTCCATATGGTCCAAAGAGCAAGAGTTCTAATGGTGTCCATGAAGGGAGAACTATTTGCTAAAAAGTCATATAACTGCTGTTCTGAGGCAGGGGGAGGACCTATGTAGTGGCTTAACCATGTCCAAAAAGGTGCCAACCATGGACATATAAAGATATGGCAGGATGTTTCAGCTTGGCCACATCCTAAAGGACATCTATAAGAGATTTGAGCATTGTATTTTGCCCTTTATTGAGCACCAGCCATCTGAAGAAAATAACCTTTTTTGCACACTGCAATTTCCACCCTTGGGTGTAAATATGGTAATGCTACCCAAAAAGCACCATCTGGACAAGTGCTTTAGGTGCTTTGCTTGAAGACATTTCTCTTCAACGACCTTAGAGTTGTTACTTAAAAAACAATATATATGATGTAGGAAGGCAAGGAGCGATGATATAGATCTTGTGGAGGAGCGTACAAATTGTGGAGGTCAAGTTATGACACATTTTTTCTTAGTCATAGGTGCTTTAGGTGCTATGTGCTTTCGCGCTTTTTTGGGTAGCATTACCATATTTACACCCCCTTTCTTTATGACCCTGATGGCCTCCTTCTCTGTACAACCCCACTGATTTGAGACTTTAGTTCCATGGTCACAAAGCAGCAGGTCATATATTCTGGCCACACTGTAACCTTTGCCTTGTACAGTCCAGTTCTGATCTCTAACTAGGTTTGTATTTCCCATCTGATGTCTAGTGAGGATCTTATGAATGTTCCTGTTCGAGGTGGAGTTCTGTACCACATTGGATATTTCCTACCATGTTTTCCATTCTTCACCATTTAACATATTTCCAACAGTATCCAATCCACTGAGTTTCCATTCTTTGTATTTCCTTGGATGCTTTAAGGCTAGACATCCATCTTCCTCATCAACTAAACCCTGATGCCAAAAGAAGTTAAAGTCCCTAGAAACATTTCCAATTGGCTGGGCCTTAAAACAAACAGAAACCTTGTTCCAGGCTTGGATAATTCTTCTCATAATGACAGATGTACCTGGAGCAGGATTAAGTTGGTAAAATGCTGAATCTGGGAGGTGGTGAGGGGTAGATGGACTCCCTACCAAAGAAGTTTTCTGAATCCAGAATTTGGTAAGTAGAAGGGCAGGAGACCTTGATGTTGACACCAAAGATCTCCACACTAGTTTAGCTGCCAAAACCTGGGCCTGTAAAAACAGATCTTTACATCCTAGTCCTCCTCTTTTCCTAGGGAGGGTGAGATGCTTCCATCCCACCATGTGTGCCCCTTGCCATATAAATTCTTTCATGATGACCTCTAACTCCCCGTATGTTTTCTTATCTCGCAATTATGGTCAAGAAAAATAAACATGAGAGCCGGGCTATAACTCCATTAATTATTTGCACCCTTCCAGCCAAAGATAAAGACTTGGGGTACATTTGGAGTTTCTTTTTAATTTTGATTACAATTGGCTCCCATAAACCATGCATACTCATGTTGAGAGCAAGAGGTAGGCCCAATAGTTTGGTAGCATTATGGAGGCCACATACTTTGATTCCATGGATACTGTCATCTGAGCTGTCCAGAATGATTGCACACTTATCTTTATTTAAAACCACCCCAGATGCCTTTCCAAAGAGATCCATTGCCTCCAAAAAGTTCTTAATGCTGTCTCCCTGCTTTCTTAAAAACACAAACGTGTCATCAGCATACTGCATAACTGACAAGGTGTCGGTTGAACTAGGGAGCTTGAGACTACAGATTCTGTCTGTTTGTTGCATCTTCATGATGATCCTTGTTACCATTTCAGCCACAATAAGGAACAGATAGGGAGCCAGAGGACATCCCTGTCTGACCCCTCTTTTGCATTCAAAGAAGGAGGATGGGGAACCATTAACCATGACTGCAGAGCACCCTGTAGCATTGAATCCATCAATTTTTGCAATCACTTGCTCTGAAAACCCTAACTGGTCCATGGCTTTGTATAGGAAGTTCCAATTGATGGTATCATAGGCTCTCCTAAAGTCCAGTTTGAGCAGTACACATCCTTGGTTGGAAATCCCATTCTAATGTAAACCCTCATAAGCCCCAATGAAGTTATCCAGTATGCTTCTGCCTGGGAGAAAGCCTGACTGAACTGGATTAATTTTTTCCTGCAAGATTTTCTTGATTCTATTAGCAAAAATTTTGGCCAGTATCTTGTATGATACATTTGTGAGAGATATTGGCCTCCAGTCTGAGAATGTAGAGGGTTTGTCCACCTTTGGCACTAGTGCAATTAAACCTGCATTTATTGCTGGGTGTAAATTCCTTGCCTGCCAGGCTCCTTGGATAAATGTAGTAATGTCTTTATCCATAATGCTCCAAAAGTGTTCATAAAATTCCGGTGGCAGTCCATCAGGACCCGGGCTTTTCCCATGAGCCATACTTCTGATAGTTGTAAGAATCTCTGTCTCCATTGGAGTGGCTAGAAGCTGCTGATCTTCAATATGTGTATCCTTCGGGCCAAGGTAGTCAAAGAACTCCATCATTTTTCCATTATCTGTACAGGTGGCTGCAAAAAGCTCCTTGTATTTATTGAAGAATAATTTCTGGATGTCCTCTTGTTTGGAAAGTTCACCCTGATTTTCATCATGTAGTGAGACTATTCCATTGTTCATGATCCTACTTTTAGCTACTCTATAGAAGAACTTAGAGCTACAGTCATCCATTTGGTTGACATACAGACTTCTACTCTTGACTGCCAAGCTTTTAGCTTCATGTTCTTCAATTAGCTTTACTTTCCTTTCCAGGAGTTCCTCTCTCTGTTGCAAGGACACATTAGTTTTGTCTAGAAAAAGCTTCTGTCTGATATCCCTCATTTCCAAATACACTTCCATCTTTTCCCGTTTCTTCTTTTTGTTCCACTCCCTACCCCATTGCTTAATCCAGTTTTTGATCTGCTTACATTTCCTAATGAACTCTTTCATAGAGCCACTAGCATTGACTCTCTCCAGAGTAGCATAAAACCTTACAAAGTCTTCACAAAAGGTCTTGTTATTCAGCAAACTAACATTAAGCTTGAATGATGTGTCAGCATATCTATTCTGAGGCAGGATACCTGTGTCCAGAACTTGTGGATAATGATCAGATATTGAGTTACTGCAGTCATTCTCAATAATCAAACTATCCCATCCATCTAAGGTAGAAATATTGGTGTAGAACCTATCAAGGAGGCAATATACCCTGTCATTCCCTTGTCTTTTGTTACACCAAGAGTATGCATTAGACGAAGAGGGGGCGTGATATACAAAGTTATGGGCCAATTTGTCCCATTGTGTTCTCTCCCCCTTTGACATGTTGAGTTTTTTCCCTGCTTTCTGCTCCCATGAGGGAGTATTATTGAAATCTCCACTGAGAATCCAATTATTTGTATTCTGTCCCTGCAGCCACTCTGTCATACTTTTCCATTGTATCTCCCTCTCTTCAGGGGAAGTGGAAGCATATACATTGATAATGCCTATACTTTCTTGTTCTACCTCCAAGAAAACCACCTGCCATCTGCCTGAAGGGTGCACAAAGGAACTCATCTTTTTATATCCATTCCAAGCAATACAGATGCCCCCTTTTGTGCCATCTGCTGGGGCCCATATTGAGTCTCCATTGGGGAAGATCCATGTGCCTAGATTTGATGCCTCAAAGACAGGTAGTCTATGCTCTTGCAGCAAGATTATGTCTGCCTTTAGTTCTTTCAAAGCAATCAGAGCCCTTTTCCTCTTTAGGGGGCCCTTAATCCCTCTTAAATTCCAAGACACAATCTTCATTAGACTTTGGAACTTCTGGTTACAGGCCCATTCTCCCTGGGGGTATAGACCTTCTTCTGTCTTCTTTTTGTCTGTGGAAGTGGGGTGGCAAATGTTAGTTCTTTTGGATTCCCCCCATTTTCATCTTCACTATCCTCTTCCCCCTCCCAGAACTTTCCATGCAGTATGGATGAATTGTCTTTCAATTCTCTTAACTGTGCAGCTGGAGTTTTGAAGATATCTTTTTCTGTCACATGTGTGTCTTGTATCAACTCTTGCCCAGCAGGGCTTACAAGTCTATTGGTTTGTTCACAATTAGTTCCCTGGCCTACTGGAGTTACAAGCATTTGGGGGTGAGCTCCCAATTCTTGGCCAGCTGGACTTAGAGGTCTACTAATGTGCTCAACACCAATTCCTTGGCCTGGAGTCATAACCTTTTGGCTCAGAACATTGTCCTGCTCAGCTTCTGCCTGTCCCTGTGACATGTTTAGATCTATGTTTAGATCTACACCTGTACTTGTATTTTCAGGAAAGGCCCCATCATGATCAGAATGAATATCTGTGGAAGGCACTTGTTCTGATACCCTCTCAATGCTCCCTGGCTCTTTGGGAAAAAGCTCCACAACAGGTAGAGGGGAATCAACACTAGACTTGGGTGAGCTTGGCCCCCCTTTTTCTTTATATCCAGCTGATTCCTCAGAAGAGGAGTAATCATTCCCGACACTTTGAGGTTCCCTGATTGACAGAGAACTGGATCTGTTTCTTTCAGTGGGGTTCACCATGATGCTTTTTCCTTTAGACTCGGGATTATTGAGGACCTTAACTTTCGAAGATTCCTCCATGAATTGCACTTTCTTTTTCCATTCACTCCTTGTCTTCTTTTCCACACTCCTTCCATACTCTGCCTTAGCCTTTTCTTTCTCTTTTTCTTCTCTGATTCTCTGTTTCCTTCTTTTTCTTTTCTCACTGCCATTCCTGTTCTGCCTTTGTCTTTCTAACCTTCCTTTATTTGGTGTAATCCAGCCCTCCTCCTTCTTCTTCCCTGGGTTCACTTCCTTTAGCCCAATCTTAATCTCCCTTCCCCCTTTACAAATTTTTCCTCCATGGAGTCTGATACCACAAGCCGAGCATGGCTGAGGCAGACCCTGCCATACCAACTTCAAGGATTTAGGATTACCAAAGTAATCCATAAATTTGATTTCTTCAGGGATTGGCTTCAGGATATCAATTTGTGCCCATACTTTTGGGGCTTTGTCTTGGGAGATTTCCCAGCTTATGATATTCCCTGTGTTCTGAAACAGAGTGAGCAAAGATTGCTCATTCCAGTACAGTGGGTTTAGTCCTTGTAGATATGTCCAAGCCGGGTGGAAAAGTTCAGAGAAGCTTTGGGAATCAAAGGATGGGTACCATTTCTGGAAGAAAACTTGAGTGTTGGCTTTGGAAATAGTACCCTGTTTGAGAAGAATATTGGCTGTTTGACTATTACCACATTCTACCATAAAAAATGGAAAGTCAACCCAATAGATACCGCTGATAACGACCCCCTGTTCCAATCTCTCTAGTTCCCCTTTTAAAAATTGAAGTCTTACCCCCTCATGACGAATGCAACCAATAAGACCTCGAGATTTCAGAAATTTAAGTTTATTTTCTACAGCTGCATTTCGAAGAGGCTTACCCACAAACACTGGTTCTTTGTCTGCAAGTAGTCCCTTTCGCACTTCTTCCCCCACTTGATTCGCATAGTCCAATATTTGATCCACTGCCTCCTTCTGGCGCTGCAGGGTCCCCACTCCTGAAGATCTCCTAGTGTTCACCATATCTGCAGTAGAGGTAAGGAAATCCCCAAAAGCTACAAATTCCTTCACCTGTTCACCTTTTTCAATCGCTGCAAGATGACCCACTATCTCCCGGATTTGGCTATGGCCTTTTGCACTTAGGGTACTAATGGTATCCAATAGCTCTGTAATCCCGTTATTATTTTCTCCCGTCACTATTGTCCCTTTTTTCCCCAAATCTGGCCCTTTCTGTAAATTCTGCACATTTCCCAATATCAGTCCCATCTGTCCCACCTGTTGTACATTCCCAGACAGCCCTGTCCCCTGACCCACTGTTTCCAACGAATCCTGTCCTTTTTTTTCCATTTTTTAATATTTCCTAACTCACCACTGATCTGCAAACAATCTGCACTCCTAACTATAAACTTTCACCACTATTTTGCTATCTGACCACGAACAATGCGTATGGAAAATGCCAGCCGCACTTGCATCCCTATCTCCCACAAACTCCCTCAACCAAGATTCAAGAAGCAGAACCTCAGATTGGGGAGTCACAGAAGAAATAGGTGTAAACAATTCTTCCGGGAAGAATCTGTTGTACACCAGGCTCTCCCATAGCCATGCACTCTCACCTTCTAGCCATCCACAAGTGTGACGTCCCCTACACGTATACGGTGCACTCACCGTATACAAACAGGAGTTCATCCCCCATACCAGCTCCATGCTAATACAGGGCCCTCCACATGACACTGCAACCGTGACGGGTTCCAGTGGGAAGAGTGGAAGGGTCATTGCACCCCGTCTCCCTCAGGGCCTACCTAGCTGCGGAAGCGTAAACATACATGTCAGTAGCACATACATCACATCATATGACCATCACGAAGGATGGTCCTCCACATATCTGCATAGACAAAGATCAGCACATCACATAGGGAGCCCTACCCAAGGCTCAGACTCAAGGGATGACTGATGGCTTGGGTCTCCAGAGTTCATTGCGGATGCGAATTCATGGCAATGGATTTGGGGGCATATGAACATGGCTTAGGTTGTCCACTCCATCCGCCCCTCCCATTGCACACTTTGCGAGTAGGCTGAAAAGTGTTGGGACTGGCCAGCCAGCCCGGATGCATAGCCAAGGGGCTATATCCCGGGTTACATCTCCCCAGTTCCGATGGGGCGGTAGGGATCTCTCCCTCCAGAGATCTACATCTTTGACTCAAGGTGACTAGAGGGCCCCTTTGCCGTATCGACTTGAACTCAATGGAAGGTCATATTCACCACCTCACGCGAGTGTCGAGCCCATGCCTTGCCCACACGCAGCGGTAAAAGCCATTAGACCTAGTCACACCGATCCCCGGCAGCACTAACACACCATAGGGATGCGCCTCGAGTCGAAACACGAACCTCTTTATAAGCCGGTCCGCCCCTTCACCCACAACCGGTGTGGCTCTTGTGCCTGAGCCGCATCTACAAGGTGTGCTAGAGAGGCTACTCTAGGAGCATCATCTACAAAGCTTTAGGTCTCTACCCCCCCTTCCCAATACAAGGAGTTCATAGAGATACATCATCCATATACATCACAGAAGAACTAGAGAACAAGATCTAACCTACAACATAGAGTTAGGTTCTTTAGTTAGAATCTGCTATCTAGAAGTCTGGATGGCCAATCTAATAGGCTAAACCTACTGATTCAATGACTAAAATAGGGTTTAGACTATCTAATTGGCCAAATACCTGATCCCTGAGGGGCTCCTCGACTGAGCTTCGACCATCCTGTTTGGCGCTTCGAATCTAGAGAAACTAAGGATGCAACTCTCCTAATCCGAGTCTGGGATGCAGTTTTGGCTGTTGAGGCAGCCAAAACAGAGTTCTGAAGCCCTAAAATCGAAAAATGGGCTAGTTAGGGTTTCCTACCCTAAATAGACAAGGGAGTTGGCTAGGGTTTCCAATTATCCCTTTTTGGCATGTGGGATAATTGGAAATGGGCCCACTTGCCTTTAAGGGCTAGGTGGCCAAATGTGCACACATGGAAATGTGTGCCCACATTAATGTGTACATTGGAAAATGTGCACATTAATTGCACCTATGGGTGTGGCCCACTTGGCATGAAGTGTCCACTTGGAAATGTGTGCCCACATTAATGTGTACATTGGGAAATGTGCACATTAATAGTTGCACATATTTCTGGCAAGTTGCCCCCTAGGGCTACTCACCTGGCTACACGCTAGCGCATTACCGCCACCGGAGTGGCGTGTAATGCGGCGTGGCGAGGCGATGCGGTATACGCGTCGGGGCGTATCTTTGTCTTTGAACGCCACATTCTCCCCCACCTTGAAATGATCTTTGTCCGCAACATCGTGGGTCTCCCCACCTTGGGATCATCGTAACCTGCAATCAACCTGATACATACGATTACTACTATAATTCTTACACATTTCTTAAAATTACCTTAAGGTAATATTTTTATGCCATTATCACATTATTATATTATAACATAACTTATCAACTCACAACATTACTAACGGATTACTCCAAAATTCACTTAACATTACAATTAAGTTTATCAAAATTTAAAATTAACGTCCGAGGTATTCTTCATTCCTTGCAACACATTCCAACAAAATTTGTGTTGCAAGTCTTCAATAGTCTTGACCTCCCTTGCCCTCCGGGCTCTCTTTTGCTGCAGCAGTCGACACTACGTTAGTACCATTTAATTATTAAATAAAATTTTGGTTATATGGTGACCACCACACCTATCTACATGGATGCATGGCTAATCTCCCGGCGTAGAAAGAGGGTGAATCTTCCATTATGGCCGCGGAGACAGCGCCTACATGCCTATATGCCGCTCATGCCTACACCTCTAGTTGCCCAGCGTGGAGGATATCCTTCTCGCGTGGAGGGCGCGAAGGATAGATTCCTCCTATCAAAGCATATATGGGGCTAAAGGTGCTTTCCCTATCCATGCATTCCTTCATGACCTCCTTTCTCTCGAGGTCGTCTACTTCCGTGGGACAGAAGTAGACTTTCTAATCTACCTTCCACTGTCCCAAGCCCAAACGGAGCGGTCATGCCTACATTGGCATTACACCACGCCCTAGAGATCACCGTAGTGGTCCCATCATCGGTAGCAACGCATGCGACCCATACCAAGCATAGGTTGCATGCGTAGATTAATCTTTCTACACAAGAATTAACCTACACAAATCGACATGCCTGAGCCGATTTCTTCGGAGATGACCTTGCCGTCCCATTGCTCCATAAACTGTGGGTATTGCTTTACTAAATCTTTCTTAAGTACCCACGTCGCGTCTTCCACTGGTAAGTGTTTCCACTTGACCAAATACTGGAGGAATTCTGATCTCCTCGTTTTCTTGAAAGCTTTATCAAGAATCAATTCTGGAACTATTTCCAATTTGTTCCTCCGTCATTTCCAACAACGTTGGCGAATCAAGACTTAAATGCGGGTTTGGGGTATGCTTCTTCTTCGGCAAACTCACGTGGAAGACCTTATGAATCTTTAGGTGTCTTTGGCAAGTCTAGCTTGTAGGCTTGGTTACCTACTTTCTCGACTATTACGAAGGTCCAGCCCACCTTGGAGCAAGCTTCTTGCAATTGCCGATCCCGAGCTTTGCACCTTCACCTTGATCTTGAGCCAAACATCATCTCCAACTTTGAACTCTCTTCTTTGTTCGATGCTTGTCGGCGATGCTCTTTTGTCGACTTCTTGCTTTCTAGCGGATACCCTCTAACTTCTTCTACAAGCTGCCGCATATGCGGCCAACATCTGGCTGCTTGAAACTTCCACTTTTGACACGGGTTGTGCCAAATTAATGCGGAGTTAAACGCGATAGCCGTAATTGATCATAAACGGCGACATTTGGGATGATTCCTGCTTGGTGCTATTGTATGCAAACTCCACCAAGTGAATAAATTCTTCCCACATACTTTGCTTATTCGAGACATAGTTTCGTAGCATGTCCTCTAAAATCTGTTGGGCGCTCGTGCGGCCATCCGTCGAGGATGATATGCCGTGCTCATGGATAGCTTCGTCTGGATCGTCGCAAAGAGGTCTTGCCAAAAGGCGCTCATGAACTTCGGATCCCTGTCGGAGATGATCTCCCTTGGCATGCCATGAAGCCTGAAGATCTCTTTGGTGAAGAGCTTTCTTTGTATCCATAGCTTTGTATCGTGGTTACGCAAGGCACAAAATGTGCCATCTTCGACAACTTGTCGACCACTACCATCAAGGCATCCTTGCCTCTCACTGTTCTTGGGAGTCCTGTGATGAAATCCATGCTGATTACCTCCCACTTAGCGTTTGGCACCGCTAATGGCTCTAATGCCCCTGGAATTCGAAGCTGCTCCGCCTTCGTCTGTTGGCATAGCTGACATTCCTTGATGTAGCGAGCTATTTGCTTCTTCATTCCTGGCCAATAATAGCTGCTGCGCACTTTGAAATATGTTTTCATGAATCCCGCATGGCCAGCTATTGGGCTGTTGTGCGTGTCATGGAGGATTAACTTCCTTACACCTGATGATTCGGGTACGCACAACTTGCTCTTATGGTATAACAGGTTGCCTTCCTTCTTATAATGCTTGAAGGCCTCCCGCTCTTTATCTGTTCTAGCCTCCTTCGAAAGGCTTGCCCATACTTCCCTGAAATCCACATCCGTTGGCAAGGACTCTTCAATCCTTTTACCAAAGTCGCTGGAGAGCGTCGAAATTGCATTGCAATGCACTCTAGTTGTCAGGGGATGCCTTGAAAGCGCATCTGCTACCACATTGAGCTTCCCCGGCTTGTAGACTATATCAAAGTCATATTCTTCGAGGAACTCCATCCATCTCCGTACTGCCTCAGTCGGTGTGGTTGTGTGAATACATATTGGAGGCTCATGATGGTCGGTATCCAATTGGAACTTCCTTCCCAAGAGATAATGCCTCCATATTCTTAATGCCACGACAACCGCAAGCAACTCCCCGATCGTTGCGTTGGGTAGCGGCGTCTCGGCGTCGTTCATCTTCCTGGAATCATACGCTACCACACGCTCTTCTTGCATAAGCACCTTTGCACACTAGCTATCTTACTCGCATCTGTTGCTACAAGCTTATCTTTCTCGGGATCCGGCGGGGTTAAGATTTGGGGGCTGTTGTTAAAGCTTCCTTCAACAATTCAACCCCTTTTGGGCTTTCTTGTGCCAATGCTCTACCCAATCTTTCACCTTCTACGCCCTCGTCGGTCATTAGCAGGGGCTGCTATCTTAGCAAAGTTCTTCCACGAACTTCTGTAGTACCCCGCTAGGCGAGGAAACTTCTGACCGTGCACATTCTTGGTGCCCGGCCCCTTGAATGGCGGCTTCAATCTTGGCGGGTGTCTGTTGAGATGCCTTCCTGCTTTGAGATCACATGACCTAGATACTCCACCTTTTACATTTGCGGCGTGGCACCGACAACTTGGCGCATAAAGCCGGTGCCTCTTCAACTTCTCTAGCACTCTTCTCAAGTGTTGTGCGTGCTCTTCAAAGGGATCTGCTATACACCAAAATGTCGTCAAAGAAAACAATTACAAAGGTGTCCGGGAACTCCTCGAAGATATCGTTCATGAGCCTCATGAGCGTTGCGGGGGGCATTTGATAAGCGAAGGCATTCACGTGAACTCATAATGCCCATACCGCGTTCTGAAGGCGGTCTTATGGATATCTTCTTCCTTTATCCTGATCTGATGATAACCTGACCTTAAGTCGATTTTGGAGAAGATCTTTGCACCCTGGAGCTGATCCATCAAGTCGTCTGATCTTGGAAGCGCATACTTGTTCTTAATGGTGTGCTTATTCAACTGTCTATAGTCTATGCACATCCTCAAAGATCCGTCCTTCTTCTTGACAAAAAGAATAGGCGCTCCAAACGGCGAGACACTAGGTCTAATGAAACCTAGGTCGAGCAGCTCCTGCAACTGCTTCTTCAGCTCCGACAACTCCTGCGTTGTCATTCTATATGGAGCCTTACTTGTTGGCTTTGTTCCTGGTTCGAGTGCAATCTCGCACTCAACTCCCCTATAAGGAGGGAGCTGCTTGATCTCATCTGGAAAGAGATCATGGAACTCCGTGATCAGCTTAGCTACTTGCTTCGGCAACTTGCTGAGCACCTTGTCTTCTTTGCTTCCTTCCGATTCTGGCTCACTAATCTCAAGCTTGAAGATGTATGCCACTTGCTCACTCTTGATGCACTTGAACAGCCGTTTAGAAGACATACACTGCATGATGGGAACAACTTCCTTACCTGTTATTTCAATGATCTTGCCATCGGGCGTTGGGAAGGTCACCTTCCGCTTTCCACAGTCGATAATGGCCCCTGCTGGCCCAAGGTACTCCATTCCTATGATCAAGTCATACTTTCCAATGCCCATTACTTCTGCCCCCATCTGGATATTAATCCCTGGTAAGTCGATGTCGAAGTTAATTCTCTTGCCCGCCGTCTGCCTTACTGCACCACTTGCTAAAACCACGGGTCTGGGCTTTGACTTTAGCGGCTTCAACTTCAACATTTGAACCATTCTGGGGGATGCAAAGTTATGGCTACTTCCTGAGTCTATCAAGACTATGAAGGACTTAGCTTTAGCCTTCCCTACTGTGGAAATTACCTTATACTGGCTCTCTGCTTGCTCTGTATCTATTGCGGCAAAGATGTGACACTCACCCTGGATGTAGTCGCGGGCCTCTTCGCCGTCGTCGTCTGACAGGGCATCCCAATCTCCCAACTCCGCTAGAGCTGCACTCATGACGTAGGGGCAGTTTGCTGTCCTATGGCCTGGCTGGAAGCACACGAAGCACAATTTGCTTTTCTATGCACTCCTGCCTCTTTTCCTTGGGCATCGCTTGCAAAAGGATTGCCTTTGCTTTGGAGTAGTTTGACCTCTCCCGCTTGTCCTTGAAGGACACACGCTTCTTCTCCTCTTTGCTTCCCCGGTTCCCGCCACAGTGGGGTTCTAGCCGGACACAGGGGGCTGCCCCAGGGCTATAGCTTCCTGTCGCCTTGCTTTTATCCCCGGAAGTCTTGCTGCTTGTGCCCGCTATTCGAGGTCCCGCCCTGCAAGCTTATAGCCTTGGATTCCGCCCGATCTTGTCCTAGGGTTTATTGCCCTCACAAGCTTGCGGATCTCCTCATTCACCCCTCAATATAGCTTTCTCTGCATGCTTCTCTCCTAACCCGGCACATCTGACCTTAGCCTCATGAATTCCTCTGTATATTTCTGGACTGATTTGTTGCCTTGCGCAACACAATAAAACTGCTTTGCATCATCTTTGGACTTATGTTCCCTTGGGGCGTAATGGCTTTGAAGGCTTTTGCAAACTTCTTGAACTTACAAGCATCCCCTGCTCAAGCCGTGTGCCTTTGCATAACCCTTCCACCAAATCCGTGCGGCTCCCTTCAAGTTGGCTGTTGCAACTCGCCTTTGTCTTTATCTTTCATGCTATAAAGCGTTTCCGTACTTTCGCTCATTTCGGCCCAGCCATGCCTCTTGCTTCCAATCGACTGTTCTCCCCGAGAAGCTGTTCCAGTTCGGGCCTTCCATACATTGCCCGGTCGCGGAATCTACCTTCTTCTGGTAGTCGGAGGCCACGGTGTCTCTTTATCGTCCATCAGGGTGTTCCTCTTGCCTTCCATCCGTTCGATTTCTGAGGCACGTTCTTCCTCTTCCTCGGAGTCGGAATCTGAGTCTGAGCTTGAGTCGGAAGATTCCGGGCTGGAGGATCTCCTTCTCTTGCTCCTCTTCTTGTCTTTTCCTGCCCTCCGAGCTGATGCTTGCGGCAACTGAGCGTTGCCCACCGAACCCACTCCTGCTTGCGCGGACAGTAATGCCTTTATCTGCTCCAGGTCCGTCCTCATCTGGGCTATCTCCTCCTCTGGGGTCATGGGTTCCATATCCTCGAATAGGTTCCTTGCCGGGGGTGGTCTGGGTGGGGTTTGCTCTTCTATAAGATCTCGCAGTTGTCGTTCCCCTGCGTTTAGGCCTCTAGCTGCATGCACAAGCAATTCATGGTTATATGATTAGTTCCTTTGTTCTCTTGCATTGATTGTGCTTGTTGGTATAATTGTGGGGCAAAAATACATCAACAAAACATTTAAAATGCAATAGGATTTATATTCATATATCATATAATATTTTAGATACAAAAAGTCTCCGGGATCAAGAGTCTGACTAGTCTTGAAATCGCCGGTAAGACGGGTTGTCCTCGAGAAACTTCTTTACTTGGGCTGTACCTACTGTACTTCCCAAGTTCCTGAGTATATCCCTTGCTGTTCCCCCTCGGATGGCGGATGCTAGCTCTTCCACCCGTCTATGGGAGGTATGAGCTGCTGTTACTGCCAACCTACCTTGTCGAAGGTGGGGTACTGCGAAGTCGAAGATGCCCAAGGCTGTTTTCCGCTTCACTAAAATGACATGGTCCACCTTTTCTGATAGGCGTGCGTGCATGCCAAATCCTGAAAGTGCTACCAGCATCTGCACAGCTTCCTCTCCGCGTGGGCTGAAGCGCTTGTGAAATATTATTACTCTACCGTCTGTTAGGAGCGGAAGGTAATATTTGAGTGCTGCTCCCGGTACTCCTCCACGTGCCCCTGAGGTGCCCCTGTGCCTTGATGCATACTGGTCCACGGGTACTTGAACTAATTCCTTGTAGTCTTGGAAGAGCGTTCGTACACTTGTCAGGTTTGTGGCTCTCCCTTGGAATTTTGCTATCTGCTCTTGTGAGGAAGAAGACTCCCCTTGCAGTACTCTTGTTGTCTTCCCCCTTATTCCCATCTGCTCCTGAAGTGCTATAAACTCCTCCTCCGTAGGAAGTTCCTCTGACATCATACCTCTAATAGTGCCGTAAGCTTCAATGTCCGAGATGGTGTGTCCTGTGTAAGTAGCTGCCTCTCGTATTTGTACCGGAAAATCTTCCGTTTCTTGGTCGATGAAGTCTTCTAGATCCGGCTGTTGCCGTAGGAGGTGAAGGAGTTCATCGACGCGGTAGCCTCTGTCCCTGCATTCGGGGAGGTTTTTGATGTCATTTAGCAGCAAGTATTCCTGTCGCCGACTATGGTGGTGCTAGGCTTGTTATTCCCACCGATTGGTTGTGCAATCCTCGGGGTGGTCCTGTCGGCTTCGAAGCGGGTGATGTCTTGTTCCGCTTCCCGGCGTTCCTCCTCTGGGTCCACCTCTATGTCATCCTCGCTTTCCTGCTCGGAGTTTTCACTCTCTTCGGATGCTTCTGCTATGGTCTCTTCGTATTCAAGCAGGAGGCGTTCGTCCGCTGCTGCGTCCAAGGGTGTGACTTCTAGCGGCTGAATTGATGGTTCACCTATTACGGTTTCTGCCCTATATACTAGATATAGCGCTAAGGCTGTGTTGTAGGAGAAGAAGACTTTGCCATTGCTTGTTAGGGTCATATAGGTCGGTGGCGGTTGGTTCTGTTCCTCAATGCCTTGGCAATATTGGGTACATGACTGAGGGTTGTTTGCAATCGCGGTCCTTGGTACAAAGTACCCTATGCATGGCGGTATCTTCGTAAGCTAGGGACAACTTTCTCTTGGAATTCTGCAGGACTTCTTTGGCGAGAAAGGATTGGAGTTCGGGGTTCTTTGAAAGGTCAAATTCTTTTGAAATACTTGGAATACTATATTGACATCTACTTGATGATGTGGGGAGGCGCTATACCAATTGATGAAGGCTTCTGTAGCCATGGCGAAGAGCGTGCTGCCGATGTCAAACGAAACTGGAAGCGCCTGACTAAGCTGAAAGATCGCCTCAATTGCGGGAGGCGATTACGTGGTTGAGGCTTGGGGGTTATCTTGGGGATATATATAGGGAATTTATGCCCTAAAATTTTTAGGGTTTCTAAAACTCCTGACATTTGGGATGAGGCTAATGTTTCTTGGTTAATTTGAGGCTCGAAGTGGCTTGCCTATAGTCTTAGGGTTCTAATGCAATAATTTTTGGTCGATTTGGGTATGTCTAGCTCAAGTTATGAACTTGGGAAGTTAGGCTGACTCTAAGAGTCTTGGGGGGGGGTGTTAGGTTGGGACCTAACTAGGCTCTGGCGCACTCTTGGAGTCACTGGTGAAATTACTCCAATTGTTCCCAAAACTAATACTGTGCCTAATGAATATACACTCTTAAACAACTATATATATTTTATTATTCAAAAAATTTTTATACATCAGATATAATCCTGTTAGTTACAAAAAAAGTTAATTTCCTTCTATCAGTCCCTCCGCTTGATGTACTTAGCCAGTCTCATATCCTTTGGCTGCAGGGTGACTCTTTTTCCATGGAGAGTGCATGCTAATGAATCTTCAAAGTGCTGTACAACCTCCATCTCTGCTGCTTCTTGTAAAGCGAGTAACATGTCGTTGGTTACTTTCGCTTGTTGGGGTCGAACTCCCACAAAATTTCTCGGACAAACCTGGAATGCTTTGCCCTCGGGATGAGGAATCCGTAGCTCCTTTGGAAGTGCTTGATTTCCCATGAGGCTCGGCAAAAGGGGAGTCTTGGGATCTCCTCATAGGCTTCTTGGGGGTTCCGTAGCTCTGGCGGGGGTTTGAGCTGGAATGCTTCCCGAGTTGGCCTCCCTCCTTCGACAGTTTTGACTCTGTTTTCTTCGTAGTAGGCTCGTGGTCTTCGTGCATCTTCTTGTATATTTTGTAATCTGCTAACTCCTTCTTGTACCTCCTCTCTGGTCCTAAGGTGTAATGAGAGGTCTCGGGCGGTTTTAGTTGCTTTCTTCCCATTTGCCTTCTCTGCATCTAGCTTCTTTGCTTCTTGCCATATCCACGAATGGTGGGGGCAAGCGGTGGGGGGTAGGTTAATCTGTGTCTCAAGCGTGTTTGGAGTTGGGCTTAGCTCTTCCTCGCCGTTTCCTCTGTTTTTGGGTTGAGGTTTAGGCTGCTGTGTGAAGATTCCCCGTTCGAGAAGGGTTGCCTCCAAGAATCTTTGCTATATCGCCGTCTCCTCCGGCGAGGTTGGGGATTGTTCGCCTTCGGTTGGCTCGTTTATAGATATGCCGACCGAGGTTCTTCTCTTCTTTTTCGGGGGTTCTTGGGTCATTACCCTTTTCCATTTGGGGTCGGGGTCCTCTCTGTTCTTGGTTCTTTGTTCCCGCCATTGGTCATCTTCGGGTTCACGCAACCTCCTCTTACCTTCTGTTCTCGCTTTCCCCTCCTTCCTCTTGGCTCTTTCTTCTCTTCTTCTTGCCTTTTCCTCTTTCTTCTTGGCCTTTTCTTCTTTCCTCTTTGCCTTTTCCTCTTTCCTCCGCCTCCTCTCCAAATTCCTGTAATACCTAGGCCGCCTCTCCATGTCGACCTTGCCGGGTTTTAAATCGGCATCTTTGAGCTTACGTTCAGTACATGCGAGCACTTGAAGCGCTATATCTTCCCTCTTTGGCTTTGCGGGCGGTTTGTTTGGTCCTAGCCATTGTATGACACGGCCCCGATTTGGCAGCGAGCGCCAAAAGATCGGCTAATGAGAAGGAGCTCGAGGAAGACGGGAGAACCCTAAAAATGAGCCTATGTCCCGTAATTTATAGGGTTGGATTTTTAGGGTTTGGTCGATTTAATCTTAAGGGGGTTTGGCGGCAAAAGTCTCCCCAATCTTGGGCAAAATTGGGGTCTTGTTTGGTGCTGCTTCTTGAATGGCTCTAAGAGTTGTGGGGGGGGTGTTAGGTTGGGACCTAACTAGGCTCTCGGCGCACTCTTAGAGTCGTCGACCTTCTCTGCTCCAACACACCCAATTTACACAATTTACATCTTTGTTACTCCCTAATTTAAGCATTTTAAGCGGGATCCTATCATTACTTTGACCCTTTTAATTTACATTTAATTTTTAAGGGTCACTTTTGGGATGACTCTAAGAGTCTTGTGGGAGGGGTGTTAGGTTGGGACCTAACTATGCTTTGGCGCACTCTTGGAGTCGCTGTTCCAAAAGTGACTTGTACTTAATGTTTTTCGATGTTTTAACATACAATTCTAGCTATTTCGAACTCTTTTGATCGGGATTTCATCTTTTATCTTCCCATTTGGAGTTCCTAAGGTCAAGTTCTAGGGTTTATATGAGGTGACGACTCTAAGAGTGCGCGAAAGGGCCATTAGGTCTGAACCTAACATGCTCCGGGCGCACTCTTGGAGTCATTGGCCAAAAGTGCTATTTCGATTATTTATTCCATCCTACCTATGTTCTCTACTTATCTTAATCTTAGATAATTACTATCTCTACCCCAGGGAAGGAAAAAAAAAAAATTTTCCCGCTACTCGAGGTTTGAGGGTCCTATCAAGTTAGTACTACTGGGAGCATGGTCAGTGCTTTGCTCTTGGTCTCCAAGAACATTGCTCTGATACCACTGTGACGTCCCCTACACGTATACGGTGCACTCACCGTATACAAACGAGTTCATCCCCATACCAGCTCCATGCTAATACGAGGGCCCTCCACATGACACCGCAACCGTGGCCGGGTTCCGATTGGGAAGAGTGGAAGGGTCATTGCACCCTCGTCTCCCTCAGGGCCTACCTAGCTGCGGAAGCGTAAATATACATGTCAGTAGCACATACATCACATCATATGACCATCACGAAGGATGGTCCTCCACATATCTGCATAGACAAAGATCAAAGACATCACATAGGGAGCCCTACCCAAGGCTCGGGACTCAAGGGATGGCTGATGGCTTGGGTCTCGAGTTCATTGCGCATGGAATTCATGGCAATGGATTTGGGCGGCATATGAACATGGCTTAGGGTTGTCCACTCCATCCGCCCCTCACATTGCACACTTTGCGAGTAGGTTGAAAAGTGTTGGGACTGGCCATGCCCGCCGGGATGCATAGCCAAGGGGCTATATCACGGGTTACATCTCCCGCCCGATGGGGCGGTAGGGATCTCTCCCTCCGAGATCTACATGCTTGACTCAAGGTGACTAGAGGGCCACTTTGCCGTGTATCGACTTGAACTCAATGGAAGGTCATATTCACCACCTCACGAGTGTCGAGCCCATGCCTTGCCCACACGCGCGTGGCAAGCCATTAGACCTAGTCACACCGATCCCCTAAGCAAACACTAACACACCATAGGGATGGCTCGAGGGATTCGAACACGAACCTCTTTATAAGCCCGGTCGGCCCCTTCACCCACAACCCGGTGTGGCTCTTGTGCCTGAGCCGCATCTACGATTGTGCTAGAGAGGCTACTCTAGGAGCATCATCTACAAAGCTTTAGGTCTCTACCCCCCCTTCCCAATACAAGGAGTTCATAGAGATACATCATCCATATACATCACAGAAGAACTAGAGAACAAGATCTAACCTACAACATAGAGTTAGGTTCTTTAGTTAGAATCTGCTATCTAGAAGTCTGGATGGCCAATCTAATAGGCTAAACCTACTGATTCAATGACTAAAATAGGGTTTAGACTATCTAATTGGCCAAATACCCCATCCCCTGAGGGGCTCCTCGACACGAGAGCTCGACCATCCTGGCTGAAACGCTCAATCTAGAGAAACTAAGGATGCAACTCTCTAATCCGAAGTGCAGGATGCGCGTTTTGGTACTTGAGGCAGCCAAAACAGAGGATTCAAGCCCTAAAATCGAAAATGGGCTAGTTAGGGTTTCCTACCCTAAATAGACAAGGGAGTTGGCTAGGGTTTCCAATTATCCCTTTTTGGCATGTGGGATAATTGGAAATGGGCCCACTTGCCTTTAAGGGCTAGGTGGCCAAATGTGCACACATGGAAATGTGTGCCCACATTAATGTGTACATTGGAAAATGTGCACATTAATTGCACCTATGGGTGTGGCCCACTTGGCATGAAGTGTCCACTTGGAAATGTGTGCCCACATTAATGTGTACATTGGGAAATGTGCACATTAATAGTTGCACATATTTCTGGCAAGTTGCCCCCTAGGGCTACTCACCTGGCTACACGCCAAGCGCGTACCACGTCACCGGGTAGTGGTAATGCGGCGTGGCAAAGACGATGCGGTATCGCCCCGGGCGAATTATCTTTGTCTTTGGAAACGTCTAAACAAGAGAATCTGTCTCCTTGGACTAGGATCGTGAAGAGTTTCATGGTTTAGGGTAGAAGGGTTTCTGTTCTCCCTCCCGCTCTCGCGCTCGCGCTTCCGCCATCCGGAGGTCCAAGCTGAATGTCATTTTTTTTTTTTTTTTTTTTTTAAGGAATGTGGGTGCAAACTTACTCATTCTTTGCTCAAGGAAGCTTAGATGGATTGATTGAGCAAGGGGAGTCGCGTGGCTGTGGCTCCTCCTCAATAAATATTAACTAGGAAAATACAAAAAATGTTCCTCAAAAATATTTTTCGACACTTGGTGTGCATGCACTGGAGCATCGAAGAATCTCGAAGAATAGAATCAAAGTGTATGCATTATATATGGTTTGATAGGCTATTTCAAGACCGCATTTTTCTGACGGAAGCTTTTTTTTTTTGTTCTTTGCTATTCTTCCGGCGGTGTGGCGATTATCAAAACCAGAGTTGAGGGTTTTGCAGTAAAAATTAATCTTTTTTTTTTGGAAGTTATTTTCTCACTGATAAGGACTCAAGTCTGAAAAAATTATTTACAAAATCTTTGCTTCAGCCGGTTGAGTGGTGGAATTTTTTTTCATGGCATTTTTTCCTTCCAATGCAAGTAGAGTTCCTTCTATGAGAATGTCTGATGCAGTGGCCATGGCTATAGTAGAGCATTTCAGATGCAGCGGCTTCTATGGCATTTCCGATGATTTCAAGCCTAGAAGTCCATGACTCCTTTCCCCAACTAAATTTCGAAAAAACTGGCGCTTCAGGAAGCTGATTCAGGTAAGGGCATTAGGGGGCGATTTAGGACATTCAAAAAATGGTTTGTGGCTACAGGTAACGAGTCTTTCTTGCTCTAGCTATGGCGAAACAATCAAGTCATTTGGCTGGCAAATCCCAACTGACAAATCTTAAGCTTGGCAAAACGAGTTCGGTACGTATTTTAGACGCAATTCCAAAACCTCATCTTCCTTTCTTTGCTGCCTTTATTACTTAGGGGTTTCTCAAGAATCAGATTTGAAATCCCATTCTTTATTGATGTTTTTGCAGTATTTTTAAGGAGCTTGAGATCTTGTTCAAGGTCAACACACACAAGTTAGAGAAGATATATATAAGTGGTGGATCAGTAAGTCCTTGTCTATCTCCAGGTGCCAAGCATTGCCTGCTTGTGGAATGCAAAGGTAAGATAATGCAAAATTTAATATTTGCCCATTCTCTCAATAGTTTTCTTATAAATTGGCTGAGTTTAAACTCTATGGTTTTGTTATGCATATGCCACAGGAGCTAGGAGTTCTATTGTATACAATTTCCTTGAATCTGAAAAGTAGAAAGTGCTTATTTTAGAAACCCTGGTAAATGGAGGGAATGATCACCGACGAATAAACCTTACGGAAACAGTGGGTGCTCCTAAGTCATGGGACAAGAGTTCAAATCTTTCCAGTAGGCTGCCAACTAAACCAGTATAATTAGCTGGCTGGACCTCCTTACATGTATTGTCTTTTTAATCCTTAAGTAGGTGCATCTTAGAGGCATGTTCCTAGCCATTGAGTTAGGGCATGCATATAAGAGGGAGTTGTGACGTCCCCTACTCGTATACGGTGCCCTCACCGTATACAAACAGGAGTTCATCCCCCATACCAGCTCCATGCTAATATAGGGCCCTCCACATGACACTGCAACCGTGATGGGTTCCAGTGGGAAGAGTGGAAGGGTCATTGCACCCCGTCTCCCTCAGGGCCTACCTAGCTGCGGAAGCGTAAACATACATGTCAGTAGCACATACATCAACATCACATGACCATCACGAAGGATGGTCCTCCACATATCTGCATAGACAAAGATCAGCACATCACATAGGGAATCCTACCCAAGGCTCAGACTCGAAGGGATGACTGACGGCTTGGGTCTCCAGAGTTCATTGCGGACAGAATTCATGGCAATGGATTTGGCTGGCATATGAATATGGCATAGGGTTGTCCACTCCATCCGCCCCTCCTGTGCACACTTTGCAGAGTGGGCTGAAAAGTGTCGGGACCTGACTGTAGCCCGCCGGATGCATAGCCAAAAGGGCTATTCCTGGGCTCATCTTCCCAGTTCCGATGGGGCAGGTAGGGATCACTCCCTCCAGGGATCACTCCCTCCAGAGATCTACATGCTGACTCAAGGTGACTAGAGGGCCACTGCCCTTATTCGACTGAACCCACTGGAAAGTGAACACCACTTCACGGGTGTCGAGCCCATGCCTTGCCCGCACGCAGCGGTGGCAAAGCCATTGGACCTAGTCACGCGGTGATCCCCGTGGGCTTTACACACGAGAGGGATCGTTCAAGAGTCAGGACATGAACCTCCTTCTTAGCCAGTCTGGCCCCTTCACCCACATCCCGGTGTGGCTCTTGTGCACAGGCCGAATCTACAGTGTGCTAGAGAGGCTACTCTAGGAGCATCATCTACAAAGCTTTAGGTCTCTACCCCCCTTCCCAATACAAGGAGTTCATAGAGATACATCATCCATATACTTCACAGAGAACTAAAGAACTAGATCTAATCTACAACATAGAGTTAGGTTCTTTAGTTAGAATCTATATCTAGAGATCTAGAGGGGCTGCCATGGGCAATTTAATAGGCTAAACCTCTTGATTCAATGACTAAAATGGGGTTTAGACTATCTAATTGGCCAAATACCCTGATCCTTGAGGGGCTCCTCGACTGAGCTCGACCATCCTGGCCGAGGCCTTCGAATCAAGGGAAACTAAGGATGCAATTCTCCCAAAGCAGAGTGCGGGGAGGCGGTTTTGGCTGTTGAGGCAGCCAAAACAGAGTTCTAAAGCCCTAAAATCGAAAATGGGCAAGTTAGGGTTTCCTACCCTATATAGACAAGGGGGGTGGCTAGGGTTTCCAATTATCCCCTTTTGGCATGTGGGATAATTGGAAATGGGCCCACTTGCCTTTAAGGGCTAGGTGGCCAAATGTGCACACATGGAAATGTGTGCCCACATTAATGTGTACATTGGGAAATGTGCACATTAATTGCACCTAAGGGTGTGGCCTACTTGGCATGAAGTGTCCACTTGGAAATGTGTGCCCACATTAATGTGTACATTGGAAAATGTGCACATTAATAGTTGCACATATTTCTGGCGAGTTGCCCCCTAGGGCTACCCACCTGGCTACACGCTAGCGTACACGTCAGCCGGAGTGGCGTGTACGCGTGACGAGGCAGTACGGTATACGTCCTGGGGGCGTATACTGTGCTGGAACGTCACATTCTCCCCACCTTGAAATGATGCTGTCCGCAGCATCGTGGGTCTCCCCACCTTGGGATCAACCTAACCTGCAATCAACCTGATACATACGAAAACTACCATAATCCTTACACATTTATTAAGATTACCTTAAGGTAATATTTTTATGACATTATCACAACATTATATTATGAAACAACTTATCAATTCATAACATGACTAAACAGGTTACTCCATAACTCACTTAACATGACAATTAAGTTTATCAAAATTTAAAATTAACGTCCGAGGTACTCTTCATTCCTTGCAACACATTCCAACAAAATTTGTGTTGCAAGTCTTCGTAGCTCGACCTCCTTGCCCTCCGGAGCGCTCTATTGGCCTGCAGGTCGACACTACGTTAGTACCATTTAATTATTAATAAAATTTTGGTTATATGGTGACCACCCCACCTATCTACATGGATGCATGGCTAATCTCCTGGCGTAGGAAGAGGGTGAATCTTCCATTATGGCCGCGGAGACAGCGCCTATATGCCTATATGCCGCTCATGCCTACACCTCTAGTTGCCCAGCGTGGAGGATATCCTTCTCGCGTGGGGGGCGTGAAGGATAGATTCCTCCTATCAAAGCATATATGGGGCTAAAGGTGCTTTCCCTATCAATGCATTCCTCAATGACCTCCTTTCTCTCGAGGCCGTCTACCTCCGTGGGACAGAAGTAGACTTTCTAATCTACCTTCCACTCGCCCAAGCGGAAACGCGGTCATGCCTACATTGACATTACACCACGCCCTAGAGATCACCGTAGTGGTCCCATCATCGGTAACAACGCATGCGACCCATACTAAGCATAGGTTGCATGCGTAGATTAATCTTAATTACACAAGAATTAACCTACACAAATCGACATGCCTGAGCCGATTTCCTCGGAGATGACCTTGCCGTCCCATTGCTCCATAAACTGTGGATACTGCTTTACTAAATCTTTCTTAAGTACCCACGTCGCGTCTTCCACTGGTAAGTGTTTCCACTTGACCAAATACTGGAGGAATTCTGATCTCCTCGTTTTCTTGAAAGCTTTATCAAGAATCAATTCTGGAACTATTTCCAGCTGTTCCTCCGTCATTTCCAACAACGTTGGAGAATCCAAGACTTTGTCTGGATTTGGAGTATGCTTCTTCAACAAACTCACGTGGAAGACCTTATGAATCTTTAGGTGTGCTGGCAAGTCTAGCTTGTAGGATTGATTACCGGCTCTCTTGACTATTCTGAAAGGTCCAGCCCACCTTGGAGCAAGCTTCTTGCAATTCCGGTCCCGAGCTTACACTTCACCTTGATCTTGAGCCAAACATCATCTCCAACCTTGAACTCTCTTCTTTGTTCGATGCTTGTCGTGATGCTCTTGGCGACTTCTTGCTGCTAGGAGATATCCTCGAACTTCTTCCACAAGCTGCTGCATATCGGCCAACATCTGCTGCGAAACTTCCACTTTTGACACGGGGTTGTGCCAAGTGTCTGGAGTTAGGCACTGATAGCCGTAATTGATCATAAACGGCGACATTTGGGATGACTCCTGCTTGGTGCTATTGTATGCAAACTCCACCAAGTGAATAAATTCTTCCCACATACTTTGCTTATTCCAGACATAGTTTCGTAGCATGTCCTCTAAAATCCTGTTGGTCCGCTCCGTCGGCCCCATCCGTGCGTGGATGATACGCCGTGCTCATGGATAGCTTCGTCTGGATTGTCGCAAAGAGGTCTTGCCAAAAGGCGCTCATGAACTTCGGATCCCTGTCGGAGATGATCTCCCTTGGCATGCCATGAAGTCTGAAGATCTCTTTGGTGAAGAGCTTCGCTGTATCCATAGCTGTATCTATGGTCTTGCAAGGCACAAAATGTGCCATTTTCGACAACTTGTCGACTACTACCATCAAAGCATCTTTCCCTCGGTCCTTGGGAGTCCTGTGATAAAATCCATGCTGATTACCTCCCACTTAGCGTTTGGCACCGCTAATGGCTCTAAAGCTCCTGGAATTCGAAGCTGCTCTGCCTTCGTCTGCTGACATAGCTGGCATTCCTTGATGTAGCGCTACACAGCTTCTTCATTCTGGCCAATAATAGGCTGCTGCGCTTTGAAATATGTTTTCATGAATCCCGCATGGCCAGCTATTGGGCTTTGTCGCGTGTCGTGGAGGATCAATTTCCTTACACACGATGATTCGGTGCGCCGCGGCTTGTTCTTATGGTACAACAGGTTGCCTTCCTTCTTATAATGTTTAAAGGCTTCCCGCTCCTTATCTGTTCTAACCTCCTTAGAGAGGCTTGCCCATACTTCCCTGAAATCCACATCCGTTGGCAAGGAATCTTCAATCTTCTTACCAAAGTCGCTGGAGATCGTCGAAATTGCGTTGCAATGCACTCTAGTTGTCAGGGGATGCCTTGAAAGCGCATCCGCTACCACATTGAGCTTCCCTGGCTTGTAGACTATATCAAAGTCGTACTCTTCAAGGAACTCCATCCACCTTCTCTGCCTCAGGTTGAGGTGTGGTTGCGTGAATACATATTGGAGGCTCTGGTGGTCTGTATCCAACTGGAACTTCCTTCCCAAAAGGTAGTGCCTCCAAATTCTTAATGCCACGACAACCGCAAGCAATTCACAGTGCGTGCGTGGGGTTGGCAGCGTTTGGCGTCGCTCATCTTCACGGAATCATACGCTACCATGCGCTCTTCACGCATAAGCCTTTTGTAGCTATCTTACTTTTCGCGTCTGTCGCTACAAGCTTATCTTTCTCTGGGTCCGGCAGGGTTAAGACTGGGGCTGTTGTTAAAGCTTCTTTCAACAATTCAAACCCTGCTTGGGCTTTCCTGTGCCAATGATCTGCCCAATCTTTCACTTTCTCCGCCCTCGTCAAGTCTGTTAGCGGGGCTGCTATCTTAGCGAAGTTCTTCACGAACTTCACCTTGTAGTACCACTAGGCGAGAAAACTTGACTTCATGCACATTCTTGGGCGCCCGGCCAGCGAATGGCGGCTTCAATCTTTCTTGGGATCCGTCGAGATGCCTTCTGCTGAGATCACATGACCTAGATACTCCACCTTCTCTGTTGCGAAGTGGCACTTCGACAACTTGGCGTACAACTGGTGCCTCTTCAACTTCTCCAGCACTCTTCTCAAGTGTTCTACGTGCTCTTCAAGGGATCTGCTATACACCAAAATGTCATCAAAGAAAACAATCACAAAGGTGTCTAAGAACTCCCTGAAGATGTCGTTCATGAGCCTCATGAACGTTGCGGGGGCATTCAATAAGCGAAGGGCATTCTGTGAACTCATAGTGCCCATACCGCTGCGTTAAAGGCGGTCTTATGGATATCTTCTTCCTTTATCCTGATCTGATGATAACCTGACCTTAAGTCGATTTTGAAGAAGATCTTTGCACCTTGGAGCTGATCCATCAAGTCATCTGATCTGGGGAGCGCATACTTGTTCTTAATGGTGTGCTTGTTCAACTGCCTATAGTCTATGCACATTCTTAAACTGCCATCCTTCTTCTTAACGAAGAGAATGGGTGCTCCAAATGGCGAGACACTAGGTCTAATGAAACCTAGGTCCAGCAGCTCCTGCAACTGCTTCTTTAGCTCCGACAACTCCTGCGTTGTCATTCTATATGGAGCCTTGCTTGTTGGCTTTGTTCCTGGTTCGAGTGCTATCTCGCACTCGACTCCTCTATAAGGAGGGAGCTGCTTGATCTCATCTGGAAAGAGATCATGGAACTCCGTGATCAGCTTAGCTACTTGCTTCGGCAACTTGCTGAGCACCTTGTCTTCTTTGCTTCCTTCCGATTCCGGCTCACTAATCTCAAGCTTGAAGATGTATGCCACTTGCTCACTCTTGATGCACTTGAACAGCCGTTTAGAAGACATACACTGCATGATGGGAACAACTTCCTTACCTGTTATCTCAATGATCTTGCCGTCGGGTGTTGGGAAGGTCACCTTCCGCTTTCCACAATCGATAATGGCCCCTGCTGGTCCAAGGTACTCCATTCCTATGATCAAGTCATACTTGCCAATGCCCATTACTTCTGCCCCCATCTGGATATTAATCCCTGGCAAGTCGATGTCGAAGTTAATTCTCTTGCCTGCCGTCTGCCTTACTGCACCACTTGCTAAGACAACGGGCCTTGGCTTTGACTTTAATGGTTTCAGCTTCAACATTTGAACCATTCTGGGGGATGCAAAGTTATGGCTACTTCCTGAGTCTATCAAGACTATGAAGGACTTGGCCTTGGCCTTCCCTACTGTGGAAATTACCTTATACTGGCTCTCTGCTTGCTCTGTATCTATTGCGGCAAAGATATGGCACTCACCCTGAATGTAGTCGCGGGCTTCTTCGCCGTCGTCGTCAGACAGAGCGTCCCAATCTCCCAACTCCGCTAGAGCTGCACTCATGACGTAGGGGCAGTTTGCTGTCCTATGGCCTGGCTGGAAGCACCTGAAGCACAACTGCTTTTCTATGCACTCCTGTCTCTTTTCCTTGGGCATCGCCTGCAAAAAGGATCGCACTGCTTTGAAGTAGTTTGACCCCTCCTGCTTGTCCTTGAAGGACACCTGCTTCTTCTCCTGCTGCTTCCCCTGGTTGCCACCATATGGGGCTCTAGCTGGGCCTGGACTGGCTGCCCTGGGGCTATAGCTTCCTGTCGCCTTGCCTTTATCCTGGAAATACTGCTGCTTCTGCCCACTATTCTGAGGTCCCGACCCCTGCAAGCTTATAGCCTTGGACTCTGCTTCTGATACTGTCTTAGGGTTTATTGCCCTCACAAGCTTGCGGATCTCCTCATTCAGCCCCTCAATATAACTTTCAACTGCATGCTTCTCTCCCAACTTTGGCACATACAGCCTTAGCCTCATGAATTCTTCTGTATATTTCTGGACTGATTTGTTTCCCTGTTGGAGCCTATAGAACTAACGCATCATCTTTGGACTTATGTTCCCTTGGGACGTAATGGCGCTTGAAGGCTTTAGCAAACTTCCTGAACTTACAAGCATCCCTGCTTAAGCCATGTACCTTTGCATAACCCTTCCACCAAATCCGTGCGGCTCCTTTCAAGTTGGCTATTGCCACTCTTCCTTTGTCTTTATCTTTCATGCCATAAGCATTGCCGTACTCACTCATTTCATCCAGCCATGCCTCTGCTTCTAATCCTGACATGTTCTCCCCCGAGAACTGTTCCAGTTTCCAGGCCTTCCATACATTGCCCAGTGCGGAATCTACCTTCTTCTGGTAGTCAGAGGCCCTGGTGTCTCTTTGTCGTCCATCTGGGGTGTTCCTCTGCCTTCCCTCTTCAGTGTTCCTTTGCCTTCCATCTGTTCGGTCCTGAGCCTGTTCTTCCTCTTCCTCGGAGTCGGAGTCTGAGTCTGAACTTGAGTCGGAAGATTCTGGACTGGAGGATCTTCTTCTCTTGCTCCTCTTCTTGTCCCTTCCTGCTCTCCGAGCTGATGCTTGCGGCGGTGGCGTTGCCACCGAACCCACTTTCTGCTTGCGGATAAAGGCCTTTTATCTGCTCCAGGTCCGTCCTCATCACGGGATATCTCCTCCTCCTCGGGGTCATGGGTTCCATATCTGCAAAATAGGTTCCTTCTTAGGGGTGGTGCAGGCGGGTCTGCTCTTCTATAAGGTCTCGCAGTTGTCGTTCCCCTGCGCTTAGGCCTCTAGCTGCATCCACAAGTGATTCATGGCTATATGGTTAGTTTCTTTTGTTATCTTGCATTGTTTATGTTTGTTGGTATAATTGTGGGGCAAAAATACATCAACAAAACATTTAAAGTGCAACAGAATTGTATTTATATATCATATAATATTAATACAAAAAGTTTCCGGGATCAAGAGTCTAACTAATCTTGAAATCGCCGGTAAGACGGGTTGTCTTCAAGAAACTTCTTAACTTGGGCCGTCCCTACCGAGTGACCCAAGTTCCTGATGATGCTTGCTGACGAGCCTCCCTGTATGGCTCTCACCAATTCTTCTACCACTAGCGGTCCGGATGTAAGGGCGCGATCACACGCCAATCTCGCGGCGTCGATGGGGTATGGCGGTCGAGAAGGTCGAGTGCCATTGCCCTCTTGACTAAAGGCGGCATAGTCGGCGTTTGTTGCTATTCGAGCATGCTGCCGCCCGAAGCACGAGTGCAATCGGCATGAACACTCCTTCTTCACCTGCGGGGTGTGAACTTGCGGTGTATTACGCTATTCTCCCATCCATCGGCGGCGACAAGTAGTACACGGCGACACATGCGTTGTGTGTCGCCGAAGCTTCTCCGCTTGTTTGGCCTCCAGCTCTGTGCCGCCCGGCGTACTCGTCGACCTCGATTTCGGTCAGCTCCCTGTAGTCTTCAATTGTGCGGTCGAGCCTCCTGAGGTCGATTCCTTCTCCTCTTGCCGGGGGTGGTGTCGAAGGACTCGGCATTAGGATGCTCGTGGTCTTCCCACGGATCCCCATCTGTTCTTGGAGGGCGAGGAACTCCTCCTCGATGGCGGCTCCGCTCATCCATCATTCGCGCGATCTTTGCTGTAGGCACGGATGCTCGGAGGTCGTTTCCCACAATGTAGGTGTCGGCCTCCCTCACTTGAAAGCCCGGAAAGTCCGAGGCTCCCGGACGATGAAGTCGATCCATGTCGGTCTGCCGGTTGGTGGAAGCGATTCGTCCAACCTGAGCTCCCTCTCCCCGCATTGAAGGTTACGGATGTCGGCCGAGGAGTAGATACTCCTCTCCGTTGATGATGATAGGGGCTAGGCTTGTGATGCCTAGCCCGGTGGGGAGCCACTCGATGCCTGCCCGCTCTGCTTTCGAAGTTGATCGGTTCACCTTTCTGCGCTGGGCGCCGTTCTTCGTCCGAGTCGAGCTCAGGTGTATTCCTCGTCGTCCGACCCTTCTTCTCCTTCTCTTGCTTCTTGTTCTGTTGATCTTTGTAAAGCATCTACTCTTCCTCTTGCCTTGCTATGGGGTCTACCTCCATCGGAGGAATAGAGGTTGCCCCCATCGGGTTTTTATTTGCGGTGGGATAAGAAGATGGCTAGGGCTGCGGTGTAAGAGAAGTACTTGGTCTGTTATGGCTGTCGGGACCATGTAGTCCCAACGACCTCTGCGCCTTGTTAGTTAAGTACTTGGCGATGTTGGGGACATCACCCAAGGGCTGCTTGAAGGATGGGCGGGGGAGCGAAGTATCCTATGCAAGGGGGACTTGAACAAGGGAGGGTTCTACCCTAGCTTGAAATTCTGCTAGCACACCCGCCTATATCTTTGGGGTTGCATTTAAGCGTAACTTGGATGTCAATTTCTTTCCCAAAGACTTGGAAGATGTCGTTGACATCCGCCTCGGCAAACATGGGCACCGGCGCCGCACCATCGCCCAGAAGTCGGCCGATGGCCATTGATCTAGCAAGGAAGGGAGTATCAAACGGATGCAGAAGCGCCTCAGGGAGCTGGAAGATCGCCTAAGCAGTGGAGAGCAAATTTGCAGGGTGCTAATGAGAAATGGGGGACTTATTTATAGAATTGGGGAAAACCCTAATTTTTGGGTGACCTAGAATTTGCTGAGATTGGGCAATTCTGATCTATTAAAGGATGCAATTGCAAGTTTGAAGACTATTTCTAGGGTTTGAGCATGCTAAGAACAACTACTGAACTTATTGTACAATTTGGAGATCAAAATGGTATGAGGTCTCACACGTTGCGCCCAGACCGATTTTGAGAATGTCAAAATCCGTCCTGGCGCGACGTGTGAGACATGGGTCCTAATTGGGCTAGGCTTACTCAATTCAAGTGATCTAAGGCTGTAATTCCACTAAACTCATCGAGTTAGGCAGAATTGACCCCTTATTTGGTCGATTTGGAGTTGTTTTGGGCATTTTTGGGCATGGTCTCACACGTTGCGCCCAGCCCGATTTTGAGAATCTCGAAATCTGTCCTGGCGCGACGTGTGAGACATCGTCTCAATTTTGCTCAAAGCTCCAATTTAACTAAAACAAAAGCTAGGGATCAATATCTTAACTTATTTAAACAAGGTTTGACACTTCATTTACACAAAATTTCTTTATATTAACAAAACTTTATAGTTATTTACAAAATTTCAAGGGCGTTCTCCCTTGATATGCCTGGCAAGATACATATCCTGCCTCATGAGGGTAACCCTCTTCGCGTGTACTGTGCAAGCCGTTGAATCTTCAAAATGCTGCACTATTTTCGCTTCGGCCGCCTCCTGTAAACACAACAGCATCTCGTCGGTCACGCGCATGTCTGTGTTATATTCTTGCATAACTTCGCGGACCAAACGTTGGAACGGCGCCCGGGGGATCAAGAGTCCGTAACTCTTCTGGAAGTGGCGGATCTCCTTAAGGGCTCTGTCCTCCAACTTCTTCTTCTTGCTCCGCTTCTTACTCGGTGCTCGGGGAGGCTTGGGCCTGGGTGGCGGTGGCTTCAATGTCTGCTTCGGGGGTACTCCAGCTTCAACTGTCCTCACCCGATGCTCCTGGAAGTAGGCATTGTATGCCTCCCACTTCTCCATATAGGAGTTGTGTTCCCTAATTCTCTTCTGATAGACCTTTACAGGGTCTATCACATACGCCTCCCGTTGGGGTCGCGGGGCTTTAACCCTATCCCACGTCGGGAAAGGTGGGGGCTTCGCCAACTGTCCCGCCTCCTCCTGTTCTTGGGCTACCTGCTCTTCCTCTTCCTCTACGACCGGGGGTTTTGAAGAGCTTGCTCCGTCTGCGCCCGGCACGTAGTCCTCATCCGAGTCGTCGGTAGTGGGCGGGGTCTCCTCTCCTGACGGCTCGTTGATGATGGGGCCCACTGCTCGCTTCCCGACCTTTACCAGTTTCCTTTTGCCTGCCTTTACGGCTTTGGCCTTCCTCTTCTTGGACCCGCTGGCTGTGGTCGGATCCTCTTCTCGACTCTTTGTCCTTTGCTCCCGGCGGCGCTCTTTGGCTTCATACTTGTAGACGAAGCGTGCAAGGTCGGCCTCTTCATCCGGGGTGAGTTCCGGCGGCTGCTGCTCCTCTCTTCCTTGCTCTTCCTGCAGGTGGATCTCAGCCTGGGGTTGCTCCTGAGCTGTCGATTGGTCCGCCTGCTCCCTCTGCTCCTCCTGTGGGTTGGTGTTCCCCTGAGGTTGGTCCTGGGCTGTGGACTGCCCTACCTGCTCCTGCTGCTCGTCCTGCGGGTTGTTGTCCTCCCGAGGTTGCTCCTGCTGCTCCCTGCTTCTTCCCTCCTCTTGTGCAATTTCCTCGAGGATTTGGTGCATGACATCCGGTTGGTCGTCCTCTAAGAGCTCTGTATGGTCGCTCCGGTCCGATCCTGCTTCCTCGCTCGACGAAGATTCGCCGCCGTGGAGAAGGTGTTCGAAAGGATTCTCACGAGCGAGGCGGGCGGCTGGCTGGAGGATCCGGCCGGCTGGAACTTCCTTGCGATGCACGCTTTGTGCGGGCCATCATTTTACGGTTTGTCGATCGAAGCTAAGCGCCAGAAGATCGCCTTGGCAATCACGAGCGAAGTTCTAGGGAAGAACACGAAAAATGGGAGGGGTCTAGGTCTATTTATAGGCGTCAAATTTTAGGTCAACTTTTAAACTACCTACCTAATTAAGCAAGGTCTCACACGTTGCGCCCAGCCCGATTTCGAGAATCTCAAAATCTGTCCTGGCGCGACGTGTGAGACATGGTGGGGCCCACTACTAAATTAACATGTAACATGCTAATTCTACTGATTCTTAGCTTAAATTTAGAATTATCAAGCTATTTTCTTTGTAATTTACAACTTTTTGGTGTCAAAGTTGAATGTCTCACGTTAAGCCCGGCCGATTTTGAGAATCTCGAAATACGTCTGGCCGCGACGTGTGAGACCACCCTACTTTTTGGATGTTGGCTCACCAATTTTTAATCTTTTTACATTTTTATTCATTTTAACTGTTACTAGCTTAGCATAACTACAAAAATGAGAAAAATTTTCCCATTTTTCGAGGTTTAAGGATCCTATCAAGTTAGTGCTCTTTGGGAACATGGCGGTGCTTTGCTCTTGGTCTCCAAGAACATAGCTCTCGATACCACTTCAGGACCCTACTGCGATCTGATTGCCCTCACCGGTATACAAACAAGTTCATCCCCATACCAGCTCCATGCTAATATAGGGCCCTCCACATGACACTTTGCAACTGCGGGTTCCGGTGGGAAGAGTGGAAGGGTCATTGCACCGTCTCCCTCGGGGGCCTACCTAGCTGCGGAAGCGTAAACATACATGTCGTTAGCACATACATCAACATCACATGACCATCACGAAGGATGGTCCTCCACATATCTGCATAGACAAAGATCGGCACATCACATAGGGAATCCTACCCAAGGCTCGGGACTCGAAGGGATGGCCCGGCGGCTTGGTCTCGAGTTCATTGGGGCCGGAAATTCATGGCAATGGATTTGGGCTATATGAACATGGCATAAGTTGTCCACTCCATCCGCCCCTCACATTGCACACTTTGCGAGTGGGCTTTGAAAAGTGTCGGGACTGGTAGCCCGCGGGATGCATAGCCAAAGGGGCTATTCACGGGCTCATCTTCGGTTCCGATGGGGCGGTAGGGATCACTCCCTCCAGAGATCTACATGCTGACTCAAGGTGACTAGAGGGCCCTTTGCCGTGTTCGGTGAACCCAACGGAAAGTGAACACCACTTCCGCGGGTGTGAGCCCATGCCTTGCCCATGCCTTGCGGTGGCAAACCATTGGACCTAGTCCGCAATGATCCCCCTAGGCTTTACACACGGAGGGGATCGTTCAAGAGTCGGGACATGAACCTCCTTCTTAGCCCGGTCTGGCCCCTTCACCCACATCCGGTGTGGCTCTTGTGCATAGGCGAATCTACGGTGTGCTAGAGGCTACTCTAGGAACATCAACTACCAAGCTTTAGGTCTCTACCCCCTTCCCAATACAAGGAGTTCATAGAGATACATCATCCATATACTTCCACGAGAGAACTAAAGAACTAGATCTAATCTACAACATAGAGTTAGGTTCTTTAGTTAGAATCTGCTATCTAGAGATCTAGAGGGCTGCTATGGGCAATTTAATAGGCTAAACCTACTGATTCAATGACTAAAATGGGGTTTAGACTATCTAATTGGCCAAATACCTGATCCTTGAGGGGCTCCTCGACTGAGAGCTCGACCATCCTGGCTGAGGCGGCTCAATCAAGGGAAACTAAGGATGCAATTCTCCCGAGGCGGTCTGGGGATTATCAAAGCTGTTGAGGCAGCCAAAACAGAGTTCTAAAGCCCTAAATTTGAAAATGGGCAAGTTAGGGTTTCCTACCCTATATAGACAAGGGGGGTGGCTAGGGTTTCCAATTATCCCCTTTTGGCATGTGGGATAATTGGAAATGGGCCCACTTGCCTTTAAGGGCTAGGTGGCCAAATGTGCACACATGGAAATGTGTGCCCACATTAATGTGTACATTGGGAAATGTGCGTTAATTGCCTAAGGTGTGGCCCACTTGGCGTGAAGTGTCCACTTGGAAATGTGTGCCCCACATTAATGTGTACATTGGAAAATGTGCACATTAATAGTTGCACATATTTACAGCGAGTTACCCCTAGGGCTACCCACTGGCTACAGCTAAGCGTACCGCGTCGTGGGGCGATAATGCGGCGTGGCAGACGATGCGGTATGCGTCTAGCGAGGCGTTATCTTTTTCTTTGGAAACGTCAACATCACGGAGTTATCCCCCCAGGCATTAACCTCGGTATATACTTGTGATTATGTATATAAGCATGCGTTAATGTCGGCATCCTTATTGCTACTAAAGTTTTTCCCGAAAACCTTCGAGGCAGGAGTTTTTAATCCACGGTAGTATCGCTGTTTGCTCTCTCTTTGTACTTGGGTCCCATAGGCCAGTTGGTCTCCGTGGACGATAAAATCATATTCTATTCTATTCTAAGTAATGGTACCCAGCCTTGCTGGGCATAAATTAGGAACCTTTAATTTCTTTCTTTTTTTATTCTCCCTTTTTTTTTCTAACCCCGTTCTCCCTCCCTTTGCCTTCCCTTTCCCCTTCCCCTTTTTTTTCTTTCTCTTTTTCTTATCAGCTTTTTCCCTTCCTTTTTATCTTTCCCCGCTCTTCCCATTTTTCCACTACTCTCTTTCCCTTTCCTTTTCCCCTTCCTCTTCCTTTTCCTTTTCCTTTTCTCTTTCCCGTTTCTCATGCATTTTTTTCGTTCTCTTTTGTTTACCTTTCCATGTGCCCTTTTCTTCCTTTCCCCACCCTCTTCCTCTTGATCACGTGCCCTTTTCCCCATCTCTTTTCCCATTTCTCTCTCCTCTTTTCCTCATGCTCTTTTTGCTTTCCCTTCTCCTTTTTCCGCTTCCCTTTTCCTTTCAACTTTCCATTCCCTTTTCATACTTTCCCCACCCTTTTGCTTTGCGATGTTCCCTTTTTCCCTTTCCTTTCTCTTTCCCCTTCCTTTACATTTTCCCTTTCGCTTTTCATATGCCTCTTTCCATTCCCTTTTCTCAACCTTTTTTATGTACCCTTTTTCCTTCTTTCCCCATCTTCTTCCCCTTTTTCCCCTTTCCACTTTCTCCTTTCTTGTTTCTTTTTTCTTTTCCCTTTCCCATACTCTTTTTCCCTTTCTTTTTTCTATTTCCTCACCCTTTCCCTCTTCCCTTTTTTCTCGTGCCCTTTTCTCCTTCCTCTTTTCCTATTCCTTGCTCCCTACCCTTTGTCTATTCTAATTTCCCCCCCCCCTTTTTCCTCATTTTTCCATCCTTTCCCTCTTCCTTTTTCTCGATGCTCTTTTTGCTTTCCTTTTTCTCTTTCTTCACCCTTTCTCTTTTCCCCTTTTTTCACGCCCTTTCCTTTTTTCTCTTTTTCTCGTTCCCTTTTCCCAAGTTCTCTTTTTCCCTTTTCCCCCTCTCTTTTCCTTTTTACTTTTCTTTTTCCCATAGACTTTGCAACCTTTTCTTATTTTCCCTTACCTTTTTCTCCTTTTCTCACCTTTACTTCTTACCCTTCTCGCGGTGCTCTTTTTCCGTTCCCTTTCCCCCTCGCCTATTCTATTCCTTTTTCTATTTTCTTTTATCTTTCCATTTTCCTTTTCTCCTTCTCTTTCCTTTTTCCTCTTACCTTTCCTTTATTCCTTTTCCTTTTTCCCTTTTCCCTTTTCCCTTTCATCGTTTTTCCTTTTCCCTTCCCCTCTTCCTTTTCCCTTTTCCCTTTTCCCTTTCATCGTTTTTCCTTTTTCCTTTTCCTTTTCCCTTTTCCCTTTTCCCTTTTCCCTTTTCCCTTTTCATTCGTTTTCCTTTTCCCTTCCCCTTTTCCTTTTCCCTTTTCCCTTTTCCTTTTCCCTTTCATCATTTTTCTTTTCCCTTCCCCTTTTCCGTTTCCCTTTTCCCTTTTCCTTTCATCGTTTTCCTTTTCCTTTCCCCTTTTCCTTTTCCCTTTTCCCTTTTCCGTTTTCCGTTTTCCGTTTTCCCTTTTCCCTTTTCCTTTTCATCTTTTTTTCCTTTTCCCTTCCCTTTTTCCTTTTCCCTTTTCCCTTTCATCGTTTTCCTTTTCCCTTTCATCGTTTTTTCCTTTTCCCTTCCCCTTTTCCGTTTCCCTTTTCCCTTTTCCTTTCATCGTTTTCCTTTTCCCTTCCCTTCCCTTCCCTTTTCCCTTTTCCCTTTTCCCTTTTCCCTTTTCCCTTTCCTTTTCCTTTTCCTTTTCCTTTTCCTTTTCCTTTTCCTTTTCCTTTTCCTTTTCCTTTTCCTTTTCCTTTTCCTTTTTCCTTTTTCCTTTTCCCTTTCATATTGAAGCCATAGTCAAGATGAAATTTTAGTTGAAGACACGCACACATCATCTCCACCATTGGTCAATCAAATCCTCGACCGTCCGATTTAGGGTGCGGTCCATTACACAACATTATAATATAAGATTCTATTCTATTCTATTCTATTCTATTCTATTCTATTCTATTCTATTCTATTCTATTCTATTCTATTCTATTCTATTCTATTGATGATAAATACCAAACTATCTGAGACTACATCTTGGAGGGTGTGCTCTAATTCCTGCTATTATCACACTTATATGAAACTTGATGATAGAATGCCCATTTGTGAAAGCCTGAATAAGCCCTTAATTGCAGTCCATAATAAGCATGGGATGTATGATAATGAAGATTATCATATTCGCAGGGATTTTATTTGGTTTGTTTCAATACATCAGTGTTAACTTATGTAGACCAATATGGATACTAACATGAATATTTTGCTTTGTTTAAATCTCTTACTACAAGGTTCGAGCAAAAGGTCCTAGAACTTTTTACATAGTTTAGCAGAAAATAATAGAGTTCTATGTTTGACAGCAAGTTCTATTCTGGCAGCATGGGAATGTTATTATATATTTTGCTTTTTTCATTGGAGCCCAATCAATCAAAAGACTCTGCCCAAATTTCTTATATCACAAATTGTAAACGTGGATGTTCTACTATGTCAGGCTTGACATGCTCGCCACCCTGTCATTTTAAAAAAAGATCACAGAATTTTACAATACTTCAACAATTTATGCAGAAACAGATCTTATAGATTCTAGTTTCTACTATTTACTGGTAAAGCTTCTAAGGAGATGTTTTATGAGATTGGTCCTTCATGGAGCTTAGATCTCCTCAAACTCATTCTTAATATTTTTGGCTACACATGCTCCTCAAACCCCTCAATTCTTATCTTTTTTATCTTTCGGACAACAAAACTTCTATCGAACTAGAAGTCATGCATTAAACACCAAACATCAACATCATTGTCATTCCAGCAATTTATCAAATATTGTAAAGAACTATAATTGATGGCATTTTCAAAGCCATCTATGTGAAGCTCCAGGGTCTAAAGCTACAAGACTACTTTCTCTATGCTGATTAGTGGCAATAGGTTATTAAAAAAAAAACAGTCTCTAGGAGGTGCCTGTTGTGCAGCTAAGAAGAAGTTCTGTAAGGTTAATGCATAGATTTTGGTTGTGCATAGCCTTTGAGTAAGCATATTGTAGCCAAAATTTGCACACGAGTTTTAGGCGTGAACAGCTCCAGTATTATTAGATGTTTTAATAGTACCAAGTACCATGTAATTTGTGGTGCTGTACATTATTTATCTTAGAAAGCTACTTGGAGAAAGCTCTTTGCGTATATTTTTTTGTGATAACATCAGGACAAATCGGTCTATGCATATATAGAGTTCTAAAGATATAATACTCTTAGAAACTAGATAGATAGATAGATAGATAGATACATTATTGTCCCTTGTGCCCTCAGGCCCGTGGACTTATGTAGCATGGGCGCTACTAGCACATCATGCTGGTTTACAATGTAACCTTTTCTGAAGGCTTCACTTTTCTCTATTAATACCGGCACCCCGCTTTGGATCGGCTTCAAGGCCGTGCATGGGTGCGTCGTTATCAATCAGCTTTGAGCTGAGCATTTCAGGGCGGGTATGGTGCGCCTCTCAGGCGGTTCATAACAGAAGCCCTTTTTCTTTATGTACTTCCCGGTGCCTTGCCGTCATTTCCCGTATTGCGTCTGCCAGATCCCTCATTGTTTCTGACCTTGCCATCATGGTGTGTACAGGCTGACCCCACCTTACATTTCTGTACTTGTTCCTGATGTCTTCATATCCGGGCATTTATTTAGCATATGATTTTCATCTTCCACTTCCCCTCTGTTACAAATTCTGCATATCCGATCCTCTCTCTCTATTCTCCGCCATCTGTCCTTTTCGATTCTTAAGTCATGGCTTCCCATTTCGAATCTTGCTAGGATATCCTTCCTGGCTTTTCCTAGTAAATTATCCTGATACATCTGTTGTCCTATCTGATGTCCCGGGTTGAATACTGTCATAAGCCATATTGTCTTGGGCCCCGTGTGTTTTTGCAGCCAAGCTTGCGTGGCTTTGTTTGCCCATTCATCATTCCATTCTCCTTCACTAATGAGGTCGCTCAGGTTCATCCCCATTTTTCTTGTCCACATTACTACATCCCTAAACCATCCGTTGCTCTCGATTATGTGGGCTTTCGCTGATTCACTGATCGTGATATTCGTTAACTTATTCGGTTTCCCACCTGCATTGTTTCTTATGAGATATCTGATGGTCTTTTTCCATGCCCTTACTTCCATCGGTTTCTGCCCCGTCTCATATACTATAGTTATTTGTGGTGTATTCGTTCTCAGCTTGAACTCCTGTTTATGCCATTGCCTATAAATTCCTTCCTGCTTCTCCCATTTCTTCTCTGTCAGCCCCGGTCCCCAGGCCTCTGCTCCATATAGTTGTGTAGTTGCAACTACTGCGCTGAACAAATAGCATTTGATTTCCCAGTTTATTATCCTGCTTTTGTTGCAGAAATTTTTCATATTGTAGTAACTTCCGATGGCTGTTTGGAATCTTGTATCTACCCCTTTAGCCCATTTCCCTGTGTCGTGCGCATCGTATCCCAGGTACACGTATTCTGTTGATTCTTCTAGCCCTGTTCCCAAATATCTAAACGATTTGTGTCTATTTTTGTGGCCAAAAAAGACTATTTTGGTTTTCGCGAGATTAACTGTCAGCCCTGTCTTTTCGCAGAAGCCTTCCAACAGTTTCAGTAACCTGTGCATCCCCTTGTTCTTTGTGGCCATCATGCTCAGGTCATCTGCATATAGCATGATGGGTACTTTGGTGCCCCCTAGTATAGGGGCGTCTCTGTCCCCTTGCTGTTCTGCTATAAAATCCTGTAATGCATCTATGTATATTCCAAACAATGTGGGGGATAGTGGGCATCCCTGCTTGACTCCCGTGTCGCAATCTATCGCTTTCCCTTCTTCTTCCATTTTCGCATATACATTATAGTACAATCTTGCAATTGCCCCTACCATATCCTTTGGTGCCTGCATATCTATAAGCCTTTGTATTAGCTTTTCCCTCGGAACTGTGTCAAAAGCTTTCCTAAAGTCCACAAAGCAGCATATTACTTTCTTCCCCTGGTTTCTATTCTGTTCTACCAATATCCTGAGGGTCACTAGGTGATCCGTAGTTGAGTGTTCCGGCCTGAACCCTGCCTGTTCCTGTGCTCTCCGGTTCCCTCCCTCTGCCCATTGCTTCAGCTTATTGTCTAAAACTTTTCCAAACCATTTTGCGAAAATGGAACTCACCATTATGGTTCTGTAATTTCCAGGTTCCTGTCTGCTTCCTCCCTTGTGTAGGGGTATCACCCTGTTATACGCCCATCTGGCTGGGAGTCCTGTGTGTATGATACCGTTGAAAATATTCGTCACCTGTTTCCCTATTGTTGTATCTGCACATTTTAATAATTCCATTGTTAACCCATATAGGTCTGGGGCTTTGTTATTGGCCATTCTATTTAGTGCCATCATCACTTCCTGTGTGCTAAAACACGGCTTGTCCATCCCTTGTAATTCTGGTATTGGTGCTGGAGATGCTCCGGTCTTATACAATTTCTCCAGGTATCTCTCCCAATATCGTCTTGCGTGCTACCATTTTTCTGATTCCCTTGTCCTTTCCCTTTAAATCCTTTCCAGAATTTCCGGGGTTGCTTTTTCAGGAGTTTAGCCAGTCCCCATTGGTGTTGTACCAAGTTTTTATTTCTCTTTGCCTTTAGCATCTTCAGATATACTTTTTTCTCGGTTTGATATGTCTCCCTTCCTCTCTGCTCTCTGACCTTTCTTTTCTGTTCTCTGCACTCATCGTCGTACCAACTCGAGGCCTTGAACGCATCCTTCCCCCTTTTTCTTCTTCTCTTTCACTGTTATATCATTAAGCCTGTCTCCATTTTCGTCTGCCCTGTGTGCCTCCCAGTTCCATTTTCCCATTTCTTCTTTGACGTACTGCACAAATACATCTACATGCTTCTCTTGAAACTATATTTTCAGTTTCCCGTTAACTTCCTCTATTTCTTGTTGCCTGTCATTCGAGGTGTATTCGTTCCCCGTAAGTGTCAACTGTATGGGTCTGTGGCTCTCCCTTTTCCCGATCGGCCATTCTAGGAGCATGAATCCCGATACTATCTCCGCTGCAGTGTCATTCATTATCACATAATCCACTATACTCTTCATGTGTGCATTCTGGCTCGTGTACTTCCCTGACCCCTCCCACTTTTGTACCCCGTTGGCTATAGTGACCCCTGTAGTCGAGCATATCTCTAGTAGTAGCTCCCCCCTGGCATTGACTTCTGCTCTGTCTTCTGTACTCCTATCCCATTCCTCTGATCTTGTCGTGCTAGTCCATTGCCCATTTGTGTCTTCCATACTAGTGATTTGTGTCTGTTCCTGCCCTGTTCTGGCGTTCAGATCGCCTATTAATATCATTGGACCCTGTTCCTTCCCCAGTCTCCCCCAGTTCTAACAGTTCTAGTTTATCACTGCTTGGTGGATAATATGCTAAAATCAGAATTAACTCTATTTTGTTCTGTAATTGCATATTCAAAACCATGTATCTCTTATTGACATCTACATGCATTTTTTACTACATTTTCTTTAACATAACAAGCTAATCCCGCACTCCCTCTTCCAATCTTGAAATCTTTGTTGAATAGCTAGTACCCTTCCTCCTCTGGCAGCCTTTTTATATTTTGCTCCCACGTCTCCACCAGACATATTATATCACAACTGTGTGCCCCTTCCAGCCTCTCCCCATCATCCCAAGGGTACCCAGTGTAGTTCCAATACCATATCTTTAGCGTCTCTTTCCTCGAGGTTGCTCTCTCGGGGTGTCCGTGTGTTCTGCTCCGTTTCCCAATCTTCTTGGTCTCCCTCTTGTTTTCATGGTCGGGGTTGGATCCATGTTCCCAGCTTGTGCTATTCGGTCTACGCCGACCCCTTTTCCCCCTCGTTCTTTCCCTCTGTACTGACTCGTGTCAGGGGCTACTGCTGCCATTGCCGTGTTCTTGTGCTCCTGTGCAAAGCCCCCCTGTGGGTTGGTATTCTCCTTCTCCACATCCGTCAACCTCCCTGATTCCTGAACTCCCGATCTTTGGTTCTGCCCCGTTCCTGTCAATTCTCGCACTCTTTTGTGCAGGAACACCTTGCCATTTTTGACCCCCGCCTGTATCCCTGCCTGGTTCAGTTCTCTGGCCTTGGCCAACTCCCTGTGTAGCCCCTGTCTTTGCATTACCGTTAGAGCTTCCTGTACCTTGATCCCATTTCTCAGCCTGGATCCTGTGCGCAATACCCTCTCCTTGGCTGGTCGATCCCTGAGCGTCAAGTTTATGTGCCTCGCTCTCCCCCTCCATTGACCCGATCGTACGGCTTTGACAATGATGCTCCTGTGTTCTTTGAAGACCACCTCTATCACCTCTGTAGTCACTTGGTATGTATCCTCGTTAGGTTTCTCTGCTATCCCTATAAGCCTAATGTCACGCCTAACTCTAGTCTGTTCCTCATACTCTACAATATGCCGGTTTTATTTTATCAAATGACTCCCATGCATTCAATTGAACATTTCCTTTTTCTAATTCAACCAACCTATTCAGAATCTTGGCTTTCTCCTCCTCAATCTCGTCCATTCCGCGCTGCATTTCCTCGCTTGTCTTTTCCACTCCTACTATCCTCACGTCCATGCTGGCAATGGCTACTTTGTTACGGTTGACTGATTCCGCCAGCGTGTTGAGTGCATCCATGCTGGGTATCCTAGTCTCCAGCTGCTTGTTTATCTGTGCTAGAAAATCTCTGAGGTCCTGTTGACTTGCTGGTGCTTTTGCTGCATCTGCTCTCTTTATCTGACTAAGGTTGGTGCTTTCAGCCATAGCTTCGAGATGTATTGCGCCGCTGTATTCTTTGTCCGCGTGATCACTACAGACTGTACGATGCGATATTGCCATATTCATTCTATTAAGTATATATACCGAAAACCTCAAACGGTCCGCTAATTCGAAAATTCACCCTTAATCCTGATTTTGAATTTTGAATATTGGAATACCCGTTAATTATTCTGCCTCCACTATTTATTATTTGCTCTGTTCCTCGAGCCTCTCAATATCCCCCTTCTATAATGATGTTGGCGATGATCTCCTTCTTTTATGTCATGGGATTCGGTTCCCGTCCTCTTACGTTTATTTATGTACTTGTCCATACATGATCTAGACTGGGCCGTACACTGTGTCTGTGAGCATTTGAGTTTGTAGTGGCACGGATACCAGTTGGTGGGTCTAGCCCTTGCTATCCTGGTGTATGGCGAAGGCTGAGCCTCTCTGTCCCGTAACTTATTCCGTCCGCTTTTTACTCTTATTTTTCGCATTTCGCAGTTTGTGCATTTTTGCACTTGTTTTTTAGTTTATAGTGGTCCAGATTTACCAGTTGGTGGGTCTAGCCCTCGCTATCCTGGTGTATGGCGGAGGCTGAGCCTCTCTGTCCCGTATCTTATTCTGTCCACCTTTTACTCTCACGGTCTTGCGACCTTATTTATTTTACCTTTTCTAGATTTGTAGTGTTCCAGTTTACCAGTTGGTGGGTCTAGCCCTCGCTATACTGGCGTGCGGCGGAGGTTGGAACTCTCTGTTCCGCACTTTATGCTGTCCGCTCTTGCTCCCCATGATTTGCCTTTCTCCCTTGTGCTTTCATTGTCCGTCCATGCATCTGTTCTTTCCCATCTGCCTTTCATCTGTATGTCGGCTTTACACGTCGTTGTTTTCGGGTCTCTTCTGTTTACCTTTTCTCCCATCAGTTTTGAGTTTTGAGTCCATCCCGGGTTCACCACCCTTGTCCTTTCTCGCTTAGCGTTGGTTCTGTGACTCCCACCTGTTTATTTATCCTTTGCCATTGTGCATGCTGGCCTCGATACATGCTTTTTAACATCCACCTATTTCCACCCGTTTGTTTATCCTTTTCACCAATCTGCCTGCTGTTATGAATATCTGTCTTCTGTATTTCCTACTGCTTCTGTGTACCTGGATTTTCCCTTGCTCCTGTGTATCTGTTCATGTGTTCTGTGGTTGCTATCTTGTTTAACTAATATCTTTACTGTCGTGCATGCTATCACCTTTCCCTGCATTTTGGGTGGATCTCTTTACTGTCGTGCTTGCTGTCACCTTTTCCCTGCATTTGGGTGGATATCCATACTACGTATCTAACCGTACACAAAGAGATCTTACCATTTGTTAAATTGTGACAGTTCATTAGTCTCCCAATTTGTACATCTTACGAAAATAAAATCGTGTGAAAGATAGTTTATGGAAAAGCTAACCAGTCCTATACTTAGGGATGTAGATAGTGTCCAAATATACGTTAGAAATCCTTTCCTTATATACCCATATACCACCCGATATAGTTTATTTTTTTTTTTATTTTTTTTTTTATAGTCATCACAGAAATGCGTGGAGAAATCTACAGTTACACTGCTAGTTGCTAATTTGCCAATTGCTAATTGACTACATTCAGTCTAGAGTGATCTAAGAGACATAGATAAGGAATATACCACTTTACTTTAAAGAGAGAGTAATTGGCACTAAGAAACAGCTGATCTGCGATTATACATAAAGGAGCTGTATTTCATGCGTCATTCTAGCTTATATTCAAAGGAAAAGTGGCTTTCCACAGCTACATATTCTGGCTTATTCAGCCATTCTTAAGCATGACCATTCCTTAAAACAAATTTTGTTTCTTTTCTGCCCGGGTTCACCCGCATCACCTAAACATTTGTATACAGCCATATGTTGATACGCATTACCTATTCTTGGCAGTTGCCCAAAAATCACTGATGAGGCTGAAGCTAAAAGACGAACAGAAAAACAGAAAAGAACAAAATAACAATAAAAGGCATGGCATGCAACCCCTTCAAGCCCCTCCATTCTCGCCCTTCCTCCCATCATTTCCTTGTTCCTTACTCCCGGAGATTTACTTCTTTGGCTTTTTTCTGTAGACGGCTCCCCTGTCTTCTTAATTTTTTCCAAGTTTCTTCCCATGTAAGCTCGGCACATAAAATCAACTGGGTTTTTTTCGCAGCAATATATACAAACCTTTCCAAAATCACATATCATAAGGTTGTGCTGGTAGCTAGAAAACCTCTGTATTGCTGCATGAATCTGGAGTCGATTGAAGCATTGCATAGTCCTGTCCAGGTCCGGGCGCCGCACTGAATCATTGTTGTCGCCTAAGACTCCAAGCACCCCTAGCAACCCTAGATTATAGCCATGATCCCGCATCGATTGTGCATGGTGAATTCGGTTACAAAATAGGCAGTGAACTCATCCACAACTGATGCATGATGACAGACCTCGGCCTAAACACATACAATCTGGTTCAGAAATACACCAGGGATTAAGATCTTCTAGGTCAGGATTATAAGGCCCCGTGAGGTTGCCCGGGACCCCAGATCTTGGTCGCTTCTTGACATTCTGCTTCTCCCCATCGCTGTCAACGGCAACTTTCTTCCCCTTATCCATTTTCTGCTTCTGAGCTGAGCCGGAGACGGGCTGGCGCTTCCCTGATAATCCTGAACTCAAGTGGCTGAGAAATCTTGAGGGCGGATCTTCACACTTCGTCTCTTCCTAGTTACCACTGTTATATAACCTTTTAGGGTTACGAAATCTGTCTAAATTCCCGCTCATTTAATACGACCGTCTGTCTTAAATGCTGGTCTTGTCCTATCATGTCCTTCGAATTTTCGTGTGTGTATATCCGCCACCTGTCCCCTAGCTACTTAACTTGCATACGTACATTTTCCTCCCCTTCTCTATATTTTCATTATTACGCTTTCCCTAGGTGTCATGATTATGACGACACGTCGGACCGGTCATACGTGCTAATTCCCTACATTTTATTTTTATATTTTTATTATTATCTTCTCACGTTCTCTCCCGGTTTTGCCACGTGTTCCATCCCTTTTAGCTGTTTAATCAACTAACGTTCTCTCCCCATTTTGCCACGTATTTCATCCCTTTTAACTGTTCAAGTAATTATAAATTCAGTGATTTTTTCATTTTATGTTATGCACCTCCCCATCCCTCTAGGTTTTTTTTTTTTTTCTCAACGGATATGTAATTTTTAATCGCCCATCGCCGGAATCGCGAGTTCCTTTCCCTGATGTTTCCCTTCATGCGAGCTTCCACCATTTTCCTATGATCCAATCATGCCGGATTATGATGAGTGCTACCGTATATAATCTATACTATTATCTTCTGTATCAACCGTCTGTCTTGATCCAATACTCGGATGGCATATTCATACACAGACAATCGGCTATTCCCTCTCAGCCCGAACTGGTTATTATATTTACAATCTAAACTATTTATATAAGAAGATGTACATAAGGAGATGTACTCACCTGGCATCGCTGTCGATCGCCCGTCCCCACCCGAACATCGCCCATCGCCCATCGCCCAATAATGTTGTTCATCACATTTTGAGTCTAGTAATAGTAAAGCTTTGTCAAATTAATAGAACAGATCATCAATTGTACATATTCATGCTCGAACAATTTCTGAATTGCATCTAATATAAGAAATTGTCTATTGTGAAAGTGCAAGTATGTCTCATGGTCTAAACAATTTCTAACTAGCCTAAATGCTCTATTCTATTCACATTCTATCTTGTTGTTCCCTCTTTCTCCAATATTTTTCAATAATTTATCCTCTCCAATTCTCTCCAATTGTTTGCCCCAAACCTAGCTTAGATACAATGTCAATGCTATTGCAAAAAAAAAAACTCCCTGTGGACTAGACACATTAGAAGTATGAAGCTTCATGAAAAACGTAACCCTCGGCTGAGGCGATCACAGACATAGGAGGAAACAATTGAACGTTGTCGAATCTGAACCACTTTTGAAGGTCACACGCTACTTTTTCACAAGCTTGGAGGCGGTTTTTTGCAGTATCTCCAATGTGCCCTTCGGGGTCTTAATTCCTTAGTTAATCATATGCAACATGCCCTTTGGGGTCTCAATTTCTTACTTAATCATACCTCATGAAACCTTGCATGTGGAAACCCTACTTATTTTCCTCCTTGTGTGGAAACCCTTCCTGTTTTCCTCCTTGTGTGGAAATCCTTTCTAGTTTCCATCATGCAAGGAAATCAAGAAGGGTTTGCTTGGCATTGGAAAATAGGAAGGGTTTCCATTGAAGATGCCATGGAAGGCATCCGTTCCGTTCCGAAAACCAGGATCTATAAAGGCCCACGCATGTAAATATTTTAAAAATAAAATATTTTCGTGGAAACCCCTCCTGTTTTCCCTGGAAACCCTTCCGATTTTCCAAAGTGGAAGCCCTTCCGAATTTTCGTGGAAACCCTTCCTAATTTCAAAACTTGGAAATTTGGAAGGGTCTCCATGGAAAATGAAAGGGTTTCTGTGGAAACCCTTCCTGCTTTTATTGAAAACAGGGAGGGGCCTGGAAAATCGGAAGGGTTTCCAAGGAAATTCGGAAGGGTTTCCATGGAAAATCGGAAGGGTTTTCACGGGAGGCCAACCCAAATCTGGAGTACATAAAACCATCGATAATAACATGTCCTTTTTTTTCCATGTAGTGACATCATTTTTTTAATACCCTTTTAATTCCCATTGAAAAAAAAACATTGATGCTATTCTAGGTAACACATTCTTCCTTATTCCTTAATTTAAGTTTCCTTATGGGTTTTTTTTGGTAACGTTGACTGCGAGCCGTTGATTCTCGGTATATTCATGGGGTTGTTCCAGATCCACGGGTATGAACATTTTGCCAGAAAAAACGCATGACAAATCCTATGGTCTAGATAAAAATATCCCTACCAGAATATAAACCAAAGGTATGATCGGTCGTTCTGTTCCTAGAAATGAACCTCGGCTTAAACCATAGCTGCTTTGCTCTGCCATCGGCCTGTGAACAACATCAACCGCATGACAAATTCTATCCCGCCTTCCCCCAAACCGTCTTCCCTTGCTTCAAATTAACATCGAAAACTAGAGCACCTCAGCTATGATATCTGGGTTTCCGGCAGCTTAACAGCTCACCGGCGATTTTCCATGAGCTTAGCAGCTTAGCTTCCACATCTAATTTTCCATTACATCTCTCAATCTAGCCTAATAATCTCAGAGCACATCCTGGATCTAGAATCGGCCTTATCAAATTTATCTACCCATCTGCCCATCCACGGCGATATGAGGAGCCTAATTTGGTTCGATTCTTCTCCAGCTGTTCTTGTGCTGTGGATGGGCAGATGGGCAGATAATTCTGATAAGGCCGATTCTAGATCCAGGATGTGCTCTGAGATTATTAGGCTAGATTGAGAGACGTAATGGAAAATCAAATGTGGGAGCTAAGCTGCTAAGCTCATGGAAAATCGCTGGTGGGCTGCTAAGCTGCCAAAAACCCAGATTTCAGAGCTGAGGTGCTCTGATTTTCGACGTTAGCTTGAAGCGAGGCAAGACATGGTTTGTGGGAATTTGTCATGCTGCTGATGACGTTCATAGGCCGAAAGCCTTTTGGAAAAGTAAAGCAGCTATGGTTTAAGCCGAGCTTCATTTCTGGGAACAGAACGGCCGCTCATACCTTTGGTTTATATTCTGGCAGGGGTGTTTTTTCTGGCAAAATGGTCATACCCATGGATCTGGAACAATCCCACGAATATATCGGGAATCAACGGTTGACAGTCAACGTCACCAAAAAAAACCCATAAGGAAACTTAAATTAAGAAATATATAAGTAGTAATATTTTATTTTATTATTATTGTTTTTTTAATGATGGCCATTCTTGCCATTCTTAGGAATGTCTAAAGTTTTTGCCATTTTCTGCATGGCTAGGACCTCCACTAGTGTACCGAACACTTCAAATTTAAGGCTTAGAGGGAAGGGAGCGGGGAGAGAAGTGGAGACGAAGGCCACCTCTAGGATAGTAAATTTAATCTGATGAGTATTTTTGTATGGCACACTCAATGGCTTGGTGTTAACTTCCCTTCATTGCCCTTCCATAGCCCTTCATTGCCTTTCATAAAATCTTGGATATTCTTTCTTACAAGGAAGGTGTAATGAGCATTGTCGATGATATAAGGAATGAAGATACATACTTAAAAGTGCTCATTTGTGTTGGAGATGTCCAAACTGAGGTAGCACTTACAAAATGTATCCATTAACAAGCTCAAGGACAAAGTTACTAGCAATTTAAATCCTGCAAAGCCTACATCATTGGTTAGATGTTTCACACTTTCATATTTCTACGAGCAAGCTTTAGAGATGGACTTCCAGATATAAAAAAAGGTGCCCAATGTAGAGGTTCATAGTTCTCCGCTATCATGGATATCATAGTCCTTCTAAGTGATGTTGCTATTTTGTATCCATCACAAACGTTGGTGCAGTATCCTCGACATCCCATATGGAAGCCACAACTGTAGGAACCCCTGCCAAGTGCAAAGAACGCGTCAAACCTAAAGTTCCTTCAGCACATATTCGTCCTCCTCCAGAACTACATGCACTCAAAATTGCTGCCACTGCTCTTATTTCACCTCCGTTAGCTATTTTTTCTGCAGTGAGAAGATCCTCTGGTGCAACACCTTTAATGTTCCTGTTGCAATCATTATTTGTTTCAGTGCTTGCTAGCACCAATGCCACATCCTTGAAACTAATATCTAGTGCGACATTCCTCGATAGCATCAATGCTCCAGTTGGGATGTCCTTTCCAAATGTGGCATGACAAGCCATGTGGATCCAAAAGCTTGTAGGCAAGAAACTTGAAACGGCTTGTGTTGTTGCTTGTTCATTCATCAATAAACTGGTATTCATGCCGGTATCCTTGAGGATGTTGAAAACTGTTTGTGCTTCCTTCCTCGCATGAAGTAAATTTTTTGTCGGATCTCCTACCACAAGTGCACATCGCTCCTCACTTGTCTCTGTCAGGTGTTCTTTCCTCCTTTCACAATGCTTAAACATCCTCAAAGATGATATAGTAGAAATTTCATATTTTTGAATCAAGAAAGGTTGATCCTCATCTTCACAATCTATAAGTGCTGCAAAAGGTACTAAAGACATTTCCTAAACCAAGAGTAGAAGAGAATTACAATGGATGGTAACAAAGAATATGCAAATATGTGAAATGCTAGGCTTACCCCATTTGGAACTATGATAATTTTCTTGACTTTCCCATCCTCTAGTCTTTTCTTGAAAGGCCCTATGCAAATGATAAAAAGGTTGCTCAGGTAATTTTTCCAGCCATTGGTATCCTTGTTGATAATACATTGTGTAGCTTCCTTTAGCTCTAGACCCAGTCCAGAGAGATGAGAAAAATTGGTAACGACATTCACTTCTACCTCTTTGCCAGCATGGAAAAAATAGATGCACAAGACATGACTAGTAACTGCAAATACAATAAATACTGTATCTTGTTCAACGAGGGAGCAAACATTCTCAAGTTCAGTCCACGCTTGGATGTCATCCCTATCAAAGACCGAAAAGTCATTGAGAAATGCATGGTGATCCCAACGTTTTTGAATGCCATACAAGAGATCACGAGCTCGTTCTCGTTCTGCCCATATGAGGGCATGCTTTACTTCACTCCCCTTTAAGATGAAAGATTTTGATTCCAAGTTCGACAAGGATACTTCATTTTCCTCCAAGGCGATAGAAGGGTCATTTTCATTTTGCATTGCAAATAGAAATAAAATGGATAATTGCATGTGACCGAAGCAAGACTTCATAGTCTCTAAATAAGATATGCGCCATTCGCTGCAATCAAAACTCTTTTGGATGTCCATAAACCTCCCAATGCACAATTTGTATTTCTCAATTGCCTTTTCCAACTTACCCATCGAAAAGTACAAATCTGCCTCCATTATTCCAACAGTCTTCAAATACACATTTGCTCGATCTTTAACCACCAGTTTCTGCGCCTCAGCACAAAAGCATTCAACCACATCTATGTTGTCTGGATTACAGCTCGCTGCAACTTTAGCTGTGAACATGAGAGCACGAGCATACAATGCCACATTTTCTTCCCTTTGCAAAATCTCAAGTAATTTCGATGCAACAGCTTCGGCTTCGTCAAAGTTTTTATTTTTCAAGTAGACTTCTCCTTCCGTTAAAAGAAGGCTATAGGTATGTTGTTCCACCCGCCAAAAATCTGGTTCCAGCAGTTGTATAATTTCATTTCTTCTACTTCTGAGTTGCCTTTCTTCATGTTCTTTTAAATCTGCAGCTATAAATAAAGATCTAGCATGTGCAATTACTCCTGCCGTGATGCCTTGTGCGAGTGAGACGGGAATCCCTATTGCAGAAATAATATCATCTCTTATTTCTCTAAATTCAATAACTTCAAGGATAGCAATTGCTTGGGAAAGAACACGTTAGGGTCTACATATTTCGGAAACTAAAAAAGTAACTACCTTGGGTACTTTTTGATTGAGTAGTTTTTTATCCACGTTTAAAAATTCGAAAGGTAGTAATTAATTCTGGAGAGCGCAATGAATGATTCCCGCCATGCATGAAACTACGCTATCTTTGCTTCAATCATTTTGGCCACCCCTCTCTGTGCTTTATTCCGGCGATCGTTCTGGCAGTATCTCTGTGCCTCTTTCTCAATGTCATGCATCTCCTTATCACCTAAGCTTAGGAAATTATTCTAGATATTACTGATTGTCGACTTCTCTAACTTCATTATTTTATGTGACAGTCCCGAAGCAGGCATTTGACTCTCAAGATAGAGGTTTTATTGCTGTTACGGCACTCCAAGCAGGCATTTGACTCTCAAGATAGAGGTTTTACTGTTGTTACACCACCGTTACCATCAGATCATCACGTAAATCCTTGATCGTACTATATTATATCATTTTGCTTGAGGAACTCAAGATAAAAATTGGTTATAGTCTTCTGAAGCTCAGATCAACTAACAAACTGTAAGTTTTTCTTGTTCTTCTCAGTAAACTCTTCACACCTGCATAAGAGTAAACTCTTCTCAGTCTTTTGACTTTTTGGATTCGTTAAGAGTATTGCTGGTCAGAGGATAATTGTACTGCTACTAGTGTAACAACCATATGCATGCTTCATTCCCATGCTTAAATACTACAGAGCTTTTAGATTTAAGATGAATTAGCACCTATTTTTTCTACCAATGCTTGTTTCTAGAGAATTCATATATCATTCTATGTTATTAATACAAATATCTATGGTACCATCGCTATGCATTGTTAAAATGTATCCATGGAAGTATTTATACTAAATATTGCTTGAAGCAAAATAGAAATGCTTCACACTTGTTGTAAAAAAAAATCTAAACTACCTCTTTGTGATATTAGGTTCCATTGTACTCGTGCATAATGAAAAATGCACGTGCAGTCACAGTATCTCCTCGACAACCGAAAAAAGCAAAAGTTTCGTCTAGCTTGGAGAAGCTTTCTTCCACCCCTAAGAAGGCATCACGTCATTGTCTTTCGCTGAAAGATTTAAACCTTCATAAGGTAGAAAGATTGGCGAATAGTGTGGAGGAAGATAGTCTTATTTCATGCGCTGATATAAATAATGTTTTGGAGCCTGACATGATGACTAATATATGGGGGACGGGTGCTAAAGATGGCAAACAAGGCTACAATCCATCACGCCTCAAAAGGTCACTAAAATCTGATTTCTTTATGATCTATAAAAGGGTATTCCATAAGACAGAAGTGCAAAAAGTTCCAATGTATATGGCAAGATGCTATGCAGCATGGAAGCATGGAATTAACGTTGATTGGGATAGCGTTGAAGAGTTTGCCAGAAATTGGGCTAGCAAGAAGAAACGTGATGAGCAGCAGCTACCAAAGGAAAAAGAAGAGCCTCATGAGCAAGAAAGTGATTCTGCGCCATTAAATCCATCTCTTGCTTTTGTTGAAATTCTAGAGATACACTTGAATATCTTACAAGATAAAGTTATGGTCGAGAACACTGCTGTCCAATCTGAGAGCTTGAGAACTGCCTTGGCAGATCTAGAAAATGCCAAAGCGAATACTAGATACATAGAACAACAAATTGTTGGCCTGAAACTGAAAGTTGAAAAGGTTAAAACAGAATTTGAAGGGAAGAGGAAGGAGCTGGATTTGCAGTCAAAGCTTGTAGAAAAATTGGCTCTTGAGCCTCGAGATAATGCGGAAATAAAGCTTCAGTATCATGAAGAATGTGTTCTAAAAAACCTGTTAGAAAGTGAAGTGAAAAAATTACATGCGCATGAACTTGGAATGGCGTACATGTTGGATGCTAACTTCGAAAGCTTAACTATCAATCAAGAAAAAATAGAGGCGATGGAATGTGAGGTAAACTTGAAGAATGAGGTATATGAGAGAGAGAAAAGCATAAATGAGCAAACACGCAGCAGAGAGAACAGGATGAAACATTTTATTCAAGCAGTACAAGAGGGAGACATCATGCTTGTCATGCCAAGACCAATGATTCCAATTGAGCATTACTCCATAGTGGAAGTCGAGATAAAAACATGTGCTTTTTGTGGATTTGGTTTTAAGAATTTACAGTATGCAGCTTTGATATCTCAATGCATGCACTCTTTTCATTTGGCATGCGCAGTTCATGCCTTTAAGGCTTCAAGATTTTGTTGTCTTTGCGGCCAAGAAGCTAATACAGATTGGCTTAATAGTATTGGTGTTACAATGGGTACATTTTCTTACTTTCTAAACTTATATATGTAGGTTGTTTCCAGATTATGAACTATCTAACATGGATATTGTGTCAAAAGGGTGCTTTGATGGATATATATGTACCTTTACATGGAAATAGCAGTGTCTAAGTACAAAAAAGTGACCTATCCATATAAATGTGTACTTGACTACCTTGGGTTAGTAACTTAATTACTGGAAGTGCAGAATAGGTGCATAAAGTATTTTATGTACTTTTAAGATCACACAAGTACCTGGATTTGCTTTGAGTACTTAAGAATAGTATTCAATACTTTGAGTACAAAAATGTACCTCAAATATTAGTGGATACTTTGATCAATTAGTTTACTACTTGAGTACCTAAGTACCTTGACTAACATTTAGTGCATGTTTGAGTACGTAAGTACCTTAGATATTAGTCATGTTGTATTTGGTAGTACTCCAGCAATAATAATTATGTAAAGAAAACTGACCACTATTGATTCTTTGACTCGCAGATAGTGATGCTAAACAAAGTCCCGCTAAGCAAAGTCCTATAGCAGAAACATGCGCAACACCACAAAGGCAGAGGACTATATGGCTTGTTGATTCAGAG